>WSUB01000203.1:0-66750 GCA_019633425.1 Tulasnella sp. 424
GTTCCCGATCTGGGTAGCGCCTTATATAATCCGCCAGGTTGCCGTTCTCCATGAAAGGAGAAACAAGGTACATATGACCATTTGCCCGGTACATCCCCATAAAATGGAGAATGTGAGGGTGCTTGAGGATCAGCCAAATCGCAGCCTCGTGTTCGAGTTTCTAGAACAGGTTTGTGCAAGCGCTCAGCCTCAACCAAACCACCAATGTCGGAGCGCCGTGAATACTGACCTCGATCTCATGTCCATGGGATGAGCGCTTGCCAATACGAAGACGCTTCATCGCTACCTTAACATTTCCCTTATGGATTCCGATGAATAAATCGGAAAAATGTCCGGTTACATCATAAGGGTCTGACCCTTGGATAACAATGTCGTCGACTGCAATGACATAGTCCCCGGAACCTCCGTCCGCTCGCACCAACCGTGACGAGCTATTCTTGAGGGAATACTCGCTCCTGGAGGGACCGATAGGCACAACAGAGGCTTGAACTTCAGAAGCGCCTTGTGCAAATCGTGTGGATATTCCTTCCACCGTGGAGGACGGCACGTCACGGGATCGGCCGAAAGTGTTTGTGGAATCATTATTTTGAAGAGATAAAAGAGAGATCTGTAAGCCCGTGCGAAGGTGTGATGGTGATTCTATAGGGGTGGCGGAACTGTTGGTAGAGGAACGCTGAAGGGAACTGGGAATTTGCTGGGCGGGCTGCGGGTCGTCATATCGAATGAGGAATTCCGAAAGACTTGGCTTGGGCGCTTTGTCACCCTTACTCCTAATTTCAGCCAGCTGCAAGTTGCCCGTAAGAAAATCAGCTGGCACTGGTTCCTGGTGAACCACCACCGACTGACCAATAACATGGCATCTGTCCCAGTATCTTGCGAAATACGCCAGCTCTCAATGAGCAAATAATGCCTACGGGTAAAGTCCAAGGCCGAGTTCGTGAGCTTCTCTGCATCTATTTTAACTGCATGGACGTCAGGCACCTGGATCCAATTTCGGTTAAGGGGTCTCGCGCTCACGGCACACCGTTACACGGCTGTTCGAAGCCAGGAGGCCGCATGACGGAGAAGCGTTAATGAAATGGTGTGATTCGTCCTGTTTAATTATGCTATAAAGAACCGGCAGTATCCCCTTGTTGATCAAAGTAAAAATGGGATCGCGTGTAGAGGCGTCGTTCGCTTCACAACAAGTGTACAAGGTCAGATCGAACCAAGGCTTCTAGAACGAGTCAATAGTACTGACATGATATTAGCAGGCTTCGAGGTTCGATTCCTAGGGAAGGAAGACTCGAGGGCGTCCAGGACATCGACGCTGGTGGTTGAGGGAGCGATGTCCTGAGAATCGCAGAGACCCGGGTCACCATCAACACTACAAACGCTCACGTGCCCACTTGTTCATCCTCGAGCGCCTCGAGGGCAGACCACAAGGTAAACGGTCGATTTGCCGTAACTTCGTAATCGATAAACCTTTGGGACTATTTTCATCAGGAGGGAGCGTTCTCCCTGAACACCGAAATGGAGTGTGCCTGTTGCGGGTCCGCGTCGATTTGGTGGGTATAACTTCGAGACAATGAACAAAAAAACAAAGGCTTCAGAACAATTTGCAGAAAAAGATACCTATCTGAAGACGGGCGTGACATATCCGAGAAGGGACAAAGTAATCTCATTGAGCAACTCGCTGCGAAAAAAAACAGACTTCAACTAGTTCTAGGTCACCGGGAACTAAATACGAAACGACATAAGAAGGTGCTAAACCGATTCGCCTGGCTGATAAATTTGCAATGTCTCCAGTTTTGGCCCTGCATCAGTAGATTTGTTGTGCGGTTCCAGTAGCCCTTCCAATCCTTCCTCAACGTGTTTCATAGACGGTCTCCTCTCGGGCCATCTCGACCAACACTTGACCATCATCTCCTTGATAGGATCCGGTAACTGAGGATACTTGTCCCAGTCCTCGACGGGATCCTTCGGGTTGTCGGGGTCGCAGATAGAGGTCCACAATTTACTGGCAGGTAGGTCCGAGTACGGCACGTTGCCAGTCATGACCTGTAACAGACGTTGCACCCCAAAAAGAAATTAGTACCATCCTGTGGAGCCTAAAACTCCCGTACCTCGAACATAACTATTCCAAAACTCCATACATCGGCGCTATAGGACTCTCTTTCCTTGTCCAGCAGGAGTTCGGGTGCCATCCAACGCACGCTCCCTGCTTGCCGATGCGGCGGGGTCCACTGTGGGTTCTCTTCCATGACCCGAGACAGCCCAAAGTCCGAGAGCATGGCGTCATTCTCATTGGTAATAAGGACATTATTCTAGAGACGAGGTCAGAGCAATCACGAGACGGGACTTTCAATGAATGGGTGGACCTACCGACTTGAGATCGCCGTGGACTATTTCAGGAGTTCGAGAATGAAGGTATGCCAGGCCTTTTGCAATATCGAGCGACTGCGACCAGTGGGGAGTCACACATGGATAACAAACGGGTCGAGTTTCGATGACTTACGAGTTTCAAACGATCCGCATTGGGTGCTGTCTTGAGATAATCACGAACGTTGCCGTTTTCGTACCACGGGGAGATGAGTGATACGATCGGCGTAGCTGCAAAACCAAGGATTGGAGCAACGTTTGGATGAGCGATCGTGGACCAAGTCGTTATTTCTCGAGCGAGTCTCTGTAAAATAGCAGGAACGATTGGAATCGCTGAAACGAGCATAGGCGTCCGGACGTACCCCGACCATTCGCTGAAACACGTCAACTTCATCATATTTACTTACACCTACATGCCGAAGTACCTTGACTGCAACCTTTTTAGATGGGCGTCACATGATTAGACGGCTAAAACCAGCTCGCCGGAGCAACGAACTAACCGTTCTCGGATTTGTCTCCGCGTATGTTGCAAATCGCGCTTCGCACCGATACACGTCACTAAAACCCCCTGAAGAGGATCCTTCAGGCACCTTGACTCTGCCACGCATAACTCCGTTGACGGGAATATATGGCATCCATTGCTCCTCGGTCGCGTCAGGGAAGAACCCCGGAATTGAATCGTAGGTAGATCTGGGGCCAGCGGCGCGAGATAATCTGGGCTTGGCTTTCGGGAAGGAGAATAGTTCATCGTCCGCGAACACATCGGATTGCTCAACTCTTGGCGGTACGATGGCCAGAGGATCAGTTGACACCCTGTCGCGAGCAGAATACCGCTTCGCAGCAGGGGCTACCGATCTGACAAGGGTGTGGTCGGGTGAATTTCCCTCAGACCTCCAAGGATTCAGCATTAAGCCGACGAATCTTGAAACTCTACCATACGCCGTGGTAGGCTCTGCGTTGGACATGAGGGAGTTTGGCTGGGCCGCTTTGTCGGAAACCGGGTATTCCCGGCCAGATAAAGGCGCAACTGTCGAAACAGCGGAATGCGATAGTTTCCGGAAGGGAAGAGGGCTGGTCCTATAGGTTGAGCTTCAGGGTACAGAATGGCTGGTAAGGATCAGTTATACTGTAAGTTTTGTGGCAGTGCTCAGACCAACCTGATGGGGTGTACCGAATTTGGATCCTGGATATGTCGGGTTTGCGGGGCGAATCAACCTTTTTCTTAATTGCTGCAAGCTTTTATGTTCTGTTAGCAAATACAGCGGAGGCGCTCATCGGATAATATTCAGCGTACCAACTTGGCGCTATCCGACTTGGTCGCATCTTCGTGGGATATGGACCAGCTCTCCACGTGAATCCGATGACCACTCGTCAAGTCCAACCCGTTTTCCTTGACCTTCTGTACTTCGAATTTCACTGCTCTATCGGTGAGCGGAGGGCGAGATCTGACGGTACCCGGGGCCGAACCACTCACAGCTAATGACAATTGAGGATCCTGCACCCACAATTGCCTGAGCAGGATAGACCGTACAGACATTGACAATACTCCCTTGAACTTTGACCTTGTATACGACTGGCCAAGTGCTGCGGTTCGTCAAGGTCAAGCGAGATTCGGCTCGAGGATGATCCCCTATCGACCACAAACATCAGCAGTTGCCCTTGCTAAGTGCTTAGCTTAGCTGACGAGGTATTTGAACAGTGCGTGGTTCCACATCCGGTGGAAGGTGACCGTTGTATGCTGGATACATGCTGGGAGGTGAAGAGGGCCCACGGGGTGAACACTCCTAGGGTCGCAAGATCTACAGAGGATAGCATTCATTGTAAACCATTCCATTGATAGTTGTCGCTTTGTAGGTGAACTTACACAAGGCAGTATCCTAGGGTGGAAGGTGGCGGCGGTGCTGGGAGAGTGGTGTTGGGATGCCCTGTCACGTTTGGTCGCCGAGTGACCGTTCTATGTCCCACGGTTAGGGTGACTTGTCAAAAGCCAATTGTCCAAACCACACTCAAGGACCCCAGTTAGCTCTGCCCATATGCTCAACAAGGTCTAACGGCATAACGCAGTTGTGAGGATCGGCGTTCTCGTTCCCATGGTCCTGTCAATCATCAACACCTTAAAGGTCCCTGTCCGCTTTTAATTTACGAAAAGCCTATGTCTACAGTAATTAAGCCTGAGCATCTTGTCCTGCATCGCCAGGGCAAAGATGCTACAGGTTTGATATAATTCTTTGGAACGCTAGATCAGTCAGGTATTAACTTTCAAATAATCCGTAAAGCCGTTCAGGTCCGATTCTGGACACTCTCCTCCCACAATCTCTGCAATCCTTCCTCGATACGGTCCATGCTGGGCCGTTTTTCAGGTCTCCTCGACCAACACATCATGATTGTCTTCTTAATAGTTTCCGGCAGCTGAGGGTACCTTTCCCAGTTGTCGAATGGTTCCTTTGGACTTGTCGGATCGCAGATGGCGAAATTAATTTTGGCGTCTTGGAGCGTTGAATGGGGTGTTTCTCCGGTCATCACCTGACAATCGAGAAATTAGTCCCTCAAATCCTTTTACCCCTTTCGTACGGGCATGAAAGATTTCCAGTACCTCGAACGCAACGCCGCCAAAACTGTAGACGTCGGTGTTGCATGATCTCGTGACCTTGTTGTTCAAGAGAAGCTCAGGCGCCATCCAACGTACGCTACCCCCTTGTCGATATGAGCTGCTGTACAACGGATTTTCTTCCATCACCATTGCAAGACCGAAATCTATGATAAGTGCGTCGCCAGTATCGTTAATCAGGACGTTTTCCTTCCGGGACAACGGGACAGCGCATGTCAGAGCGAATCCATCAAGGCAGGTGTTGAACAGAATGAGCTGCTCCTTACCGGTTTGATATCTCCGTGGACCACGGACGGGTTCTGAGAGTGGAGGTGAGCCAACCCTTTTGCGACGTCGAGCAGCTGGGAGGCCAGGAGGACCACTGCCCCGTCAGCGCAAGCCGAAACGGAAGAAAATAAATAATCGGTCCGAGCAACTTACAAGCTTTAGTCGGTCGAGATTTGGGTTTGAGATGAGATAATTTCGAAGATTGCCCTTTTCGTACCACGGTGAGATAAGCGATAGGACCGGGGTAAAAGTCACGCCGAGGAGCGGGACGACATTTGGGTGGAAGATGGCTGACCAAGCGTCCGCCTCGAGAGATGTCCTCTATCAAAAAATGGAATTCATTTTTGAGCCCAATGAAAGTGCGGCATGTATGGAAGGTACAAAACGTACAATGATCAGCTTTTTGAGTACTTCCGATTCATCGTAATTGCTCAATCCAACTGGCCGAAGTACTTTCACAGCAGCCTAGTTCACAAGTAATTCCGCCTCTTAAGTGACGGCAATCGACGAAAGGAACGGAGAACGTACCATCTTTGGGTTCGTGTCTTTAGGTGTGGCGAACTGCACCTCGCACTTGTGCACGTCGCTAAACCCACCACACGAAAACGCTTGTCCCTGAGGTTTCTTTACTTTGCCTCGGTAAGAGCGGTCGACGGTGAGGTACACCATCCAATCTTTATCAGCCGGGTCAGGTGATTTTCCGCGAGTAGGACTGAGGAGTGGCGAGGGAGCATTGGAAGGTTTGGGTCCGATCCAGGTATTGTTAAATTGGGTGGTGGGTTTTGCAAAGGGTGATTGCATCATAGTTTTCGAAGCTGGGGGTAAAGCGCTGGTTGTCAACGCCGCTGGCTCTTCTACCAGCACCGAGTCAATATCCATCGCGTCGCCAAACGGACTACCGGGATCGGCATTCTCTCCCTTGGCAGAGATAAACGACCCTGCGGCTGAGCCCGTAGGCGAATTATCTCCTCCACTCCCCATTTTCCAATCGCTCATCACGGTTTCAATATCCCTATTCAAGTTGGAAGGGTCCTGAATAGCGTTCCAGGGATTGATTAGTACGGGCCAAGAGCAAAGATGGCACCAACCTGGTCTCCTTCCAAAAGGCTTGCGGCAATAATTTCAGCTTTTTGCGCCCCACTGCAACGGAAAAAAAGTCCAGTGGGAGGATCAAGACGGCACATGTACCATTGTACGTACTCGATTCCTTTGCCCTTCATATCTTGCGCTATCAAGCTAACCCAAAGATAGTCGTCAAGCTTTGAAACCTGTTCCACGCCTTTCTCCCAGCTATTTGATGGCTAGGATGCACATATCAGCCGCGCATTCCATGCACGTTTCAAGGATAGGAGATTGCCTTAAATTCCGGATCATAAGCCTCCTTCAGTAGCTCGTAGAATTCCTTGCGACTTGACTCCCACGTCTCCATCATCCCATGATTTAATGATGCAGGTAATGATATCTCTGTGGTGACGGCACCATCAAACTTGACGAGCAGACTGGATGGAGAACGTCAACGCAAAGTAACCATGACCAGACCTCGATCCTCGACTGACTGACATTTCAAGCTTTCGCACTGATTTGATGTTTGCCATCATCTCCTCGAAGGTGGAAGCTGGTTGGGAGATTGAACATTTCAGGTCCTCGATGATGGTGATGCAGCGGGCAATCAAATGGAGAATTTTCTGCATATTTATACGCACTCCGGAGGCGTTTCCGATAACATGATATAATGACTCTTTCGCATCCTGGAGGAGAGGGGGGACGTCTTGAGGAAGAGCGAAGGGGGTTTCCGAGTCATCCGGGTCCATCGTTTTTCGTTGTTGAGAAGAAGGACGAAAACCTCGTGCGCACTGCACAATCGAACACAAGGAAGACAAACATGGGGCTGTTTCAACCAAGACCAAACGCAAATACATACATCCACCTCTATCGTCTAACTCCTCTCCATCATTATGGAATCTCCACGCATGGTCGATGACGAAGTTGGGGGTTGGTCAGGGGCATCGCAACTCGTGCAAAGGACCTTGAACCGTTACATGAACTTTCGGGCCAGCTGGGGCGGTAATCATATTACACGGTTCTTCATCCTGGTCAAGCTCTACGAAAATATTTCTCAGATAAAGTCGCCAGATGTTTCCGAAAAGGTCGCACCGTGGTCAGCATGTCCTTGCAACCGGGGCCCGCATACTGCGTACTAAAGAACTGCCTTAAATAGGGGCCATGAAGTAACGGACTTGGTTCAGAGGATGGAGGGAGTTCGTTCCAAAAAGACGAAGGAGGAGGCCAATCAGTTGGCAGAGTCTATTTTTCTGCACATGGAAGCGATCATCCAACGGAACCTCGGGGTAAGTTGCGAGGGTTGCTCTGGGGTCCGACATCATTAGGTCCTAACCAAATCTGTGTAACCTATAAACCCAAGTTGGATCCTGAAAAGGATGAATCCATTCGAGAGCATTGGAAGACAGCCAAGGAGCAGAGTAGAGAACTCGAAGAAGCAAGGAATAGGTTACAGCCCGCTTCAAGCCCTTCCTCTAGTCCAACCGCCTCGACTCTAAATATAACAGTTCACGTCCACATAGTCAAAGGTGGTCCGGATTATACATTCCCCAAACCTTCGCCTCGGACACTAAGTATGACGCCTTTCTGCTTTCCCAGACTGATGGGTTTGATCTCTTGATCTTGTTTCCGTCACCTAGGCTTTCCGGCCCAATTTGCCGACTACTCGTTATGCCCTCTGGTCTTCTACACCCTGGCTCATCCTCGCGAGCGCGCCAAGAGAAATATTCTTCCGATCACGATCCAAGCAATGGACACTCTTTACTTGCGTTACCTTCAGCCACACCCATCAAGTAAACCAGCCATGTGGGGTCCTGTTGACCTTTGCTGTCCAGTCACTCTGAAGGAATATTACAATCGATGCAACTCGCAAGTTCAAGTTCAAGTTCGATTCGTTAGCTGCAGGGTTCGCTTTTTGCTGCTATCGACATATCATTCGGGACAACATTGTGAAGGGATCTTCGGTGAGTAGACCGATTCCGGAGACAATCTCGCTCCACTGACGAGCCGCAGACCTGGATTGTTCCGAGCAACAATACAGACTTATTGAGGCGTTAGTCCAAGGGCGGATTGATAGGAATAGCACTGCAGGGATACTAGCGTCTGCCGCCGGTGCCGGAGGATCAACATCGCATTTGTTGCCAGACGGAACGCTGGTTAAGGACATCGTGCCTCGAACTTGCTTTGTCCTGAACGGGCCGAACAAATTCGAAAAATTTTATCCAATGCATCCGAACGTTAATGACTTGTCATTTATCGTGTAGGAAAAGTTGTATTCTTCTGTTTCTTTTACTATGTACAATTCACGAAGGGTTACAAAGGGGTTAAGTACCGCATTGCGTCTCGAGGAGTCGAACAAGCTGCTAAGACGGTATCAATCCTTTCAGCAAGGCCTACACCGTGGGATCTGGATCGTGAGCGATACTACGAAAGAATGACCAAAATCGGTAAGGATGCCACGACTACCGCGACCGATCCCACTACAGCCACGGACGTTGCTTCATGCAACCAGATGTAAAAGCATATTTGGAGTAGAGCACAAAGACCACTCGCTAGAAGGCTGCCGACACCTTTAATAAAACGCCTTTAGCGTTCGGCAACAAGGTCGGAGAAAGCGACCAAACTTACAATGGTACATCAATAGACGAAGATTCCCTTTGACGCCAAATGGATTCATTAAATAAGGCGCCCTTGTATGGAGTGTCCAGTCCAACGGATATTCTGGGCTTGTCTTTGCATTCCGAAAGGTCATCTGCCCAAGACCGTCGATTACCTTCAGTGAGCTCATAATAGAGCCAATACTCGAGATGAGCGAAACATATCCTAAGGCTAGGATAGTGTTCTGAATCCTTGGAGTGGCCCAGCGTAAAGGGGGATGAGAGTCTGGCTCGGCAGTTTTCGTCAACGTGATCAGGCCCGCTTCCATGCCAGCAAATAGGGCGGCCTTTAAAGGGAGAGAAAAGCTGCCTAAGGGTTCCCCAAGAAAATCTGACGGCTCCAAATCTTACCACCACAGCTATGGCCTGGTATGAGACGATCCACCCTTGCTTAAGGGACTCTACCACCTTGGGGTGGTCATCTGAGAGGAAGCGGTCAGACTTTGGATTGAACTCTGGCAAACACCAAAGTTTTCACTTACAATTGATGGGAATACGTTCGGAAGGTTGAGATGCGATATTCTGACTCATGTCAATTACCAGCTGTTCAAGAGGGTTGTTTCGAATTCGGTGGTGCGAAGGCGTCGTTCGAGAAAGTCAAGGAGAAAGAGGTCTTGTTTTCCCGCGGCTCGAGTTACATGTGTTCACCCCCGCCATTGCGCTGTGAAGTTTCGATCCTGACCGAGCTTCGGCCAAACTTTGTCGCAGACTTGAACAGCAGGAGGACCCAGAATGGTACGGGGTTCGTCCTCACCGTGGAGTGCTACTCAGAAGCTAACGTCTTGCTACGATCGTTGCTCATGCAGTCACTCATTTACGCCCTCGTTGCAAGATGGGCTCGGCAATGAAGGGGATCGGGAAACGCGACGACTTGCGGGCCTAGCGTTTCGGCGAGACTGTGTGATATGAACTTGTTGGACTTGTACTATTGGATCTTTCGTAGGTACTGCAGTAGGTGCTAATTCGGTTCGGTTCAGTGGTCTCGGGTCGTAGAATAACTCTCGGGAGAGGTTTCCAATTCCATTTCGGTTCAGTCTGCATTTTCGAGCCCTGGAGACGTGAAATCCGGCCAGCTATCGTTCCCATGAACTCAATTGTAGTCCCGTCGTGGACGAGTTTCCTTCCCTCTCGTAACCGAAGGACGACCTGCAAGAGACGTTTTCGAACCCGCAGGATCGCTGCGTTAGTCCTCCCTCTCCACTGCAAACAACAGCGACGGGAAAAGGTGAAGGTGTGCGAACTTGGCCAGTAACAGGTTCTCCGTCGTGATAAACCGAGTAAGCTTCCTTCCTATCTTTCTGCGATTTCACTTCTTGCTTTCGGTTCTCTTCGCCTTCCAACCCAATTTCGAGCCTCGACGTCTACCGGTTGGGCGAAGAAGTACGATGGCACTTATTGTAATGAATGATGAATAAGAAGAGGCGGGTCTTAGATTGAGAACGGTAAGGACTGCGGGCGGACCGGGTTTGAGGGGATCGAAGGAAGGAAAGGGTGCAGCGGTCAGGATTGCAATGTTGACTGGTTGAAACGGAGACCTTGGAGAACCATCAACTCGCTCACAAACACATCGACATCTCGTGCCCATCCCCGAGCAAAATCTGTTCCTAGGCCCAGCTACTAGGTCCTCTCTTAAAGTAAGCGTGAGGTGT
Organism: Tulasnella sp. 424; assembly: GCA_019633425.1. Lineage (NCBI taxonomy): Eukaryota > Fungi > Basidiomycota > Agaricomycetes > Cantharellales > Tulasnellaceae > Tulasnella > Tulasnella sp. 424. The sequence continues at coordinate 10,602 of WSUB01000203.1, forward strand.
TTTGCACGGGATTTGTTGACCGACACGATACGGTCGTTAGCAGATACGAGGGAAATCTAAGCTCATGCTTCCGTGCACCGACCCTCGACAGTTGAGACTCAAATGAGCAGGAGACGGGGTCAAACCTTTCGCCTCTCCCCTCACTCGAATAATTCAGATATTCACCCTGTCGGCATCGACGGTCAGACCTTCTTCAGTTCGCCAAGTTGGTAACAGCGACAACTCTTTTCAAAAGCATCCCCACCATGTCACAGGACGCAAAACGACGTTTTTCGACGCATAAAATCACAATAAAATCGACTTAAAAACCGTGAGTATTCTCTGACGGGTTTTACCGGCGATAAATATCTTTCAAAAAATCCCATATTTTGGGGGGGGGGTTTATTTCCCTAAATATTTCCTATATTATCCGAGATATTTTATAAAGATTTTATCAGCGGTTTTAGGGAAATAAATCACAGATTTTATATGAGATTTTACAAGGGATAAAACCACCTCGGAAAATCACGGAATTTTCTGAGGAAAAAAAAATCGATAATAAAATCTCTAACGAAAATCTCTAATAAAATCTCTAATAAAACCTCATTAAAACTCTGCGATTTTTCTCCGGGTTTTTGTATGCAGGAAAATCAGCTATAAAATCCAAAGACATGTGATTGGTCACAAATCACGGTCACAGGTCACAGGGCGGATTGGCGGATTGGCGGATTGGCGGATTGGCGGATTGGCGGATTGGCGGATTGGCGGATTGACGGATTGGAGGATTGGAGGATTGGAGGATTGGAGGATTGGCGGATTGGCGGATTGGCGGATTGGAGGATTGGCGGATTGGCGGATTGGCGGATTGGCGGACTGCCGGACTGCCGGACTTCCGGATTGCCGGATTGGAGGATTGCCGGATTGCCGGACTGGAAGACTTTGTGGCTATTTGCGATTATCGACAAACACGTTCTGTCAATCCGCCCACGGTCCGTGTTGGCGATCTACCCCTCGGTCTCCTGGGGGCGACGTCAGAGGGACCGCTGAGCGGCGGCGAGCCCGTCGAAACTTGAATCTGTAAGTCACGATCGCTTCGTCGCTTCGACACCTCGGCTTGCTATCCACCCCTCCCCTCCACACCAAATGACCAATACCTCTAATTACCCACCACCATCGTCCTTCCGTGACGGGAACTTGGGTCCAAGTGGTGAGGTTGCTGGACCGAATACCTATGCATGGACACGAGTCTGACACCTTAACTCCTACCACTCACTGCAGATCGATGACGATCTTCTGAAGGTCCAGTAAGCTGCCTATAATATGGAAGGGTTCGACGACGATGTAGGTCCATCATAAGCGGAAGGACTATGAATATTCCTTGACCTATTGAGACTCGTAGGCAGTCGCAGCCCCCGTTTTTAGGAGAGAAGCAGAAAAACGGAAAGACAATCCAATGGACGTTGATACAATGGAAGGCTCGGTCGCGAAGAAGTCAAAATCGAAGAAACCTGATCGATTCAACGGTTCTATGACTGCCGAGGCACCGAACCCTCCTGCCCGACGTTCTAAGAATACGGCCGTCTACGTGTCTCCTTTACCGCCCGATGTCACCGTAGACGAATTGCGAGATGCAAAGGTATGTTTATGAACTCTGGAGAATGACCATACTGGTTAATTGACACGTTACCTCCTCTTTCAGTCACACTTAACGACCTTGAGCAGGATCCAACTCTAATCCTGGAGCTCAAGAATGATGTGCGAGAAGAGTGCGAGACGCTTGGCGACGTCACCAATGAGGTACTGCGTCCTCGGGTTCCGAAGGCGAATCAGGCCCTACTCCACTATCGCCGCCTACATCGCAATCCAGACAGCGGAAACAACATCCAATGCTGGACTCGCTTCCATCTCCCCCAAACCCAGCAACCATGGTTCCTCCTTCACCAGTGCCTGAGGATCCATCACAGAATCAGGGCGGACCTTTGATTGGACTCGAACAGTGAGCCCCCTTCTTTTTTTTTCTTTCATTCACGCGGCCTGTGGCAGGTTCTTACTCAAAACGACGCGTTCCGCTTTTCGTCACAGGTTTAGAGACTGGGAAACAGCGAATTGGGAGTACCTCCGAAACATCGACGCTCATACTCGATGGTGGGGTACATCCAGAAGAAGAAGCTTACATCCAGAAGAAGAAGCTACCATCGTCTTCCCCGCCTGGGTCGTCTTCGTCCACGGCAACGACAGCTCAAGAGTCTGTCTCGGATTCCGGGAATGACGATCTTTCATCTACAACTCTCTCAGCGACGGTGCCTGCCCGTACGACCAGTACCACCGGCAACCCATCCGACGAACCGCGTCCCTCCCAGTCGTAAACAGGTATGTTTTAATGTATATCGGAGGACATGCATTATATATCCGGCGTGCGCTGATACAATCTTCGCAAAGACTCTGTAGGTGGGCAGAATATTTTGCCGTTCGAGGCTCCTAATCCCCTATTAGCATTGGTGAAATATATATATTCACTACTCTCTACATTGTGGCTACATTCAGCCAAGAGCTTTCAACCTCATATGTCTCAGACACGATTGTAAGCCCACGGACAATCCGATGTGAGCGAGTTTTCGTTGCGAACCTCCCGAAGCAGGCTCCACGCACCAGATACAGTTCAACATGGAATAGGAAACGAACGCGAGCAACCTGTAGGGGGAGGTCGAGCGATTCTTGAAGGCATGCACTCCGCCGACTTGTCAGCATGGTTGCGACGCTTCGAGGATGACAAACGATGTTTCTGACGGCGACGTCGGGGCGGTTTCGTCGCTACAAGCATCGCTACACCACAGAAGCGCAGTGAATTGAAGACGGCTCCGGCCGAATAGAAACAGTGCCGTGCCAGTCTTTGGGGTCATCTGTTTTCGTCAACGTGGCTGTTGTCCGCCACGCATGGGAAGGAACCAGAGGACGCACGTCTAAAAAGGAGAAAAAAGGTTCGATTCGATCATTACATTTCCAAGTAATCGTTGCGACTTACGGCAATAGCGGTGGCAGGAATAGTGGGATACTTGAACGAGGCCCAGAGTTGGAAAGGCTTGAAGAATGAACGAAAGACGTCAGTAGAGGAATAACCGTGATGAAGGTACGTACGAGAAGGAAACTGGAGGTGGCCGTTACCACCCATAAGTGGATCGAATATGAGAAGGGTATGGGAGTGGTTAAGATTCGCTCGAGGCCGGTGAGCGAATCTATGAGGAGGTTCAGGCTGTTTATAAGGGTGGCTATGAGGAAAACCATCCTGTAAGCCATTGAAGCTACGCGGAACGATAATTGTGGGACGTACTGAGAGTAGGGATATCTAGGATCTTCCTCCTCTGCAGTTCGGAAATATACGAACTCTGAGAGAGAGTTAGTCAACATAGGAGCGGAACGGTCGACTATTGGGTGAAGAAGACGAAACCGAGAAGAAGCGCCTCGACGCGTTTGCTAGCTGGCTTGAAGGGAACGAATCACGAACCTCCAAAAAAGTTAACATTAAAAATAACGTGATAATTAGCCGTTCATCGGTGCATATTGAAAAGCTAAAGGAGCGAGCTTCAGTCAGAGTGTTCAGTGTCAAAACTCCGATATATCTTACTCCAAGAATTTCGCCGACGCCTAGTCGTCTGATCCGTCCACCAGCGCCTTCTCCCAGGGCTGCACCCGTAAGGTCTAAGGCCTTGGTCTCGATCTCATCTTTCTACTTTAGTTAAAGAGGTCAATCATGATGTGCGGCTGAGAAAGCACCTGAAAACACGTACTTGATCCAACAATGCAGCAGGAGCGACGATAAGTGTCTGTCTGCGGCCGTCCTGACGTTGGCCGATATCGTCGATGTCTGGTTGGTTGAGGACCATCAACGCGATTGCTTGCACGGTTTTGCCAAACCCATATCATCTACAATGCATCTGCTAAGTGGCGCGCTAGTGAGGGAGCGTAGCGCAACGGGCGTCCGACCAAACGAAGGCGACGTACACGTAATACAGCTGTGGGGAAGAGAACACTTTTCGGATCCAACGCTTTCCTTTCTCTCACCTCCCCCCCCCAGTCTAAGCCAATCGGTAACGGATGGCTGACGACACACTCGACTCTGATTACTATCATCGCTGTATCTCATATCCTATCCCAAGCTGACTTTCGATATAGGTTCTAGGGTCTGGTCCGACGATTCAGGCATCCTCCAACACAATTCAGTTCTGCCTCTCGGCCCTCGACTACTTGCCACTACGCCCTTGAATTGAAAGAAATGTTCCAAAAGAAACTCATCCTTACTCCTGCGCTGCTGCTCGCTGTCTGTGCCCAACTGGCTTAGGCTGGCGTGCCTCTTTATGGCCAATGCGGAGGGTGAGACCTTGACGATCCGAGCTAGATTGTCAAAGGGGCAAAGACGGAAAGGAAGAATGCAATCCCTCCTGGAATGGCGAGATTGTGAGTGGTTTATCAGTTTTCGACTTTTTTCGTTGCTCTGCTGCGTGTTGGGCGCGTGCCCAGCCTTGAACGGTCCAGAGTAGGGGCTTGCGGCACTAGTTTCAGAAGCTCCGGTTCTCGAGATTGCCTCTGCTTGGTTTCCCACCGGCTGCGATTCTCTTTTTCCGGCTTTCTTGTCACTTGATTTGCGCGAAGCGCTAGGGATTCGAAGCTTCTTTCGAATTTTTTCGTTTTCTGGAGATCGGGGCTTTCAAAGTACAGGAGGGGGACGTGCTTCGGACTTGGGCGGTTCAACAGTTCCATCAGCCATTTCCGCTATTTGCACCTGGCACTTTTCCGCCCTTGGCTTTCGTCATCTGTTTCCCGAACCTGAATGCTAATCATGGGGTCCTGCCGACCATTGACACTGTCCTGGCTCAAGCTACTGCTCCAGCTACTGGAAAGCGCCCAATGTCGCCCACGATCCAAGTGCAAGCGCCAGACGAGGAGCTTCCCATCGCCATGCCGACCAGCTTGACGGAAGCCGTACAGGGTAACCAGCCTCATCTCCTTGATGGCGAGCCGCTGTACCACAATGACACCGACGCTACTCCACTACGGCTTCAAGTACCATTGATGCTCAAACTCGGGATACTGCTACTCAATACAGTAAGGAGGACGTCGTGACGAGGACTGGATTGCGACAATGGGCGCTTTGGACAATCCAGCCTTCTGGACGTACGGAATGGTAAGACTTGTGCTTATCCGCCGCGAATGATCTGATGCTAATTTGGTACCTCGACAGCTTCCTGGATTCCAATGGCCAAGCCCTCCCGAAGGAACCTGGCAGCAGCCGTTCGCTCCCGATAATCACTACCCCACCAATATACCCCAACACCCACCGCCCGGGCCCGGGCCTACGCAGCAACAGATGTTTGCTTCCCTCATGCACCCCATGAACCAAACCCAGCATTTTCGTGAACGGATTCCCGGATCTTCTGCTGATATAACGTTTCAAACCAGCGTCGTACAGTCTGTTTTCTTCGGCTAATGTCGTCGCCACGCGGAGGGAGTGCGCCCGTCTGCTGGAGTCCTTTGGGGTGAAGGGTGAAGGTCGCGTTAGAGGAAGGTGGAGAAGGTCATGGTGTTCTCAAGTGTCATACTGAAAAGGTCTCGGTACGTGGGTTCGTATATCAAACTGCCGTTTCGTTATTCTCATTTCCGTGCACACTGTTGTGCAAGTAGATATGACTGGAGCCCTCCATTCAAAGTCGGTCCGGTTCCGAGTCCAGTTCCAGCTCGGCAGCAACAGGGGAAGCGTGCCCAACACGCCAGCTCTTCAAGTGTATCCTCACTCGCCGCTTCTCTCACCGCCTTCAAAAACTGCTGTCGTCCCTGCTTATCGACGACTTCGAATTCTGCTGCAACAGGAGACGGGTAACGCCCGCTTAGAATTCGAACATAGCACCCGGGGGTCAGCCACTGCCCGAATGGTTCGGCTTTGACAATCGGACGATCACGTTCTACAGCAACGCCCCACCCTTCGACGTCGGCCCGATCCCTCAGACTTCAACATCACGGTCGGGTGCACAGACTACTCGAATACTCCGCCTTCCACGACGTAGGTCTTCGTCATTCTGGGAGCGTTATCACTGGCCAACGCCTCAGTGACCGTCGCCGATATCAAGAAATCACCCTCGTGACTGAGCCCGGACAGGTTAGTTGTCGTCGGTGGCTGAAATTCTCCTCTCCCTAACTTAATTCTGTGTTCGGCCACCCTGTTTTTCGTCGCCAACGCCACGATTCCCATTCAATCCACCCGTATTTGTTCTCAGTTTCCGGTACATTCAACGTCTCTCGCCGAATCCCTTCAGCTTGGCGACTCGTTTCCTCTCGTCTTCGAAACGCCGCTTGGAAATCTCCAACCCTCGGCCTCAGCCGAACCCCGCTCACCGACCCGAAATCAGAGCGTCGCGGCGACTGCGACCAAGCCATGCAACGGCTTGACCGCAGGATACCGGTTCACCAAATCAACCTCGACTCTGGGCGCGGATCCTACTTTGGGCACCTCGGGAGACGTGTCTCCAGGTCCCGTGATGGTCACCACGACCACAGTGTTTACCGGCCGACGGAGCTTCGAAATCAACGAGTCGGTCGGTGATACTCCTTCTTGTGCATACCACATCTCGCCGACGAAGCCTCTCAACCTTTCCTCCACCACTGTCGACACGCTCCTTCGGATATTTCGATGCATCGGGCAAGCCTTTCACGTTCCATCCCATCCTCTCTTTGCGGAGCTTATCAGGCAGGTCAACGCCACAGTGCGTCCGGGTTGTCGACAAGAAGACATGGTTATGTGGCGATGCTCGAGAACGGAGATTGGCTTCTGTCGTGGCTGCGGTTTGACGCCGATGCCCTGGCATTCTAGGGAAGATCGGGCGAGGGATATTCGGGGGACTTGGTGATCACTGGGCATTTTACTTTGCAACAGTAGGAAACATCCTTAGGCTCCGTTTCGTGTTATATACAAAATTTATAAACTATTCTGGCCGCATTGTTTACAAAGTAGAGAGCGAAGACGTGAGATTGCCATCCTTACCATCAAGTATTAACTAAGGAAGAGTTTGAGTCGCTGAGTGCGGTGAATAAGTCTAAGGCTCCCGCACTAAGCAGCATAGGCACTCACCGCGAAGTGGCCGGCTGCGAGACCTGGTTTCGTTTTCCTTGCTGGTATGGGCTGGAACCCTCTAAAAGCAGCCAATATTGGTCGGATTGAGTTCCAGCGTAAATTAGGCCACCTACAACATATGTTTGTTGGGGCCAAAAGGTGAAGTTGGTCGGTCCGAAAAAGTATACATTCTGTGTGGACTAAGTAAAGCTAGTCAATGTCATCGACAATGGAGTAATAGGACAAACAGAACCTACCCTTCCAGCTGGGGGTGCGGCAGCAGCTGAAGGTATGGCAGCAGTCGAGTCTTGCTTTGCTCTTCGGGAACGGTATCGGTATAAACAGCACAAGGTTGAAAGAGTAGCAAGGAAAGCGCATAGGATTGCCTCCAAAACAGTGCCCCCGTTCTGTGTCTCTTTGGGTCCTTCTTTGCCAACGATCTTGGACGGCCTGACCGATGAAACAGCAGTCGAGATCCACCAAGCGACCCCGAGAGCGGTGGACAGAGTAAGACGAGAGAAGAGATACCCTGCTGTTGAGCGGAGAGCTAGGGCAGAGATTGCGGTTCCAGAAGTAAGGAGTAAGAGTCGTACGGAGGGTGGCATCGATGATGATGTATTCCGATGAGTGACAACAGGAGCTGCCGTTGGTTTTATGTGCGACCGTTTTAGTCTTATCGGTGCCGATGAGCGACATCTCTATTTGAGGGTGCGTTCGAGGGTGCAGGGTGACATGTGAACTACTAGTACTATTTCGGCATGGGAGTGATCGGGCTGCAGGTTGTTGTGCTCGGATAAATACTGGTGATGGGCAATGACCGATTAGCCCTTAAAGCCACTGTTCCGACCACAAGGTTGAATGATTGCGATCGCGATCGCGTTTCACTCTCTAATTTCATCATGATTAAGCGCAGTTTGTGCTTCTTGCGCCCCACATCAAACACTGTTCACCCAATCGGGATTTATCGCGCCTATTCTTTCAGGCTTGGTACTCGGACCCGCCACAGTAACTTTCGATCATACTCCAGCCCGAGTATCCTGCTCGGCAACGAGCTATTGTTCTGGCACTGCTGTAATATCAAAATCTTCTCTCCCATATTGGAGACTTCGGGATTGCGTGATTGCGACCCCAGGTTTGGGAAGTCACCTCCTTCGACTTTCGATTCCGCCTCCTCATCTGGCACCCTCGTCCACCCTTCTCTCGCTCGCAACGTCCATGGCCTTTATTGCAGTTAACAACATCTTCATCAGCGGAAACTTCCTTTATGCTCTTTGTCTCTCGCTGATATTCCTCATCTGGGTTTCTGTGCGCGGATATGAAGCAAAAGCGAAGAAATCGGTCGAACACAATGGAGATGCTCATGTTGTTAAGAAACAATCTCAGATGGGCCATAGTTTGGGGGAGGTGAGCGTTCATTTGACATTATTTGATATGCCATCATACACTGATTATTGGAAAATAGAATGGATACGTAGGTCCTGCTAAACCTGAGGAGCCTGTATGTTTCTCTGCAGAATCTACGAAATCTTTGCTAACTGAACTGGCATAAGGCCTACCCTCCACCCCAGTGGGTGAACCCACCCCGCGCTTATCGTGGCCCTCGCTTGGGTTTTCATCCTCGCCGTCTGTTCCGAAGGTGTAAGCTGCATTCATTCTCATGCCATGGGCTGTTGTTAACGCTCCAGTAGTTCGTGCTTCGCTAGGTTTGTGATTCGACATGTGGGGCAGTTTGTAACACGTACATGTCATTGCTGTTGTTCTATTATCTGAATATACGGGAAAGACAGTTGCAATTGTCTACTACGACTTGTACAGTGTGGCTTCCGCAGGCTTTCCTGGTGTACTACTGGAAGAAACCCGTTTGTGCTGCCAGGCCGGGCGAAACAGGAGGAGTTGAAGTCTGCTGCGAGTGAGCGACGGAAGCGCGTTTGGACTGTGAGCTGTTGGACAAGGACGAATTCGACGCAGCGTGAAGTTGGACGGTGCGGTGGCCGTGCTGAGCAAGCTTGTTCGTGTGCGTCTGCAGTCGGATGGGGAAGGAGAAGGTTGAAGGTGTCCCAGTGCTTCACCAACCCGCCGCCAAGCAGCGGAGAAAAGGGTTGTGGTTGTGGGGGGAACAACAGCGACGGACGCCAGGGACGGCAAATAACGACGAGACCGAGACACCCGCACCTCCCACTAGCGGTGATAACGCTCCGTAAGCCAAGTTCAGCGGCAGTGGCGGCGGTTGAGGAACGGAAGTCGGCTGGGGTAAGATGAACGGCGAGATTGGTAAATCGAGGCCCAAGACGGACGTGGGTGGAATGACACTGCTAGTCGCCATCGAGCTCCTTTCCGGGAGCTGCGGATGCGGGTAGTACACTTGGTCCGCGCTGAGTTCGAGGTGGAGTGGCGGAGGACGGCGGTGAGGGGTCGAACAACGGCAGGTGGCGACTTGACTGCCGTGCTCGACGCGAACTTGGCCGTCTTCTTCCCCTCCTCGAAATAATGCATGGCATCGTTGACTTCGGCGTTTTTGGTATGGCTGGAGACTCCTGACATAGAGCTCCCGGACTCTATCCTTGCCTCCGATGCTTCTTTGCGCCATAACCGTCCGGTGATTTGACCTTCAATGTGGCACCCAACTTCGCCTCCAATCCAGCGAAAGTCTCGCCGACTTGCTCCGTCTTGTCACCCACAACCTTGATCCTGTATTCCAATCCCAAGCTGACGATGTTCTTGGTGCCTTGGTAGGTCGTCTTGGAGTCCTGGAGTTTTGCAGAAAGGGAGACAGCACGTGGTGGCCGGTCAGAGAGAGATGGTTTGATATACAGCACGATGCCTTGGCCGTTTGCAATGGCACGAACGTAGGATGGAATCTGGGCTGGTGCGCCTGTAGACCAAACGTCGCGGTCGTTCGCAAACGGCGTGGCAGTCATCATGAACCCCCTCCTAACGTTCAGAGCGCGGAACGAAGCTCGCGATGAAGGCATCGATGAAGCGAGGAGCGGGATGACTGGCGGAGGAATGTACCCTTCTCGGAATGCCTGGAATGGGTCCGAAGAATCCTGCGCCGATGGCGATGAAATCGAGGACGCCGGGAAGGAAGGAGCCAAAGAAGAAACAGCAGGTGCTTGGCTGGAAGATCGCGATGCCTTGCCCAGTTTGCCTCGTGACCAGCTCCTCTTCTCTATCGATGATTCAGCGGCGTCGTGCTGCTACGGTGGAAGAATGTGTTGCTGTTCTCGGGACAACCTTTGATTGTGATACACCGTCGCACTGTCGTTGATGATGATGGGAATTTGGTCGCCAGGTGTAGAGTTGCATGAGAGGATTGCAAAAACAGGTCATCAGAAACGGGAAAGAGAATGCGAGACTGAGATACTCACGTTGGAACTGCATGTTGTGGATTGAAGGATTCGCGGATTGACGGATTGACGGATTGGACAACCATAGGGGTGAGAGAGCAAGAATGACCAGACGCAAGGCTCAGGGCGGTGAATGCCTAGAGAGAGTTGCTTGGATTGAAGGATTCGCGGATTGGAGGATTCGCGGATTGGAGGATTCGCGGATTGGAGGATTCGCGGATTGGCGGATTGACGGATTGACGGATTGGACAACCATAGGGGTGAGAGAGCAAGAATGACCAGACGCAGGGCTCAGGGCGGTGAATGCCTAGAGAGAGTTGCTTGAGCAATGAAGGTGGAATGGCGGTCCCAGCTAAAACCTGGAGAAAGCATGAGCAAACACCAGGGTACAGAAACGACGCGAACTCTGCGATAGCTCCATCAACGCAATGCCCTCAGATGAATGCAAGTCAAGGACCGCCAGCTATCACTTCCGCCGCCGTTTGGCTCCTCTAATATCTCTCAGCATGAACTCAGAAAACACAGACTCAGAAGCTTCGTCCACAACTGAGGTAATTGACGGACTGAGAGCTGAGCTAAAGCAGTCAAGGGAAGATTCAGCACGTCGCCATGATCACCTGACAGAGCGTGTCGGAGGTATTGAGATAAAGTTGGAAGAGCAAAGTACAGATGGACGAATCTCTACTGCGGTGTGTTTCCTCAAGGTTCATGTAGTAGGCGTAATCCACTGACCCCTAAGTTTCTAGTTGCGTAAAGCTATTAAGGTATCCATTGAACCATTTCTCCAAGACTACGGATTTACAGACTGCGATATTTCATCTAGATGGAGGAAGCTGTCGACAATATCTCCAATTCGCTGACGAGGATTGACCAATCCAGAGAAGAGTTGCAAACAGCACACTCGAAGACAGCGCGGCAAGGTACTCGCCCTCTGAAATACACCCATAGGAACCTCTCACACATTTTTGAGTAGTATCCGATCTTATATCCTCTGTTGATACGCTCAAAATTAGCACGAGCGACCAAGAGGCCCAGCATAGCTTACTGGGTACTCGGGTTAATGACTTGGAGGAGCGTGTCTCTGCGGCTGTAAGAACCAACATTTGCTGGACTAGACATTGAACTTACCATTTATACTTCCCTACTGTACCTACAGGGACGTGAATCCCAAGAGGTACTTGATCTTGACTGCAAGATCTCTCTCCGAGTTGACGCTCTCAACTGACGAGAACACAAGGCCAAAATAAATATTGACAGTCAATTCAGTCAACTTACCGAACGCATAGAAGAGTGAGAATGTAGCACTATTCTCGCATATTCTAGCTAACTGGTTGCGAGCGGTAGAGGAGCCACTATATCGCAAAAACTTATTCAAGCACTGTCGGACGATCTCGAGTCATTGAAGAACCATGTAGATGATATCGAAGGACGTCAAATCTTGAGCTACTCAAGCTCATCCGCAGGGGGAATCAAAGAAATAAGTGATCAGCCAGAATCCCTAGCAAACGTCTGGATTCCGATTGCAGCTCCCTCCCGAACCTGGCGTCAGAGTCCCTGGGGAGACAGTCTGGCCGCTGAGTGCCCTAGTCTCGAGGCTTCGTCCATATTGGATACACACATCTCGGAAAATCGTCCCCTACTGGCTAACAGCAGCTCAGAGCCACAGGAGGATCGATTTCTGAACGTTAATGATAATGAGCGGTGAGATTCTTGTGCTCCCCAGTCTATCCCAGCTAACCCAATGTCGATAGAAGGTGCCACGAGACCAATTTTTGCCCGGGCAGCTGGAAGTGGTCTGATTCTGAACCAACAGGCCTTTGCGATATTTCATTCTGTCTGGTTCTTGTAATTATCGGTTTTGTCATCGAGGACTTGGGTGAGACTCTCCCTAAGCAAGACTTGAACAATTAGGCTTACTGTACTACATAGCGGAGGTCGCGGAGAAGGAGAAGAGGGCCTTGAAACTTCATGGAGCCATTAAACTGGCTTCATCGTCTTCGGTTCCGGCTCTGTTGCCTATGGGTTTCGCTGCTCTCACCCTTGGCACCATCCCCCTTTTTTGGAGAAGGTTGTACTAGCAAGGTCCTGTCTATATTAAAGCTCATATTTACTGCATGAGAATGTGCCGAGTACCGAGCGTAGAAAATGACATGGACTGCGTGATCAGGAGCTTGGGGCTGTCATTGTTTGTTCCCAGGTACCTCGTCACCAAGGTCATGCGACAGCATGCGACTCGACTCCAACGTTTGAAGAGCCCGCTTCAATGTCTCCTACCACATCCACACAAGGGTTCAGCAGCTATAGTCTTCTACCAACGTTCTCTGCCACTCCGGGAGGCCTTTATACCAAATTCCTCCAGCCGAGCACCCCTCGGCCACCACAGCGGCTGTCTACCCCCCGACTTGCTCATCAAGTCTCCTCATCCGAAACCAAGACTCTAGACTCGCGACCAGAGGATTCTGATCAGTATGCCTTAACATTTTATTTTGTGTTCCATCTGCGGTCGCATCTGAGCAAAAATTATGCGTAGGGACGTCACCTGGAAATTGTGTCAGACTAAAGTATCAAAAGAATCCCCTCACATTCAAAAGTATACGGTCCTGGAAAGTGGGGGTGGGAGTGGACTTCCGATTCACGAACCACTAGCTGCAGCGGATGATTGGAGAATTGGAGATATATATGTGCATAGACATAAATCCGAATCGTCCAACGACCCGGGTTACTCGGTGTGGGTATGCGAAGGCCAGTCAAGGGAGAATTCGTTGGGATGGACCAAGGTGACAACGGTCGGTCAGGACTTCAAGCATCCAGACCCGGAACTCCCCTTTTACCTTGCATTCATTGGGCGGAACGCTTCGTGGGTGCTCAAGGGAACCTTGGTCCGCTATCGGCGCAAACAAGATAGTCCCTTTCGAAGTGGCGGTGTTCCCCGCAGCCTCAGAAATGATTCACCATCAGAAAATTAGACGAGAACAACTGTATTGAACATATATACAGAGGGAGATATGACAAGTAGATACTTATTTGGATTTTCTACTGGCTGAAACGACGACTAGTGTATTTACGAGTGTCGGGTGAGTTGAAGTGAAAGGGCAAATGACAACTGGCCCAAAGATCGAAGTCAATGGAATAAGAACCTTTTCGGGTAAGAAGGAATCGTGGATGAGGCGCGCTCCGAGATGTGGAAATGCCTTGTAGGGGTCCAAGAGGGCAGCCTGGCGGTTGAGGGGCTTGAAGAGGGATACGACCGCCATCAGAGCGGCATCGTTAGAGCCTGATAACGGGGTGAAAATCGACTCAATGCGGGCGGTGAAGTATCCTCGTTCAGGAACAAGCACTTCCACATATGAGTCAATATTGGTGGTTCCATTCTGAGGCCGATAAGTGACGCCTTGATGCTGCACGGTTCGACAGAACGTGACGATATGCGGACTTCCTTCCCTATCGGTGGTGCGTATGAGCTCCCATTCGATTCTCCCATCATCGAGTTCGGTTGGTGTTGGTGCAAGTTGACAAACCCATTCTCCGATCACGCGAGTCAGAGGATCCCACTCGGACATCAACATCGATGGAAAGACACGCCCAAAGGCCGTTGCAAATACTTGCCTGAGCGCTGTCAGCGGTTCAGGCAGGGATCCGAATAACAACCTGGCTTTGATTTGGCAAAGCCCGTTGATTCGATCGAACATCGTACCTTCCAGCTCTCCTATTTTGAGTGAACGAGTAGGATGATCAGAAGAACATTTTGACTCCAACGAATTCCCAGTAAGCTCACCAAATTTTGAATTGGTAGGAATGTCTTGGATTAACCCATTCATGAGCTCCGTATACCAGGCCGACCATGAAAACGTAGGGCCAAGATCGAATGCGAAGTCCGGGATATGAAGTAGTAGGTGGTGCTGAGGCTTGAACTTAACCCAATCATATAATGTCGACAAGCCACTCAAATAGGACATTACAAGCGACTTGTAGTCCTTGATGTCTTGTGGGGTAATCACATAGCCCAAGGCTAGCTTAGTAAACCCGACAAGGTAGGAAAAATGACGGAGCATTTTGACCCTCCGTAATTGCTCCTCCTCATTCCCATTGAACGTCGGGGCTGACCAAATTCGCGGGAGTGTTATAGCAAGGGAATACCAACACGTTGAGAACCACTCTTCGGCTGTCAGTTTTCCGTGATCTGCCCGGCCAAGGTTCTCCGGGGTCCGTCGGATATGCGAAGGAAATGTTGTGTTTCGGATGTCGTTCCTGACTTGGGCTAAAACATTCTGACCAAGAACAGCGCCTGTCCTGCGAGTCGGGTGGCAAACTGCAGGGAATGATGGAGAAGATGAAGGATGGGGGACATTTTCATGGCGCTAAAGATGACCACGTGAGTTCAAGTAAGATGACGGTAAAATTCTCACACTTACCCATTTCAGCAATTTCACCACCAGATCCTCTTTCCGATCCTTCCCGGTGGGGATGCTGCGGATCCGACACATTTCCCGCAGAACACGGAGCGTTAGCGACATCATTTGCCTGTGGTCTGCTCTCAGGATCACCAGTTTCTTCTCTCCGGCCGTGATGTCAATCGATGGATCTGAAGGTAGCAGGGTCGCAAGAAGCTCCTGAAGCTCTGCGGATTGTACCAGCTGATCATCCTCGTCCACAATTCCTTTTTCAAATCTCTGCAAGAGCAAGAGCAACGTTAGAAACTGGAGTTGAAGCCGACCGGACTCAGGATTAAGCTCACCCAGGCTGCGAGGCATTTTTCAAGTGCCTTGCTTGTTAGCTGCACTGCCGGATATCCGAGTGAGAACGCTAACATTTGAAGTAAGTTGTGGCCGAGGTTGCGGACGGCGGCCATTGACTTCGTTAGAAGAGTGTCTTGAGCGACAGCCATGGCTGAGGTGGTTGGTATTTTGACTGTACTCGGGATCCCAAGACCGTCATCGTCACGACTTTTCACGTTCATCCCCCACACATCACGACAGAAATTCTTGAGACTCCCCGAGAAAAGGTGCATTGGATCAATGACAAGCTGTCTGGTGGAATCCCAATATGGAAGTCGATAAAGCTCTGTCCATCTGGCGCCATAACGCTTTTCGATTTCTTGCCGGGCAGAGAGCGATTCGGCGTCCCGCCAGAGAGTGGCACACTCCCGGTGATTAGGCTTGTTCTGGTTAGAAGAGTTCCGTGGAGTAAACCGAGGGCAGTTGAAATGGTGGAGATTGCCTTTTTGGCAATCACAGACGGTACAGAATATTGTGTGGGTTATGGGGGTGAAGCCGCCAAGGGCATGGGAAGCCTGTGTGTCTGCAATAACTTGCCCAAGGGCTACTTGAAGGTCACGCCCGCTAAGTGCAGCTGGAGTTGACGAGAGCTGAATACCGGGATCGTATAGCTCAAGAAGCTCATCAACAAGGGGTCGGAGGAAGTGGTTAATGTGCGCCTCCACTTGACTTGGTTCAAAAGGCCCGGGAATGAGACCGACGACGCATATATTCTCTGGGCGATGTCGAAGTTCGATGGGGAGATTTTGAACGCAGAGGTACATCCCACCAACGGATCTCTTTTTCTTCGATTGACGATTGCCAAACGGATTGAACCAGTCCACTCCCAACGCCAGCATTATCCCCCCTGGCGACCCGAGAAGGATCTCTCCATCAGCCCGACAGAACTCCGCCGCAAAGCAACCGTCGCGGATATCCCGTAATGTTCCAAGTCCAGTCGATGGACCTTTATCTAGAAGCTCTTCCATCCCAGGCCTACACACCAACTCCGTCAACCACTCTTTAATGCGACGATAGTGAAATCGACGAAGTGGAACTCTCTGCATTCCCTTGCGTGTTGACCGGAGGCGCACAAGATCAGCTCCGCATGTTTCTCCGAGATCGGTGTATGTGCACTGGTCGGGATAGGTGCACCCATCTTCTGGATACAGGGCACAGCACTTAGGGCAGCAGACGTATGTCGTAGTGAAAGGAGGAAGAAAGACGCTGGAGAGAATGGTGCGAAGGTCCGTTGGAAGACGGGGGTTGTAGCCATTGCCTCCGAGATGTTGACTTGAGAGGGAGACAATGATAGCGATGCAGCGGAGGATTAGATTGCAGGGTGAAATGGCGACGTTGTAGACAAAGTGTAGCACCGCGATTACAAGACCAACGGCCAGTACGATGATGTCCGTATTTGGCGAGAGCCTGAATAAAGCTGTCATCAGGGTAGGGAGTCAGCGCCAATGCCGAAGGGGTCTGATAAGTGTTCTTACATGTGTCGATTTGCTGGCGAGTTTGCTTTATGGCATCCCCGTCCTCCAGATGTCGTCGGTTCCATTCCATTCTAAGCAGAGTATCTCCATCGGCAATCGCGTTGTCAACCTCTGTGCAGAGCTTTGATCTCAGTTCTTCCACCTCGACGATCCCATGGGTATCAACGCGCTCCGCTCGCTGTCGAATAGCGCGCAAACCAGTTTGACAATGCCGCCAGTGGGCGTTCTCCGTGGCTGAAGGGTCCAACGACCGATCAATGGGCCCCTTGGCGAAGACAAGGCTGGTTGGGTCGATGGCATGGGGAAGGTAGTTGTTGAGATCGTCGAAGAGTTTCTTCACGGTGGTAATGGTAGAACGGTGAAGATATTCGCCGGCATCTTCATCGCGTTTGTTGGGGTTGCTTGACTTGCTGGGAGAGCTTCCAGGAAGTGGGAGGGCGGACTCGATGGCCGTCGCGTCTCTATGCTGTCGATAGGTTCTTGCGTCGAGCCAGCAGCCGCCAGCGGTTGTTTTACTGCAAACTGCACACTTGCAGCGCTTGAGCATAGCGAAAGGGAGGGGTACTGGAGAGAAGACAAAGACGGAAATCGTTTTGGTACGGTTTGCAGTGAGGAGGCCAATGGTGTTTGTCATCGGACTGAACGCCTGAACGGGCACGCTGAAACCTCACGGGTTTAGCGGAATGGTGGTCCGTCGCAATCACAATACAAGCTCCCAGAGGACAAAACTCAGTCTTCACCAAACCTCTATGGAGTGGGGGATAATCAACTACGACAGCAAGTCGGAAGGCTTTTCGGGGCCTGGCGATTCGGGCTCAATAATCGCCGACATCCGTGGCCGTATCGGTGGCATGCTTACCGGCGGTTCTGGTAAGACGAAGTCCTCCGATATGACCTATGCCACGCCGTTCTGGTGGCTCCTCAAGCGTATCAAGGCCAACGGGTTCCCCAACGCGCACCTCGGCGTCGTCGCCTAGGCATCTCGACCTCAACAATGACCTTTTTTTTCTGCGACTTAGCCCCTCAACCCGAACTAGACCCACATATCTCGGTAGGCGATGTCCACGAGAAGCCACGGTCAATCGTAACAGCAATTTGGTTCATCGGTCTCGGTCGTGTACTTTCAACTCGCGAAAATTCGTTTTCGAGCGACAGCCTCAGTGAGGTCCACACCAAACCCTGGATTTCCCAGTTAGGAAAAATAGCGACCTCTGGAATCGTGAGTGCACGTGACAATTAATCAAACTAACGAGTTGCCGCTTGGATAGGTTTTAGCCCGAAATGGTGTGGATACAATAAGTAGTGCAAGCGGCATATATACGACGGGGCCCGGGATGAAGCGTTGGATCTCGACAATTTGGACGCAAGTCGCCTCGAAGTCGCGAAGTCGGAGGTGGTCTACCAAGACCAAGGCTCTCTCCACGGTCCTTGGGGACAGAGCCAGTCTTCGAGTCAGCACGGGCTTCCGACTCGGTTTGCTGGACGTCGTTGTCGACGGGCGCTGCCTCATTCCTTCCCCTTACTCTCAGCGACCGTCTCACAAACGTCCTCCGCAGCCCCCCATTCGAACACCCCAACTACCGACATTGCAGCCGGCGCATCATCATATTCCGAAGGACTCAAGTGCTTCCTCTCCTTCAACTATCTGAAATCCTCCGGAGAGTCGTGTACAGGCGTTCCCGTCACGCTTTCCCAGCGTGCTCGGCCCATCTGACTCTCTAGATGATGATGGCCGTCATCTTCTCCTCTGAGGGGGTCGGGGGCGGCGGTGGACTCAACTTGCGCTGCTTAACCACCTATGGAATTAACTGTGGGGATGCAGCTTGTTTCGGTGAGTGAGAAGGAGAAGCCGATGGAGAAAGGTGGGTCGAGGTGGCGATTGAGGTGGGGAGGAGGCAGTCTGTTTCGGTGAGTATGCAGGTTGAGAAGGAGAAGCCGATGAAGAAAGGAGCTGCATAGGTATTGGAGAGATTGGGGGTGACGGTGGCGTGTGAACAGACAGAGCTTCAAGTTGCCTTGCAGAATTTCAATCTCGCCGACCTCTCCGACCTCTCCCTCAACGCAACCACCTCCAACCCTCCTTTCCCTTGCGACACCCAAGACGCTACCTTCCTCTTCATCCCTCCGGCCCCTCTCCAATCTGGCCTTCAAGCCTTTGGGTCAGCGTTGCCATCAAGACCAACGTCTGATGGCCTATCTAAACCCGCATTGCGAATACGCATCCACTCCCCCCTCGACATCCGTTCGCC
This sequence comes from Tulasnella sp. 424, assembly GCA_019633425.1. Classification (NCBI taxonomy): domain Eukaryota; kingdom Fungi; phylum Basidiomycota; class Agaricomycetes; order Cantharellales; family Tulasnellaceae; genus Tulasnella; species Tulasnella sp. 424. Next base: position 29,526 of record WSUB01000203.1, read on the forward strand.
CTAGCGATCCCCTCACCAGCTTCCCTCAAAAGGGATGTAGAGCTGAGCTCGTTTAAGCCTTGCACGTGCATGCGGTCCGACCAGACTGCGTTGCACCTCTGCAAGTCAACTTGTAGACGCGGCATCCGCCAGCAACGTCGGCGAACCTAGGCTGGGCCCATCGAGACGGCAAGCTACCTCTCTGATTGGTCCTAGCTGTTGGCCTCTGGGCAGTTGGTCAAGCTATGTCCATTCAACTTTCCAAACTCGCGCCAGTCACGACGATAGATTTAAGGTGGGCGGCGTTCGTTTTTCCTACTCGCATCAGCCTTTACCAACTCCCATCTTTTCCCTGTCCCTCCAGGTTAACGCAGACAACACCGCAAGCCTCCTCTCCACGTATTACTACTACCCCAAACCCAAACCGACGGGTGTTTTTGAGATACCCCGACCTCCGGACCCGAACCACGAAGGTTGGTCAAGTCCTTTCTGCCCTTTATGCAACCACAGAGCTTCCCTGCGCCTCGCGGAGAATTCCTTGCTCGCCGGGGCGCAGGGAAGTTCGTGTCATTTACGGGGCGTGCACCGTATTCGCTCCGCTATCTCGCTTATGCTCGTCTCCCACAGTAGACTGCCGAGCCCGTCGTAGAGCTCCTCACAACATTCACCACTCACAGGGCCCAGAACCTCTCGACCAGCGACGCTCGCACCGCCGTATTTATGGCTTCCTTCCACCATTTTACCTCGACTTTCCTCACTTCCAACAACGCTGGGATCCATAACCTCGGCGCGACTTTCGACGCCGACGTCCGCAAAAAAGCCCTAGCTTCCGACTTCCTCGACCTTTCCACCCCCGAGGCGTCCACCCCAGCCGCAAATGTTCCTCGACCGGCCTCTTCCGCCCGCTTTGCAGCCGCTGCCGAGGGCGAAGTGCCCGTCTTCGCAGTCTCTCGGCGGGCAGGGCGCCAACGGGCTCTGTTTCAACGAACTCCCCAATGCATCTACGACATCTACAAACCGCACGGTCCGATATCATCACCAAGGCCACTAGGGATATCCTCATTCCTCAGTCGATTTGGCTGGACACTCGTAGATTTAGAGGGCCTAGACCAACTTGACTTATGCTTTGCTGTAAGCCAAGAATGGTCGGCACTCCGTAGTCATGTCTCGCTCATGTTTGGAACGATGTTTCTTTTTCCAATAGCCACTTCGGTGGTCAGAATGTCTACTGTACGTGTCTCTCCGTTCCTCTGTGCTCTAACGCTTTTCTAACCCCAAGCTCTTGCCACGGAATAGGCAACCCCATCAGACCCCCGCCAACCAATGACCGAGTACCGTCAATGGAGAACCGGAGCCGTCTTCCACGCCAACATCATCGTCGCTGAAGCGCTCGCCAAGAACGGCGTCTCTCAAGCCATCGACCTGCAACTTGACAACAACAATGAGAATCGTGCCGGTTATGCTAGTACGTAACCTTCCCAGCAGCGGTTTCTTATGGGAAGATCGTTTTTGCTAACAGGAATCGCAACCTTTCTCCTTTCTGGTATGGCACAGTCTACGAAAAAGGGCGTCGCTACCCGCGCCGTGTTAGTCAACTACGCCTCCGACAACGGTAATAGCGACTACACCGCCCAACTCGCCATCGGTGGACAGCAGACCGGTCTGCCAAGCAAGACTCCCGCGTCCGCGCCAAGTCAAGTACCTCAAGCCGATTCCGTGTCCGTCAAATACGACATCACCTGGTGCGTTGTTCTCGCCTGCCCTTTGTATTTCGAGCGTCTCGTCGGTCTAACGTGGGGGTTAATTTGCTTTCTCCCTTCCCTTTACGGCCGGCCAAACCCTGGGTCAGCAGTACGCCTCCAACGGCCGTCTGTAAGGTGATGCCTCAATCGAAACCGACCAATGCGACACGACAGCTGGACTCTGCAAAATCCCCGTCCCAGCTCCCAGCGTCGCCCTCGTCTTCCTCTCCGACGAAGCGCTCACAAACTCTGGTGGCGCCGCCAGAGACGCTTCCGGATCCACTTTGCCCTTCGCCACGACTTACACCTCTGGTAAAGTCCACACTACGATCGACTTGGCCGCGTTGGCGACCAGCAACGGTAGAAACGGAAGCTTGCCGTTAGGCGCTACCTACGTCCAAGGGCGGAGCGGTGAACGGTTGGGCTTAGGATGGCTGGAGGTGCTGCGCACATTTGGTGGAGCGTTGCGATGACGGTTTTGGGTCTCGTTGGTGGTGCTTTGATGCTATAAAGACTTTTTCGAGTTAGAGCTGGACGATGGAAGTCTTTTTCTGTTCTGTATGATGACGTTCATGTATATCTCAAAAGACGCTTCTTTAATTTGAGCACATCGACCAGGTTCTGGAGAAGAGACATCGAGCTGTTTGGCCGAGATCGATAAGGGCCGAGAAGAGTAAATGAGGACTGGAATTATTACCCATCAGTTTGAAAATTTAGTGGTCGCCCCTAAATTTCCGAGTTAGGAAAGGAACCCCGAAATCGACGTGGGATCATCTCCTAAAGAACATCCTTCCTATCTTAGCTAAAGTCAAGACCCCTACCCATTCCTGCGTCGTGCACTCTTAACCTACAGTTTGAACAACCCTATTATTTCTACACAAAAAAACACTGCTATGGACACGGTGGCCTTGGGAATCACGGGGATACAATTCACTCAACAACATCGATTGCGATCGCAAGCCACAGAAAAAGATGTCATGGTGAGTTTCTGGTTCTTGGATGCTGGCTATTCTTTTACGACCTTACCGTAATTGCCCCGCGCGACTCTTACTTCGGATAATTAAAGTGACGGTCTTGTCACCAGCAGAGTCGCACACTTGGCACTAAGTTCCCTCCAACATGTCGTCCGCGGTCGCTCTCAACACCCGTTCCAGGATTCGAAAGCGCGAGGCAGTCCAGGAGGGCAGCGATGACGAAGGGAGCGATCATAGACCCCGGAAGTAAGGACGTCCTCTCGTTCCGTCATAATTTAGCTCTGACCTCTACCTGAAATGCCAGAGTGCTGGTGGCGACAATGAACGACGGGCACGACTCCGACTCTTCTGAAGACGTTTCCCTACGCAGATCTCAGCGCACAGGTCTTAAGATGAAGTTGTGAGTGTTGGCACCCAGTCGTTAAATTCTTCTCGCTCCTTACAACTGGCTTTCAGCACGAGGGCTGGACCCGGTAAGGGTTGGGCTGCGGTCTCTCAGTCGGAACCAAACCCTCAAGTGAGTACTCAACCTGTTTAGCGGCGCCCATTTACTAAACCACTGTCCAGCCTAGCCGCGATTCTCGCTCTCAAGTAGAAGCCGGCCTTCGCCGAAGGTATATCTCGTCGATTTTCATGTTGACTGAAGCGCTCACGACATTGCTTGACTCCAGTAAACGCCGAACCGTCCTTACCTCGACCCCCCAGACATTTTCTGCTTCTCTCCCTGCAGCCAGTACTCTTCAACCAGAGGCTCTTGCAACATTGGCCAAAGTCGCTTCGAGGGAAGGACAAGTGCAGTCTCCGACAGACGCCGCCCTACGTGTAAGTCCACCTGCCAAATGATTGACCTTCCTATCTGAGTTTGTTCTATAACAGTGGCTGGATATGCCTCCATCTGCCGTGCCTAAGGCCCCTCACCGGGCACAGATGACGCGTCAAGAGAGAGCCCGTGCTCGGTAAATTCGATCTAGCTGTGGATCTGGGGTGTTCTAATGTGCTCAACTCTTCTCTTCTATTTAGGGAGGAGATTCAAAGGACGAAGACGGTTGCAAAGCTTTCAGCACAGCCAACGACTTCTCGGAAAGGCCTGGCTGGACGAGGGAAAAGCGTCAGTAAAAAGGTCAACAACTCGGTGAGATATATTATTTCTCGCTGGCCGCATGTATAGATGTCCACGCAGTACTCATCCTCCTCGAGAAGACTTTACCTTCTCAGCTTGAGATCCAAGATGAGGAGTGGGTAAGTCTTGATATCGTAAATTTCGGACGGCACGTTATACATTTGAGCTGACATGCGCTCTCTCCAGATCGGAATCTCCACCGGCATCAACAAACCACAGTTGGGGACCTCCCATTCGCCGAGCCCAGCCATTCCTCGAGCCTCTCCTCTCCTGCAAGAGTCAGCTAGAGATCCGCTTGACGAACATCAACTCCTCAATCATGTGACTCCACCTCCTGTTAGGCCAATCCTTCGCCAACACAAGGAGCTTGGATTTCATCCCCACGAGAAAGCTCATGTTCAGTACGTCGGACTGTCAGCTCAGACATAGAAGTTGAATTAATTGATGTGCTTCTCTCGTAGCGAAGCGATTCGACGAAAGAAAGTCTTCGAGCGACGAAAGAAAGTCATTGAGAAACCCCCCCAGCAATCCAAGCTTTCACGGGTTCAACTGGCCGGCCGGGGTCACGCTAATAGGAAGAGGACCAGCCAACTGACAGTAAGTCCCAAGGCGTGCATGTTGCACTCGTTTTATGGTCCTGACTGTTGCGACGCTTTCTAGAAAGCAACAGCTTCGCTTAAGGTGGACTTCGAGTCCGACGAATGGGTAAGTCTTCGCTCACGTACACAGGATTAACGCGACTAACGGTTTGACACCGTGTCAAAAGGCAGGAATCGGAGAAACCACTTTAGCTGCCTCTACTACTGTCGTCAGTCTCGAAGAGATGGAGGAGCTTAACGTCGAACACATGCTTCTTCCTTCGCCAACTTCTCAGCCTCGCTCCCCCCAGCTTTCAGATGAGCAGAGTCTCTCAACGGCAGAGTTGCCCAGAACCAAGAACGGTGGTGAAGCCAGCAATTCCAACCCTATCAACCGCTTTCATAGCCGTGCTTCTTCAGATCCGGCTCAAAGTCATTCTCAAGACCTCTCTGACGTAGCGAAAATCACAGACCATATTTCCGGAGGCAGTCCGGGGTTCAACAACACACTACAGGTTAGTCCTCCAAGGAGAAGACACCTTTACTACATCGTATGGCCTGACCCTGCTCCCACACAAAGGTCAATCTTGGACGTGTACAAACTTCGTTAACCCAGGCCAGTCTACACTTAGACTCGCAGCCCTCTCAGAGCCACGCAGCCATCGAGACCGGCCTTGATTCCGGTGCCCTGCCGACATCCTCAAAGCATCCCTACAGCACCAATGACTACGCTGAGATCTCAACTGTATGTGTCCCGGTAATCTTCAAGGTCCCCTCCCCCCACGCTGATTGAACACCATCTAGGTACACGACCACGGTTCCCCGAGCGACATTTCAACTTATCCTCCGCCCAGAGACAACATCTCCGCAATAGAGGAGGCTCGTACACTGTATGCCCTGAGCGTAAGTTAATAATGTATTCTTTTACTGATGACGGACCTCTTCTCAGCGACCACATCAAGAAGATCAAGACCTCAAACAAGTTGGTATCGCAACCCAGGTTTTCTTCGACTCGGGGTTCTCGACCTCGTCAGCAACAATTCGCAAGAGACAATAATAATAAAGAGGTCAGCTATAACGTGGTTTGCTGTCCAATTCTAGTAATGCTCACACTCCCTGCCGATCACCATCCGGTCGACCAGATTGCACATCCAACAGCCCTTTCCCCTATCCCGGTCGCTGAAACCGACCTTGGAGACTTGGATCCCCCGCAGGTATGGACGGAATAGTGACTTGACCGATGGTTAAATGAGCCTAAGTCCCTGACGAGAAAATATGATTCACAGAATCTGGAGAACTCGCTGTCGCCGCAGGGTTTTGAAGGAGATCGACAAAGACCTAGGTGGCAATCACCGCCGTCTTCCGTAGGCCCTCATAGACTTCAAACCTCATTCATGCCTGACAGTCATTGATAACTAATCAGCGTGAAGATCTTGAAACACTCATGCGGGAAATCGAAAGCGACGAAAACATGACCGATGCCGAAGACTCAGCTGGTGACCAAGCACCGATCGCGAGTAAGGACGATGTATGGGGGACGGAGGTAGGATCTTTGGCAGAACATGAAGTCCCGTCACGGCTGACGGGGATCATATGTGACTAGGTTCAACTACCTCTTTCTTCCGTCGAACACACCCATAAGGTACCCATCTCTCTGTTCCCCGTGTCTATACCACGTTTGCTGATTGTCGCCGTCGGAAGCCGGGCACTTCCAAGCAGTCCTCGAGGAAAGCGGTCCAGGCTCATGACACTCAAACCGAAGACCTTATTGTGAGTATCACTTGATTGAGAAACTCGACAGCCCAATTTACGAAAAAATTTGCCCAGAAACGTTGTAACGCTGTGCTGGATCGCGCAGAGAAGGTCCTCCCTACGTTCCCTACCGCTGCCGAGGGTCAATATGCTACCGCCAATGATTTCGCACGGAAAACGCAAGCTCATAGCACTCGATCTGGGGCGAAGATGGCGCCTCGACCTCGGCGTCCGGCTGTGAACGCAGCTAGAGTACGTACGAATGAGTATGAGTACAGCGCTTAAAGCCTTATAATTCACCAAAACACCTTTTGTGTAGGCGCGGATGCGAAAATATATCAACGACAAAATGAGCCGTTCGAATCTCAGAGCACCCCCTCCATTCGTCCCTGCAGATCAGCTCATGCCGAACGCGGGGGCCCGATTCGCGTTGAAGCAAGAGCCAATCACATCCAAGTTCAACAAGCTCTCCGTCCAACTGCTTGTACAGAGCTACATCTCCACGAGAGCCTCGGACTTACCCCACGATGGCGACTACCGAGAGGAGGTAGAAAGTTACTTCTTCTACTACATCGGCCACATCTATAGCCGTGCTGCAAAAATGGAGGATGAAAGGAGATGCGATGAAATCAAACGGGCGGCCCGCCATAGCCAACGAAAACAAAAGGTAGGTCCAAACCTGCCCATTATTCTTATTGGGGGTGTCTTTGTCTCCGTTCCCTAATTCCTGGTTATTTTAGAAAATCGTTAGACGAATGAAGGCTGCATCTGAAACTCCAGCTTATCGCCGCCACGTGCCGATGGTTAGTCAGATGGGGGTGCAAGCCATGAGCTCTGAGGACACCCTCTCTGAAGGGGAGGGATTCTTGATTCGTGGAGTTCCCTGGCTTTCAGAAGAAGCGACGAACATGTTGCACGGCCTCGACGATGCTGAGACTTATCTTCTCCGACACTCGGCGAAACAGCGCCTCAAGCGATTACCAAGAATAACCGGCCCTCCTCTAGAGGACCGGAAGCTCCGACTCGGCCTCCCACCAAATGCGTATGACAGCGCATATCTAGAGTCAAGAGGTCAAGACTCCAAACCGTCGGATGAGATGTATGACTTCTCCCTTGACCAATCTGTGAGAGAGTATGTGCCTCCATCATTCGTTAGTGGGCGATACCTGATATCAGTTTCCTGACGATCGATTCGTTCATTAGTTCTGTTGAACAACGCAAATCGTCAAAGGGGAAGGGTCGAGTTCGCTAAGCCTCTATTCCGCATGCAATTGTAAATTTACCTGCTGTAAAACATACTATAAATTCTCTTGATTATTCCCGTGAGGCGCAATAGTGGAAATTCGTTTATTTGTCCTTTTGTTTGGTAATCCGCTCCACAGACCGCCGACCTTCCACAACAGTCTCCAATGGTTTCCTGCGTCGCAACGCTCCAAGTCTCACCAAGGTATCCAGTAACAGTGCTTAGCTTCTCTCCTGAGAGCACCGCCTCAGTGTTTACACTTGTCGCATCTGATGAAGGCGGCCGTACCTCCTTTCTTGCGGTCCGGACGGGCGAGACGTTAGCCATATTGCAGAGTGATGTCCTATTTATGACCTCAATCACCTGGAACACTGCAAACATTTTCATATCTGGATGGAACAATGGTATGATTGTGGAGATGGAGTACCAACTGGTTGATGATTCGGAGGTGATCTCTGTTCCGCACACACTCTGTTCTGTGCTTAAACCCAGTTCCTTTTATATAGCCTTTTTTCAAGATAGTCTCCTACATTCCAGAGAAATTTTCAGCCCAAGTCAGCCATTTGACCTTCTTCCAGCTGAATGCCAACGTGCAAATTCTCGCCGCAGCTGCCGGTAGCATTGTCAACGTTTGGATCAAGAACATTTCCCGCAGTCATCAATGGCACAAGATACACTTCTCCGACCTTGCTTCCAGAGCTCCTCCTAACCATCGGCCTGCCGCATACGTCATCAACTGCCTTAGCTTTACAGAAAGTGGGGATAATCTGCGGCTTAACGCTTTTTTGCTGGGTGGATATCTTTGGTCGGTTTCTTTTTTCTGACGTCTAATCGTTTCGCCTGATGGCTGGGAACAGCGTCTGGGAATTGTCTCCGTTAGCAGAGGTGATTATGACATCCGGGATCCGTTTGTCTTCAAGGGTGTAGGTGGTATTTTATCAGTGTTAAAAGCGACTGATTGATTTCCATTACATAGCGGGTTTGCGACCTTCTCTCAGGACTGTAAACGCTTTGCAGTGTTGAATTTACAGGACGGTATCGACGTCTATATCGCTCCGACAGTATTTCCTTCAAAAGAATTCTCGTCGGTCACTCTCAAGCCACAGGCTACTCTTGAGCTGGATCCGGAAAACCACACTGCATTACCACTCGCATTCATCACCCATCCTGACCGGATTGTTGTCGGTGGAACTGCGGGTTCAGCGTCCGTCATTTTGGAGTCTGATGGTGTGAAAACACCGCTTATCCATGCAGGTAAGCTTCCACCAGTTCTTATTCGGGCTTCGGGTAACCACGAGAAATTATTATATCCGCTTAGGCTCTTTAGACTCTACAATTATCATAGCGGTAGGTTTCTCAGGTCCCGTTGTGCATTCAATTAGAACTTCATTCTCAAACCGTTCGCCTGTTTTACAGGCTAGCTCCCGTTCAACATATGCAGCCACAGCCAGCAGAGGTCCTAATGGGACTGGTGAGCTCAAACTATGGAACATGAGCTCCGGTAAGACTTCCCTTTGTTATCTGCTTAGGCATAATGGATATAATTGGGCCGTCTACTTTCAGCTTGTCTTCCAACAACCTACCAGACCGAGCGATCGTCAAATGTTCAGGAAGGTCTCTTGGATGTAATTCACCGCTTTGTTGAGAGCGGTCATGATTGGGCCTTTGCAAAGATAACTGCATGATAATTGTCAAACCGCTAATATAAACACTCTGAGCCCTTGCCCTTTGTGTGCGCCCTCGATAGAGGGGTATGCGATCCTCCTTGCGCGTACTACCCAAGCATTCTCCACGATGTCTGGCATCTGCTACTGTCTTCCACATACCCGCTGAATGCAGGTGGGGCGCTGGGGCGGGTCTATATCCATGGCAGTCCTCAAAGCGCGTCCGAGACGAAAACAGCGAGACTGTGGCGTGGGTGTTGCAGAAAGTTTAACCTATGTTCCGCTCCGTCCTCTCGTCCCATCCTTTGGATAGCTCCCTTCACCAATAATGCAGCATCCAAGAGCACGACGTCTACCTCGACCTCTAATTAATCCCTTCGACCCCGATCCTCTGAGCCACGGTTTTATCCTACCAACGGCCGTAAATACTCCATCATCGCCACTTCCCCGAACGGTCACAAACCTCACCTCACAAGATCGGGCCAGTCCAACATGCAAAATGCTACCACATGTTCAAACTGAATCGACCTCAGGGGCTTCGGTTTTCCACAGCAAGCAGCTCCTAGTCAAGGACGAACCTGTGGAGGAGAAGATGTCAGTTGCAACGGAGCCAATCTTGGCCTCTCGGGTGGCCATCAACCCCAAGGTTCGAAGAAATACCTTCGCCATAGCAATAACCCTGGTCGCCACAATTTTCGTGGTTGTTGGTTGGACATTCGAGTCATACAGACTTGCAGCCCTTCTGCAGGACCGAACGAGGAGATGGAGCTGGCACTTGTACAATCTCGCATGGAAGTCAAGCTGGCAAGCTAATCCCATAATGGAAAAGCTGGAACGGAGGATCGTTGATATATACGGCTGGTGGCGTAATCTTGGTCTACTAAACCATACGGCTCTCATTATCGCCGAGCTCTGGAGCAGAGTAGACACACTGGAGGCCAGCCTCAGTTCATTAGCAAGAACACTTGATCAAGGAGAAACGCCACTTCTAGCAAACTATGCCTTGCTCGCCGTTGGGGCTACTGTGGAACTCAGTATGACCTCAGTGAGTTCAGGGGTAATAGAGGGGTGGGGTCCATGGAGGAGGGTAGTTGAGCAGACGGATCCTAGCATTGTCCTTCGTAATGGTTTGGAGGTGGGGAATTGTTGGAAATTTGAAGGTTCTTCCGGCCAAATTGGCATTTGGCTCAGTCAGAGGATACGGGTGACACACCTCACTTTTGAGTACCCCCCCATATCGGTAAGACCTTTTCATTGTCCAAGCATATGTCCGCTGACATGGAGGCTTTACAGCTCTTGCACAACAAGGAATCGATACCTCGAGACTTTTCACTTTGGGTGAAACATTCCGACCATCGGCGATTTTATGAGCCGTTTCTGCCTGCGGCTTCCATGGCAGGTCCTCCACACCCCCTTGGACCTTGGAAGATGATATTAGCCGGGACATTCACATTTCAACCATCGGATTCTGTTCCTCAGCTATTTGCGGTTCCAAGTGAAGTTGCAGACTCTTGGTTGCACGAAAGCTTCGGCACGGATGGGATTGTCATTCAATTTCTCACAAACTGGGGGGATCCCAAGGGGACTTGCATCTACGGGATTCGTATTCATGGTGTTCCCTTCATGTACTAGTCACACCCAAGTAGTATTTACAAGTGGTTCATTCATACCGCCTTCTCATAGTCTAGTTTTCCGTCGAGGTGAAGACCAACGCCCCAGTTAGCTCGAGTGGCACCGCAGTAGATGAGCCAAAGCGATTCATCAGAAAGAGGAGAGAAAAGGGAGAAAACCGTTCAACGTATGACGATGGGGTTAGCGTAACCGCCTTCCTCAAGAGTCATCAAGGGTTTCTAATTGTGGGGAAAAGAAGATAAAGATCGTCAGTCACAACAGAACGGAAAGTAGTAGGCGGTTTGGCATCAAACACACCACAGCGTTGACGAAGACGTTGTTCTCGATGAGCATCTGAGCACCCAAGTGAGAGTCGATACCGCTAATAGTAATGTCGTTGTAGTTGCTACAGGAAGATATGGTTAGGTTAGTTCCGGAATCACCCAACGGTTCGCTGGAGATCCTTACTTGTAGATGTGGGTCGTGCCGAAGCGGAGGGATGGGAGATGGGAGCCAACTACAAAGGAGTTAAAACATTGAGTTCGAATTGAATGAGGTAGATAATTCAGAGAGTAACTCACGGTGATTGAAGTAGCTGTGGTGGTAGGTGACGTGGAAGTGGCCTTTGTCTTCAGAGCCGTTGTTGTCGGAGTGGCCAATTATCGCAATGAACAAGAGGCATCAGATATTGCCCTACACAGCGCCATATCCTGAGTCCAGAGCATACCAAGAGAGGTCTTGTAGTGGTCGTGGAAGTAGTTCCAGCTGACGGTGACCCAGTCTGATCCGTGGTTGATATCGCAAGCACCGCCGTAGTAATCCTTGCCGTTATCCATATCGTAGTAGAACTCGTTATGGTCGATCCAAACGTTGCCGCTAGCTTGGATTTCGACCAAATCCGTAGGAGCCTTGGACTTGTACAGCTTGAGGTTGCGGAAGATGATGTTGGAGCTCTTCTTGACATGGAATCCACCGGGCCGGTGAGACCGCCACCGCAAGAGCCCAAAACGGACGTGTTGGAGCCAATGTTAACTGGGTCGCTGTCACCTTGGATGATGGTGCTGATGCGGACGATCTTGGGCGAAGTGCCTGTAACGGTGTCACGGAGGGCCAAAAGAGAGGAGACGGTGCTGAGGTAAGCGGGGTTCTCGTTAGCGTTTAGTTTTAGGACGGTGCTTTGCTCAAAGACTCACACAGTCGCCACCAGCACCGCCAGTAGTACTGTCATTCAAGGTGGCGTAACCTTCGAGGCCATCAGCACTTCCGGTACCGGAGCTGCCGCTAGTAGTAGTGGTCTTAGTGGAAGTGGTAGATGTCTTGGAAGTCGACGATAACTTGGTGGAAGAGGTGGAGCTCTTAGTAGTGGTCTTTGTGGTGGTAGTCGTCCCCGCTGTCCCAGCCACGCATTGCGAATACCTGCGAAGCCACAGCGGAGTCAGGCACGCTCTAGAGAACCTCAGATTGGCCGAACGTACCACTCATTCGCGTATTGACAGATGACCCCAGACACGAAAGTGGTTTCATCAGTGTAACCGGAACTATGAGGGGCAATAGTTATTTTTCGTATGGACAATCTAGCTCGGATCGTCAAAGTCTCACCCTCGTAGTCGAGGGCCGAGAGGTGGAACTGGATTGGGTTGGAGGATGCCTGAATCGTCGGACCAGACGTCTTCTTATACCCCTGACCACGGCCATGCAAACTTAGAAGTCGTATATATCTGGAGGACAGGAAACGAGTTGCGTTCGTCCGCGCCAAGGTGGTTGTGTAGGTGGATTCGCCGAAATTTGATCACCTTGCATGAACAGGATGCCCACTTCGTGTCAATGCGACACCTCGAACGGACCGGAGGTGTCTCACCGGACTCGGGATACTATTCCCAATGACACAAAAATATCCCGTCTGAGTTGGAGCTGTGGAACACGAGGTGGTGATGCTGGTGAACCTGATCTTGATCGTGACTCCAAGTCTGATGACGATGTTGGTCCATCGGACGCCGACGCGATGAGATCGTTGTTTTTCCGGTCTTCTTCTTCTTCTCGCTGTTCTGGGATCTGCTGCTCCACAGGTTTGGTAAGCCGCGTTCAAGACACCCAATAGATTTGATGGTGAGCCGAGGTGCTGGTCTTTGTGCTAACCATGGTATTCCGTTGGTGCTTGGAAGAAGTTGACGCAAGCCGGCTGAGCAGTGAGACTTGCACCAGGTGGCTGTGGTTGTGTATTTGCCTTCGCGATTGACGCCGTGGATTTGGATGATTCATTTGCTGCGGCTGTTGGGTCTGGTCGAATCGAATGCCGTTGGGTGCGGCATTGACATGAAGTAGTGGTGGTGGTGGTGAAGAAGAGGGTAGCAACTCCGAACTCGGATTATGAAGTTGTTGACGCTGGTGCCGTGTGCTCAAGGAAGGACGATGGTGGGTAATTAGAGGTATTGGTATTTTGGTGTGGGAGGGAGGGGTGGATAGGCAAGCCGAGGTGTCGAATCGACGAAGCGATCGCGACTTACAGATTCAAGTTTCGACGGGCTCGCCGCTCGGTGGTCCCTCTGTCGCCCCCAGGAGACCCAGATGGATGACCGAGGAGCTTGTAGTAATGGCAAGACCATGAGACGCTGATGGGTCCAGAGATGGCCTGCTGTTGAGGGATTTGCCTCTTCTTGAGTTCCTGCAATCGTTGGTGTACGAGATTCGCGAGTGCCTCTGGGTATTGTCGCCCCTGGGTATTGTCGCCCCTGGGTATCGTCGGATGTGGGTGTGAGTGTGATCTGGTTGGATTGGGTGGAACGGTTGTAGTAGAAGTATTAGCAATGGAGCCGTTGGTTGATTGGGAGAGCCGTTTCATGGCTTTGCGAATGTCGGATGTGAGTAGAGTTTGGGTGCTGAGGGGTAGATCGCCAACATGGACGCGCGGATTGACAGAACGTGTTTGTCAATAATCGCAAATAGCCACAAAGTCTTCCACTCCGGCAATCCGGCAATCCTCCAGGCCGGCAATCCTCCAGTCCGGCAGTCCGGCAGTCCGCCAATCCGCCAATCCGCCAATCCGCCAATCCGCCAATCCTCCAATCCGCCAATCCGCCAATCCTCCAATCCTCCAATCCGCCAATCCTCCAATCCGCCAATCCTCCAATCCTCCAATCCGCCAATCCTCCAATCCGCCAATCCGCCAATCCTCCAATCCTCCAATCCTCCAATCCGCCAATCCTCCAATCCGCCAATCCTCCAATCCTCCAATCCTCCAATCCTCCAATCCGCCAATCCTCCAATCCTCCAATCCGCCAATCCTCCAATCCTCCAATCTGCCAATCCTCCAATCCGCCAATCCGCCAATCCTCCAATCCGCCAATCCGCCAATCCGCCAATCCGCCAATCCGACCTGTGACCTGTGACCTGTGACCTGTGACCTGTGATTTGTGACCAATCACAGGTCTTTGGATTTTATAGCTGATATTCCCGCATACAAAAACCCGGAGAAAAATCGCAGATTTTTAATGAGATTTTAGTAGAGATTTTATTAGAGATTTCCGTTAGAGATTTTATTATCGATTTTTTTTCCTCAGAAATTCCCGTGATTTTCCGAGGTGGTTTTATCCCCTCGTAAAACCTTACGTAAAATCTGTGATTTATTGCTGTAAAATCTCTGATAAAACCTTCATGAAATATATTAGATAATCCGGGAAATATTTAGGGAAATAAAATCAGTAAAAAAATATGAGATTTTTTCGAAGGTATTTAGCGCCCGCAAAACCGGTCAGGGAATACCCACGGTTTTTAGGTCGGTTTTATTGTGATTTTATGGGACGAAAAACGTCGTTTTGCGTCCTGTGTGTGCCTCTCGGCTCTCATTTCACTCGTTCAAGCCCAGGCATAATTTATTCAGTACCCGCCCGATGCAAGAGTCGATGTCCCTTACACCCAGTCCTTCTCTTAATCCTCACACTCGGTATCAACGGACGCCGAGTCGAGCTGGGCTATAATATTAGAGTCCACGCTACCCATCCTCAACGAAGAAGCTGAAAAGGCCGACGTACCAAAGAAACCATGCACACGATCCATGCACAGCGGACCTGTACTCTGCGCTCGATGGAGTTCTTCTGGGAAATAGCTTGCAAGTGGTTCAGACGACGCTATCGCGATGATTTGGGATCTGGATCCGTATTTCCTCTCCTCCTTCCAATCTTGGGACCGTCCGGGTCACCCCCTTCTGATACCCTTATCGTTGATTCACCTCGTGTTGGGGCATGCGCAGGGCGTGTATGGGGCAACGACGATGCAACTGTCGAAGGATGGAAGGCCTTGAAGCGATTACCAGAGCATGATCTTTCACGCAGTCTTTGTAACGCCGGTAGCCGACCCTCATTTACCAAAAACTCCCTAGAGGTCACCGATCTGGCGTGGCGCCTAAAGACCGCTTCCTCACTTCTGTCGGACTCGATAACAAGTTTATCGTCTGGTGCGGGTATTCCCTTGAGCCTCTACGGAAGCTCGACTTGATATCATGGTTTCGTCAACGGAGTTTGTTGGGACCCCGTTGGAGAGTTCCTGGCCACTCAGTCCGACGACAAGTCAGTCAAGGTTTGGAGAACAACGGATTGGGGGCTAGAAGCTACAATAACAAAACCATTTGAAGACTCTCCCGGAAGCACATTCTTCTGAAGACTGAGGTGCGTGATTGGGGTTCGAGCGTCGCCATAGTCGTGATTTTTGGGGCTCATTATCCCAATTACAGCTGGTCTCCTGATGGTGCTCACATCACTGCCTCCAATGCCACGAACCATAATGGTCTTTGTTGCCGCCGTTATCGCCCGAAATGAATGGACATCCGGCATCGGCCTAGTCGGTCACGAAAACACGGTCAAAGTCGCCTCCTACAACCCCTACATCTTCCTCCGAGATCCAAAAGGCGATGTTCAATCAGCCAACATCTGCAGCGCCGTCGCTCTGGGAGCAGACGACGAGTTAGATGGGATGGTCAGCTTGGAAGAGAAGGAGCTTTACCTCAAGCGGTTTGGATTCCAACCTCCACCAGATCCGTTCGCCATGGGAGTTCAGATACCTCAAACAACGTATCAGCAACCTGGAAACCCGTACGCGGGTCAAGCCTTCCCGCCGGCAACCGCCGCTCCACCGAGCGCTGCTGCCCAAGCTGCCGCCGCCGCCGCAATGGATCCTGAGCCCGCATCCGACAAGAAGGGCAGGAAGAGGATTCGACCCGTCTTCGTTGGAGCATTGAATTCTGAACCTGCTGCCTTCCCGGCTTCGGCCGCTCCGGCTCCATTCGGTGGCGCGGCAGCTCAAGCTTCAACTGGACCGCAGCCAATTGCACCGTACGGTCAACTACAAGCACCGCCACCAGCTGCGCAGCAGGGGTATCCTCCATTCGGCTCTAGACCACCGTACCCGGCTACTCAACCGCCGCCACCGGGACATGCCTCGTACCCCGACCCGCGCTTCGGTCACCAATCCGCTGAATACCCGTCCTCAACCTACCCGCACCAGCAGCAAGCACCGTTTGGCGGCTACGGGGATCACTCGTACGATGCTGATGGAGACCGGATGATGGGCGGGTATGCCAATGGGATGGGAGGTCCAAAGAGAAAGTTGAGCGAGATGGAGGACGATTCAACCGCACTGAATGGGGGTCCAAGAGTACCAAAGGCTCGAACCCTCGGAGGAGACCGACCCAGAGAACCCATGGGACCTGTGCGTGAGCTTAGGCCCGCGATGCCAGGCTTTGGTTTCGGCGGAGATGTAGGACACCCCGCGCCGTCGCTCAAGATCAAGTTGGACGTTCCGCCGCTGCTGTCGTACTTGAGCGTCAAGTCTGTAGAGAGGGAAGGAGACGTAGCCGAGGCGAAGAACCCGGAACCTTCGAAAGACCCAGCCAGTGCGCAACCTCCCTTTCGAGTCGGATTACTCCCGACATAGGATGCATCCTAACCTTTTTTTCTCTCCCCTACAGAACCCACGGAGCCATTCGAGGTGGCAGTACTCCGCAACAAGGAGACTCTATTCTTGGACTATCCTGCCGCTCCGGTATTGTCACTCGTCGTGACAAGTGCCTACTGTGCGGCAGCGTTGGAAGGCGGTTCAGTGGACGTTTACTCGCTTAACGGGCGAAGGTATGAGCTTGCGTTATTATCGCATAAAGTTTTCGGGGCTCATAAGGCGAACGCGGACAGGTTACTTCCAACGCTAGCACTGGATTCATCCTGTACGTTCTTTGACGGATCCAGAAACTCTCTAATGGCCATCACCGCGTCCGGGAAGTTGCACGTCTGGTACGTTGATTACTCGAATTGACCCCATCGGGAGGCGACCTGACGCCTTTTACGTGTTCTGTAGGAATATCCAAACGCAAAAGGCGGCCTTTGCACCCGTGTCTCTTGACACACTCATCACCCCAAACGCTACCCTCACCTCTGCCGTTGTCCGACCTAACGGGTGCCCCGTAATCACGCTGTCTTCCGGCGTAGTCTATTCCTACGACGTCGACTTAGCATGCTTCACGAAACTTAGTGAAGCTCGGTGGGCGCAGGGCAGCGACGCATGGGAGGGTCGTCAACGGGAACGAATCAACAAGGTGGTCAACAATCGGGGACCGGTTGCGACTTTGGAAAGCGAACTGCCTGGAGAGGTGCAGGACAGCGCGAGTCCGACACCGTATTGGCGGGCTGCGTTCACTTTGGGCCATCTGGAAGCTAAGCTCCATGCAGCTGAAGTCCTTGATAGTCCTTAAGAGTACAAGACGGCGCTGACGGCATACGCGAGGAGGCTGGCGGATGAAGGTTACAGGGCCAAAGCGGAGGAATTGATCAAGGAGTGTTTGGGCCCATATACTGGTATGCCCGACGTCAACCCCATTCGCCGTCTCATGAAACCTGATGCGGTGTCTCGAAACACAGGAAACCCGGAAAGGAGGAGACGTGGTCCCGACCGTCCTGGGCATGCAGAAGCGGGACCTACTCAGAGACGTGCTGTCCGCGTTCGGTACGCCCCTGCTTTCTTCGATCGGTCTGAGGTTTAGCCTAACATGGAATTTGCGTCGCATAGCGAAAAGCAAAACCCTGACAAAACTGGGACAAGACTGGCAAGAAACCCTCAAGCGTGCGCTCATGGACTAGGCAGGGTGTGCATCCTTGTTCTTTGTCTGCAGGTCGTTCTGTAACTGTTTCAGGGATATGTTTTATGTAGCTGTTGTGCGTTATAACATTATGCCCTTTTATTGTTCCCTTTTGGAAAATTGGGTTGGACCGCAACGAGCGGAGTACGACAAACTACAGCGTCAAATGCGCATTGCTGATCTGCCTCAACCAACGGGCTGGGGTGGAGACAGTCGTCTGATCAAGCTAGTCTCTCAAGATCGCCCGACATCCTTTCTGAAGCATAGCGGGACACAGGGTACTGGTTTGATTGACAAAGTGTACACATTAATCCCAAGCCCGTCCATCTTCTGGTGATGAGAGCCGTGTGACTTGGTCCCGAGGGCGGCTTTGACCACGCGGCGTCCTCGGGGCGTGTCGTATATGATGCAACTTCAATTCTCCAGCTGTGAACCCACCAACGCTTCTTTGAACGTAGGTTTGAACGAGTCTGAACTCATTGGACCGAGAGATAGGGGTGGGGATGGAACTGGAGAGCGGCCCCAAGGTTTGGCGTATATCCCCTACTCCGCCGACAACTTCCTGACGCCAGCTCTAGATTGTTATGGCCGCCATTCAGCGGTGTGGATTCGTTGAGATATCAAGAGCTCCTGCAGCAAGCTCGTCGCACAGCGTTCAATGAAGGAAGGAGCCGGGACTCCGCATGGATGGCCGACTTGGCAGCTTTGCACTTCTCCGGAGAGGCGTTGACGTGGTACGAACCTATTGACGACAACACCCAGCAAATTGGAATATTCCGAGAAAGGCGGTGGTAGAAAAATACGGCAGCGCACCTGATGAAGTGCGGGTAGACGGTTGGTTCGCAAACCGAACCTTGAAGCCTCGTTACAACTCACAACTAACGTTCATAACGTCTTATGGTTTATAACAGTCCTGCAGAAGCAACCCAAGAACCCAACCTTGTGGACGTCCTTTTGCTAGCTAGGATTGAGATAGCTAATTGGACTGCTCCGATCCTCCCGTCTAGTCTCCGACCTCCCTAGACTGAAGACGAATGGATGAACGAGGCTCGGGAAAGAAAGGCCCAATTTAGTGGAAACGCAGAGGTCGCATATTGGCATTTGGTGGAAACTAGCTAGCAATCCAATTCCCCACAATACCGTTCCAACTGTAAATGAAAATGGAAAAGAATTATTTAGTGTTCGGGTATGGAAAACGGGGCTGACGCCGGGAAAACAGGTTCGCGGAGGTCTCTTCTGGAGCAATACGCGTAGGATCGAATGAAATCTTTGGTCTTTATGACTTTCGCTCATTATCCTTCTTGTTAGGCGCGTGCATATCGTGGTGGGGGAGGGAAGAGCCGTGCAATCATGGTCCTTTCGAAATCCTCGTAGAAGACCCGTCCGCCGTTCGATGGGTTTCTCCCAGAGATGCAGGCCGATTCCATGTTGCTGAAGGAGGGTTTGAAACCAGCAGGGAGCAAGCCTTTTTATTGCACAGTTCAACCACTTGGGTCAGTTGGAGCCCGGAAAGGTGTTTCCCGCTGATGGTCAGGGTCCTTTTGGTGGTTATTCGAGTTCCACAAACACGACTTTCGTGTTCTGGCCTGGACGTAGGAGAGTGTAGCGCGCTTGTAGTATATCTGTTTGTATGTACTCTTGAAGCGTTGAGCTTGACTAAATGTGTGGAGGTGTCGACGTCTTGAGGACGAACTCTGCGAACGTGGTAGTACTTCACCTAGTGAGTTTTAGCATTATATTGATGCAGTCGAGACAAGTTCAAAAGTGCTGCTTGTTCAAAGTGGCTTACGAGCACATTCTCTGGCAGGATATCCGCGTGGCACATGAGTGGGCTTTGTAAATGAACGTACTACACTCCCCGGCTAACTTGCAGGATCTGAAACACGGGGCAAGTTAGAAAGAAGATAGTGAGGGCTAGCATTGTATACGTAGCTAGCGAATCTTTCGGGTGGGAAAGTTCTGGGTGGTTGTGCAGGTTGCCGATTTGATTTCCGTGATGGCCACTTCGACCGGAATCCCAATAGCGTTTGAGTATTTCTGTGCCTTACTCGGATCCATACCAGCGTTTCTCGCATCATACGCTGTCAAGAACATCTCTAGCAGTGGAGTAGTGATTTAATGGAGAAAGGTTGAGGTTGGTGCACTGCTGGGTTACTTGTCGGCACGCTAGGTGCAGTGCGAGAAGCAAAAGCCGCAAAAGTTTAAAGGCCCCACAACGTTCCATTACACGAAGTTGGAGCTTCAAATCTGGATGAAACTGTACTAACATTAGATAACAAGTGCGTAGGCCGTTTTAATGAGGGTAACGGAGAACTTTTGTCGTCCTCGGCATTGTAACCTCCAAAGTCGAGCTTAACATGGTGTCTCCCGGTGCAGGGCGGTGCGCATCTTCGAGGCCGGCGTAAATTCGACATTATCGTACTTTTACTTGTAGAGTCAGTTTTATATGCGCGATCGTTCTAGGTTGTATGTGACAATGGGTGAACCAGCGTGATACTAATTTCTAAAGACAACAAACCTCCACTTCCCTCAAGTTGTATTTAGTCTGCCCACGGGAGACTAACGTGATACCATGCATCCAGGCAGATTTTGTCAACCTTCAAACGAAGCAACCTGATTATCAATTAAACATTCCGCCCTTCGACCAGACAGTCTAGACCGGTGCTCGCCGCCAGAATAAACTTGTACCGAATTTCGAGTCGAGCGACGACAGACACGAACCCATGGAACGGAAACAATGGTCGAGCATGAGTAAATATTACCTTACTACTCATCTTGAATCGCTGATGGGGTTGGGGGGGGGAGGGCACCTGCGCGGCGGCGCCCCACTCGCGGCAGTGACAAGCCGTCCTGTCACCCCCTTAGCGCGTGACACTTTCCAAAACCCCACATGGTACCATCACTGAAAAAACCCGGTACTAACGTAGCGGGGATTACGTCCTTTAGCCATGGTCATTGCACTCGACTTTATTGTTTGATTTACAGAAAACGGTCTGCTCACGTCAGCAGCCAAACGAGAGATGTTGACGCCAGTCTCCTGCGAGATCCTGTTGAGGGCCGAATGACTAATTTAGGAGTAAGGTATGTACAACTATCGCTCGGCATCCACTTAAGAATAGGATCGCGATAGAGAACCAGTAGAGTTCGTAATCACGAACAGCTAAGAGAAACTTCTTGATGATGCAAAGCGTCCTTTCTGAGATTTCGAGCCGAGGTAACACACCGGTAGCAAGGGAGTGATTAAGTGCATTAAGTAAATGCCACTGGGGCTCTATAATAAGGAACGCGTTGGCAGCTATGCATGTCGTTCGATGTAGGGGTCTACCGGATAAAGTCCACAAGTGTCTTTCAAAAGGCGGCAAGTCTTCAGGCTTTCGTAGGGCGTTTTCAATCCTTATGAGGAGTAATATTACTAATCTAGATAGAGGAATGATGATTCAGTGATTCAGTGATTCAGTAATACGCTTGATATTAGTGGGGACAGACCATCTCCAGGACGCCGGGCATCGACGGACGATCTGACGGCTTGAACTCCCAGCAGCTCTTCATGACATCCCAAAGAGGGTCGTCCTCTTTAAGTTGCTCGTGCGCCTTTGGGTCGGGAATCACTCCCCCACAGATCTTCATCATGATCATAGGTTTGTGTATAATCTGGTAAAACGGAGCTTTTCCGCTCATAACCTATCGCGAGCAGAGTAGTCCCGTTAGTATTCAAAGTCTCAAGCCTAAGACTTCGCATTACCCAACTTACAGCCAAAATCAATCCACCAAATGCGTATACATCGCTTTCGCAACTGTGTCTTGGTACCGAATCTTCCTCCCCAACTGACCTAGGATCGAACAGCTCCGGCGCAGTATACGGATAGACTAGGCCTGGGACGTCAGTTGTCGTTAAGCCCGTATGCTCCGCGAGGCTATCCAAAACTCGACTTGCACTAAAGTCGGAGAGTGCTGCTTCACCCGAGTCGTTAATAAGGACGTCCTCTGGTTTAATACTGGCATGGCAGATGGGTGGGGTTTGACCATGAAGATACGCGAGTCCGAGAGCAGCTTGGTTTATCTAATAATATGTATTCATTTACGAGCGTTACAATCAGAGAATCGGTCTCTCACGTACCCGTGTCAGGATGCTAAGTTCCTCAGGGCAGCTCTGATCAGAGCACTGCCCAGTCTTTCGTCGGCAACGACTGTCTTTTCTCCGCATCGAAGCAACCCAAGCCACCATCGTGGGATTGTAACGAGAACGTCCCATCCCGCCCTCTCTCACTCGCCGTCTCTTCTGCTCACCCATCGGCATTCCTCCGTTCCATCCATCCTTGGCCTCTCCCCTTATACAGTCCGTTTCGGAACAAACTGGGACGGGATCCCACAAGCCGATGCGTGAGGAACCCATTGCCTGTGATCACTGAACCTCGCTCTTTTCGTTGCATCTCCCACCTCTCCTCGTTTTTTTCTCGCCGATTCAGCCACTCATTACACTGCATGTCAATGTAAGATAAAGCTGAACGTAATCTCTTTCAACATTGCTACGTTCCTTGCTAGCCTCGAGTGTCACGGCGCTTGTTGCGTCTATCTTGGCTCCCAGTCCAGATCAAAATCAAAAACAACTCAATTCCAACGACGCCGAAGACCGCCCTCAACGTTGCCGCTTGATCCGAATTTTCTGTGATGACAAGCTGCTAAATATCGCCCATACGCATCTCCTAGCCTGTCGTTAGCTCTGATCAGTAACCAAGTTTGGCCTCTCATTGGCCGTGACTTGGTTCTTCGGTGCGTGATCGAGCGGGACTTCGTTTGATAAGTTCCGTATCATACGGCAACTGGGTGAGTTGTTTCTTGCATCATCACCTCTTGCCAATTTCGTCCGTTCTCTTCGCTCATGTCTGACGATGCTGCTCTTGCTCTTCTTTCCTTGAGATGTGGTCTCAATGGCCCGCTATCGACGTCCCATTGAGTATCCCATAAAGCTACAAGGCCATCCCTACGACCTACTTAGTGATCGGAGAGTGTTCGTGTGCCTATTAGCTCCAAGCGCCCTCTTCAAGAGACTCAAGACCAAGTCCCTTGTCTGAATGGCAAGGCCGCTACATCGGGCCAGCCCCGTCGACCTCTCAACCTGACCCATTCACGTTCGATGAATTCGGGAGGTCCCTTGTAAGCCTCCTTCATATCTTCATCTCACAGCATACAAAGTTCATGTTCACTCTCACCCCACTCGGACCGCTGCCAAGCTGGTCCTCAAGGAAAGGAAAACGTCCGACGGGACTCAGGTCAAGATTGAGACTAATTCGGGCGCGCTCCTCCTCTCACCAAGGCACGAGAACATTATCAGGGTATCACAGTCTCAACATTGCGAGATGGGACATAATCGTTCGAGGTCCGCCTTTCCTTTTTCTTTTCTTGTAAGAAGGGTTCGTGCCTTACTTGTACGTCAGTTGGACGACGGAACTTCCTTATGGCCCTCTTCAGCGGTATCAAGTTAGCAACTTGAACATCAACACAAACAGCAAGTGGGGGTACAACCTTTCGGAACAGGTACGGCTCAAAGAAGACACATGCGTACTTCGCCGCCGACCTCGACGGCTGGGGTACGCGGTTCCGTAAGGAGAAACTGTTAAGTACTCGGGAAAAGGTTGTTGCTTTATGCGACTAGCATGCGACCCTAAGCTTGTTCAGAGCGCTACCTAACCAGCCGAGCGACAACCCCCCCATAGGTGAACCAAACCCTGGACCTACCGTATGCCACCTACCTCTTTGCCTCGGGCTTATTACTCTTCCGCAGAATCCTACGCTCCCTGCGATCTCATCGAACATCCAAAACAAGGGGCAGGTGAGAGATTGGATCCCGAAGTTTCAGAAGTGTGCGGGAGTCGGTCGACAGCCAAGGGATTTTTTCATGGTTTATTTGCCCTCCCGTCCATTATTCTCGCCTATTTACTCCAGTAAATCGCCACCGGAAACGACTATTACTCTCCTGTACATACCTTCACATCGTCCAGCTGTCCAAAAAATTTGAGGCAACGGCGTGTCTTTGGTAGACGGACCAGTCTTCTGGTGGTAGGGTTGTGGCCTTCACCAGAGAAATTTGAAGAGCAGCGCGGCAAAAGAAGTTTTTAAAGACCCGCAAAATTGTAGTGAAGAGTGGGATGAATCAAGTCACGGTTTATGGGGGCTGGTCCGCTGCCACGTTCCTAATGGTGGCCGAAACATCCTGGGCCGAAAATATTCCAGAGCTACACATCCAATCCGTTTTCCATTCAAAACATCCGTTTATCATAAAATACTAGACGACTCCTTAGGGTCCCGTTCCTCCAAGTTAGTTCATCTGGAATTCGAGACCAATACCTAATTCTGGAGGTTCGCCTAAGTTGGTTTGAGATCGGAATACGTGCTCCAAGTATGGAGAAGATATTCTGGACCTTTCGGATTCATCATCAAGGGACATGTCCGGTTACCCGTTTCCGGACCGCCGTGAGGCAGATGGTTACTCAAGATCTGTGGATGATCGCAACTCGTCAGAGATGTCGTGGTAGCTGTGTCCTGAGGAAACGTTACCTCAAGGACCAGGCTCGCAGAGCTACACCCGACATCGCTGCAGGCTCTTTGAACTCTGAGAAAAGATCCCGGAGCCATATAACAGAAACGTCCTCCGTGGGATGGGGTATATTGGCACTCGTCGTCCAAGAAAGCCAACTCGAAGTCCGAGAGAAGTGCATCGCCTTGCACATTAACCAAGACGCTTCCCTGAATTTCATATGTGAGCTGACGATCTGAGGATATATATATATAAAGCTTCACGTACAGGTCTCGTGTCAGCATGGGCCATTCTCGTAGGTTGGGTTTGAAGATGCGCTAGGATCGAATAGGTTCCAGCCAATATGGGAGCAAAAGCATACAGTGCTAAGAGCAGGTAAATGGATAGAAAGCCAACCGTAGCTTCCAGAGAGATGCACCAGAGAAGGCGGGGAGACATCGATGACGGCACGGCCGAAGGCCCGAGTGGTTTGGGTAGTAACAACCCCGAGTCTAAGCTATGGATGGATATGGCACCTGAGCTACTGGCTGTCTCGGCGAGAGTAGGGCTGGCGTCATCGAAATCTCCTTCAAGCACCGTCAAAAGAGAACCGGTCGGCGAAAACTTCCCACTCTGAGGGCCCTCAAAGGCTTCTGCTGGGGATGTTGGGTGATCGCCACGCAATTGGTCGTAAACGTCGCTCATCCTAGGACGACACTGCGGGTCTTCATCCCAGCATTGGGTGGCCACCGTCCAATACGTCTCATAGGGCTCGCCCGTTCGGGAGTGGTTTGGTGATCGTGCGGGACGCTCCCCGCGGAACGACACGGCCTGAATGACCGCAGGCTGCCCCTTAAGATGGGAGAATGGTATAGCTACACTCAGTACCTATGATCTACCGGATTAGTATGTTCTAGCAACCCAAGTTGTAAAACGTCCCGTCACCTTACCTCGGATATGGTAATCCCGAAAGCATATGTGTCTGATGCAAAGGAACGGGATGTCCCGTTCACGACTTCAGGGCTTTGCCAACGAACTGACCCTTGGCCCTTTGACGCGGAAGCTGTGATGGAGTGGGCATATTTTGCAAGGCCAAAATCGCACAATAGGGCTTGATGGGACTCTGAAACCAAAATATTGCAAGCCTTGATGTCGGAATGGACGACGTCTTTGGCGTGGAGGAAGGCCACGGCATCTGCTGTTTCAAGTATCTATCATGGGATGAGATGTGGGCGTAGCGAGCATCGAAGGGACAAAGTACTCACAAATGAAGTTCGTTCCCGATCCGGATAGCGTCTGATATAATCCGCCAAGTTGCCGTTCGCCATGAAAGGGGAAACAAGATACGTATAATCATTTGCTCGGCATATTCCCATAAATGGGAGTATGTGGGGATGATGGAGGCGCAACCACATTGCAGCTTCTCGCTCTAGTTTCTAGAATAAAGTTGTGGCAGTGTTCAGCGTTGACGGAAACTACCGCATCCTTGGGTGCTGTGGATACTGACCTCGATCTCCTGCCCATGGGACGAGCGCTTGCCAATCCGGGGCCGCTTCATGGCTACCGTAACAGCTCCTTTGTAAAGTCCGATAAATAAGTCGGAAAAATGTCCAGTTACATCATGAGGATCCGGTCCCTCCAGAGCAATGTCATCCACTGCGATTACATGATCCTCAGCACCTCCGTTCTCCAGCTCTAACGGTGCCGAGCCATTGTTAAGCGAGGCGCTTTCGCTGAGCAAGTCTGCTGAGCGTATAGTTGGAGGGGCGACTCGCGAGGGAGGGGAGTGGAGAGAAGGAGCAAGATAAGGGTTGGAAGGAAATGTCACGTGGGACCCTGGATGGGCTCTGGAGACTACTAAAACGGTGACAAAGCCCAGTTGGGGAGTGGACGTTGTAGCGATGGCCGGCGTAATAAAGAGAGTCTGCAAAGGAAGCTGAGGCCTAGACGCTGTGGAAGAGGATCGATTTGGTCTTGGTGACTGAGGTGTCAAGCGAGGTGGGCCCATGACTTCTTTGCGCTGCTCCCGAGGCGTTGGTCGAAGGTCGTCTGGCGTTGCGGCTTAAGGCTCGTTCTCTCCTGGGATAGAAGGGAGCTGATATAGTGGTCGATACGGTGGGTGCGGGCGATGGTGGGTCGGGTCTCTCTTCCAGTGCTGGGGTTTTAAGCTGTGGCAGTGGTGTTGGTACCGGGTGATCAGAATGCGTGCCCACTTTTTGTTTTTCCTTCAAAGGATGATTCGGAGAGGGGGGGAGGCGAGGGAATGAGGAGAGGGTGATGCAAGAGAGAGTCAAGGGGAGGGAGAAGCCGAGTCTCTTGGGGGTGGTGGTCCTGAGGCGCTTTGGAGGCTCCCATTTATGAAGGATTCCCGCGTCTAACTCTCAGGGCAGCAAAGCACTTTGTTTGTTGCTGTTGTTATAACCTCGCATTTATTATTTATTATATTTCACAAGATTACAACAACAATATTTATTTTCCTGGTCCGTACCCTTCCCGGCCGTCCGGTCAGCCCTGACCCAGCAATCCGGACTCACCCTCTGCCCGACCAAAAATGAGTCCAGCCAAACAGCGCGGCGATGGGAGAGCTATAACCTCGCATTTATTATTTATTATATTTCACGAGATTATAACAATAATATTTATTTTCCTGGTCTGTACCCTTCCCGGCCATCCGATCAGCCCTGACCCAGCAATCCGGACACACCCTCTCCCCGACCAAAAATGAGTCCAGCCAAACAGCGCTGCGATGGGAGAGCTTATATGGGGAGGTGGATTTTGGCTTTAGTGTTTTTTCCCCTAGAGAGAGTAGGGGAGTGAAAAGGAAATAAAGGTATGAGGAGAAGGGACGATTCGAGACTCGAGAGAGCGAGGGTGTTGTCGGTAGGGAAGCATGCACTGGACTTTGATAACTTGGACAATAGGCCGTGAGCCTGGTCGCGTCGCGTCTCTCGTGTCCAGTCTCCCGGTGCCCATTGCCCCGCCTTGGATGTATGATCACGGACCACCACCGGATGCCGCTGAAGTCGGCGGGAACACTGAGTGCGGGAATGACGACTTGTGGAAAACGATAGAAAGACGCGATTTGGGGTCATCGTGGTTCTTCTCCGTTGGGGTGACCCTAACTAGAATCCATTTTTGTTCCGAGGCTTCTGAGGTGAAGGTAACGCCTGGTCTTTTGGGACTGCATGCACCCTTGGATCAAGAACTTGGTAAGCACAAACAAGATACGGGTTCGCCCTCTCTCCCTCCTTCATTTCGCTCTCTTTCTCTACTCGCCCATCGGCATTCCTCCCTCCCATCTCCCCTTCTAAAGTCTGTTTTGAAACCAACCGAAACCTCGCCAGCCCGATGAGGAATCTCCTGGGCCTATCACAGCACCTCACTTCTTCTCGTTACACCTCCCACCTCCCCTCGCATCTTCTCGACGATTTCGCCACTCATTGCTTGTCGTAGCCATCGTATGTCAATTGGAGATAGAACTGGACGTATTCTCCGTCAAGATTGCTACGTTGCTTGTGAGTCTTGGGTGGCACGGCGCTTGTTGCGTCATCGTGCCTAGTCCAGATCAAAATCAAAACAAGTCCATTCCCAATGACGCCGAAGATCTTCGCAACGTCACGGTTGATCCAGTTTCTCTGTGAGTCTCCGAAGGATGCTACAGTGCGTTGCACAAAAAAACCGGAAGGTGCGGAAAAGGGAAAATAATTATCATAATATAATAAAATAAATAAAAATTGTCGGGTACCATAGAACGATTTCTTGATGGGACCTGAGCTGTGTTCCAGTAGGTTGCAGTGAGTGACCCTGACCCCTTGTACTTGGACAGAGCAGAGGCGAGAGAATCCCGATTCCACTGGACTTTCTTTTCTCGCCTCACCCCGCGCGTGATATTTGTGAGCATCCTTAAGTTGCTTGCTGCACATCTCTCGCCCTCCTCTCGCCCTGACGACCTTTCAAGTACAATCCAGCAGCAGTCCGCGATATATATCGCTTAGAAAAGAGGTGTGATATCTACATCATGGGTATCTCCTATGAGCCAACTCGAAGAACGCACTGTCCTGTTGTTAGCTTCAAGGTCCCGCTAGACTTTGTCGCAAGCGCTCGCCAGATCTTGTTGCTAGCTTCAACATCCGAATCCATCTCATGAGTCATGGACAGGACTGTCTTCTTATTTGCTCCTAAGGATTCAACATGCTCGATGTCGTAGGGATCGAGGAGACGAGATCGCCCGCGGCGGGTTGCACAAAAAAACGGAAGGTGCGTTTCTCGTGACGCAGATAATTCCGGTCACAATCCTGTCACGGACTCGGAACGTCACGGAAGATAGAGAATCCCCCCAAATTCGCCACCTCGCTACACCATGTGCGCCCCATAAGCATACCTGAGGAGGTCTGAGGCCGGAAGGTTCCATGATTTGATGGATACAGTGGCCGTCTTCCTTCTATTTGACCGTTTTTCCCCCTAGAAGTGCTTCGTCACGGGGGTTGTAATGGTTATCACAAAAGGCGCACGAAACGAATAGGGTAGATGGGGTCTCGGTCCCTGCGCTGGGAAAAAACGTGCCGTCCGATTTTTTGTGCAACGCAGTGCACTGTAAATGCCATCATATGACCCGACGTCGATCTCCATTCGTCCTGAGCACTTATCCGACCACGCGACAATCCACTGAACTTGAATAAAGCTAGCAGGGCCGTGCAAGCCCGGCAGTGCCCGCTACCTTGAGGCAAGGCTGTCTCATAGAAATTCAGGTAATATTTGGGGATAAAGACGTGATCTATTTTGTCCCTACACAGTAAATTATACGGGGACTAGGCAGACCGGAGCGATTTTGGACGTGATACAGGTGATGGAGAAGGCGGTCAATGTAAAGACATGGAAAAATTATCATTATTATTATTATTATCATTATTTTTTAGTATTATCATTATCATTATCATTATCATTATTATTCTGCGTGTCTGTGGAGAAAAACTGGAGACTTACTGAGTATATCGTGGTGGAAGACTTGGCGTTGCCATTGTCACAGTTTACGGAAATCGGGCCAAAGAAGTATGGACCTATCATGAAAATCATGTACTGAAGCAGTTTGATTTAGAGGAGGTGGAGCCCTGGTCGACATCGTGCTTCAATGGCGTTACTGGCGAGAAAATTGAAGCAGGTGAAGTGATGCGAACGGGTCCATACTCTAGTCACTTGGTCACTCTCGCGCAGAGTTTTGAGATGAATGGAGATGAAGAGCGAGCCCTTTGTGGGTAGAAAGGTCGGTGAGCGAAAACGTGGTATATAATCGGGCGATGTATTCGCATGTGACAAGGGTCTCTTCCAATCCTTTCCATCCACGATGTCGTATGGCTGCAACCTTACACGGAGTCTAATAAAGGCTCTAAGCCGGAAGAGTCCCGGGACATCGATCATGGAAGCTACGGTGCTTTCTTCCATCGCGAGTGAATGGTTGCAAAATCAAAACGCACGCCGCCGAATATCAGAAAGTCGAATTAGAGTCTTACGGCGGTCGGCGGTTTCAAAATTCAGCGCCATGATAACACGGTGTCGCGAGAGATGCATACGAATGTTCAGTGCGACCGAAGATGGTGAAAGGGTATAATAGAGGCTATAGGTATTGACGAAATCTTGATACGTACATAGCCCATACACGGTTGGTGATATGAACCATATAGCTGCTGAAATCCCTAATCTAACGACGTGCTCTCAGAGAGAGGCAAGGGAGGTAGAATCGACACTCATTATTGGCATAAAAAGGAGTGACAGAGCTGCGCGAGAATTCTCGTTGAGACTCGCCTGGGGCGTAGAACATATAAGTAGACTCAACCACCGAGCTAGCACGCTCGCAGGTCGTTAATACGTGAGGCTAGTTCGAATGTCTTTGCAAGCGGCTAGGACGGCATCATCGAGATGATGCTGCCCGGAATATAGTCTATGGCAGCGGCAAGTAAAGAAATGTATATCTGTTTCTGTTTCTGTTTCAGCGGTTACAATAGGCGCGCTGCAGAGCGCCATGACCCCGGCAAGTGTTCCCGCGGACGGATCCCCTTGAAAATAATCAGTAGCGATGCGGCAACCGAGAACGAAATCGATCGAGCTCACCACAGCTCCAATCGATATGCATCTTGGTGAAGTGTACAGGACGGGCGGTTAGCGAGAAGGTAAGGAGTGCGCGCACCTCAGCTGGCACTATCATCGCCATAAGAGGCTCGCATCTGAAAGACCGTGGATAATGTGAGATACATAAGCGAAGCGAAGACCACAACCGGATAAAATACAATCAACGCATAGGCGGTGAACTCGTCCCATATTTGGAAGCAGTAGAGTAGTGCACGTGCACTGGCGAACGGCATGACGAGGTGTGACGTCAGGGGAAATTAGCTGGGCATTGACAGTTCAAACTCAGCCATCGATAATTCGAGCTCAGCTGCTGAATCAGCCCCACATGTCGACCTCGATTTCTTAATGGTTTCGAAAATCGGGTACAAAGACCCACTCCCAAGGTGGCGGGAATGTCGCCCATACACATCTCCCAGCTCCTCGCTAGAGCATTAATAACCAGCCTTGGCCTCTCACCGGTCGTGACTGTCTTTCTTCTCGGTGTCTAATCGAGCGGGACGTCGTCTGGCAAGTCACCATCTTGCGGCGTTTGGGTGAGTTGTTTCCTACATCATCCCCTCTTCCCGATTTTCCTCTTTGTCCCGTCTGACGAAGCTGCTTTCGCTCTTCTTTCCTTCAAGCGTGGTGTCAATGGCCTGTCAGATGAAAATCAACCCTCCCATCGAGCAGCGCCCTCCTCCCCAAAGCCACGAGGCCATTCCTGCGTCCCACCCAACAATCTCGGCAATCGGAGAGTGTTTCTGAGACAATTATCTCCAAGCGCCCTCTTCAAGAGACTCAAGACCAAATCTCCAGTCTGAATGGTCATGCCGCTAGTGTTGGTCCGCACCTTGACATGTTAGATTGTCAATGCCATTTTTTCAGTCATCGACGGTCACTCATTCCGTCCTTCCACTCCGTCTCCTGCTGGTTTCGCGTCCGCCTTATGTGAGTGCCTCAGGGATTGGGTGCCGTTGGAATGTAACAGATGGTTGAATACGAGCCGGGGGGAAGTCGGCTGCGTTCCCTACGGTCTTAGCGAGACCCACGTGACCAAGACCGACCGAACGAAACAGTAAGGCTTAGAACAAAGCACGTGATGAGCCACCTCCTTCACCAAACCATTGCGCTCCGCGCCGTCCTGCCCACGGCAAATTTTCCGGGTTTCCTCCTCCGTATGCGCACTCAAAAGCCTCAAAGATTCCCGCCGCAAAGGCATCCTTCATACACATCACAGCATGTATCTCTCCAGAAATAGATTGTGTGCTACTAGTGGAATTCCTTGAACGCCAGAAAAACTACGAACCCAACAAGGAGCCGAGGTTGTCGTTATCCTGCTCTGTGTCTGGGCTGCAAACACACTCGCCCGAGACCCGGGAGAGTGATTCCCGGCCGCGCTCGACGCCCGCGGGGGCGAAGAAGATAGTAGGGAAAGCGTAGTTGCGGCGGTCTAGTGACGAACGGGAGTCACTTGATCTCAGTGGACACCAAGTATTACTCGCATAGCTGATAGAACCTACTAGCGGCCATCCCGATGCGTGCGGCCGAGAGTAGCGGAGTGACCCCGCTCAGAAATAGATGGACCTGAGCCCAACGACCCATTTTTGTAACTTCGAGGCTCACACAAAATCGCCGATGCCGAAGTCCAACTGTCCGGCCGCGTGAAGAGATTGATCGTTGAAGGCGAGGGGTGTCCACAAA
The DNA here is from genome assembly GCA_019633425.1 of Tulasnella sp. 424. Taxonomy (NCBI): domain Eukaryota; kingdom Fungi; phylum Basidiomycota; class Agaricomycetes; order Cantharellales; family Tulasnellaceae; genus Tulasnella; species Tulasnella sp. 424. The sequence goes on from WSUB01000203.1 coordinate 61,626, forward strand.
GCGATAGGCTAGTGTCCTATCCTGAGCGGCCGGCAGCTTTTAATGCAAAGGGATAGAAGAGGTGCCAGTGAAGGAAGAAAGGCAAAGGACAGAGTGTGTAGGCTCAGATCAGGGAGGAGAGCGGCCGGGCGGGGCAGCAGAGGAACAGGCAGCGCGCCGGAAAGACAAACACAGACAACCGTGCCTGACTAAAATCGAACGGACAGAGATTTAGGGGAAGGAGACCTGGTCCACAGCCGTGGCCAGGAATCAAAAAGAAACCCCCTACCAAAGTAGCGGGAACCAACCAAGAGACGCACAGAGATACGATTGCACGTCAGCTGGCACCAAGCAGCGGAAAGGCTGTCCGTATACTTTCAGGGGTTTGGAGGAGAATTCGTAGAAATTCCTACTCTCAAAGTTCCAAGCAGTCGTTTGATGGTTCTTCTCTACGGAAGCCAGCCGAGAGTCCGAGGGGACGCTAAAACATGTCGAGCAGATCGTAGTTGTTGCAGCGTACAGTGGTGGTGAGAAGTCATTATATGGCGGGCGCGGGAGCGGTCCAACTTGAAATCTGGGATATTAACCCGAGGGCAAGAGATCAGCCCTTCAGAATTGACCCAAACTCAACGCCGAGCTCTCTGCGACCGGAATGTAGTCGTTACTTGGCACGAAATTCTTTTGCTGGTGCAACCGATAGTCATTGCTGGTATCCGATACGTTCAGCATCGTTAAGCTGGTCTAGGAATGAACGCGGAATACGTCGATATGTACATTTTGCGAAGCGGAAATATCCGACGTCGCCACGTGACTCATGTGCTACAAGATGGTAAACTAATACGGAATAGTCGTTACTAAGACTAGCTCTCTAGAACTAGGCTGTGGAATATCGACGTAGTGTCCTTGATCGAAACAGAGAGGAACGAGAGAACCCTCCTCAGGAAGGCACATAATGGCATAGCGAATACGGAATATCTCAGTCGAAAGAGAAGTCAACGACAAGTACAACTGAATAAGGTACGAAGGGGTTTGAGGATTATGACGATGCTTCGCGGGGTACCTTTCGAGCAAAAGGGGTCAACAACGTGTCCGGCGTCTAGACGTTCCTATGAGAGGCTCTCACCGTGCCTGCGCACCCATCGCTCGACTCAACTAGTGCAGCCAACCGCTCCTCGACTAACGACATTGAAGGCCGTTCTTCCGGCACCGGAGACCAACAATCACGGATTATATCTCTCAGAGAACTCTCGAGCTCTGGGTACTTGTTCCAATCTTGGACCGGGCTGACTGGTTTGGTATGATCGTTTACGGCGAAAATTATACCATTATCACTTAAGTTGGCGAAGGGCATTTTGGAAGTCATGACCTTGAAAAATGGTCACCTTGCGGTCAGTCCAGTTCAATCTCGTGGCAGTAGAATGGGAAAAGAATATCCACCCAAAATGCCAAGCTTCCAAAGCTGTAAGTGTCGCTCTCGCATGACCTCGATCCTCCCAAAATTTGTTCCGGAGCCATCCATCTCCGGGTTCCGGCCTGCTGCTGCGAAATAGTGTACATATGCTCTTCTCCCAGAATGGTTGCCAGGCCAAAGTCTGCGAGGCGAGGCTCATTCTGATCGTCGATTAAAACGTTTTCCTGTAGAGAGCGCCATCCATCTGAGCTGTCTGTAATGCGAGAAGCGTCGTAAGACATACAGGTTTTATATCTCCATGCGCAATTCGGGGGATCCTCGAGTGAAGATAATCGAGGGCCTTTGCGATACCGTGCAACTACGGAAGAAAACATATGGACTACAATGAGGTTGATTAGGGTCGTGAAAACACGTACCAGTTTCAGTCTGTGTACTCTGGTATTCTTGGTTAAGTATTGCCGTAAGCTGCCTTTCCTATACCAGGGGGAGATGAATCGGGGACTCGGAGCCAAGGTGTACCCGATGAGGGGAACGATGTTCGGATGGGCTAGCCCCGACCAGGTTATACCTTCCTGCTGAAAGCGCTGATAGGATAGAGTGGAAGAAGCAAAGCTGTCAGTCAATGGCCTAATAATTGGTTTGATCACCGCCAAACATACTGCCAAAATCCGCTGATGAGATTCTGCATCACCGAACTGATGCAAGTCGACTTTTCGGAGGACCTTGACTGCAACCTAGGTCAAAACCAAGACGAATTTATGCGTAAATCGGGTGAGGACAAAATAAATGGCTGTAGCTTCATCAGAAACATACCTCGATCGGGTGTCCATTGGACGGCTCGCAGAACCGGATGAAGCATTTCCAGACGTCGGAATAGCCACCGCACTGGTCCGGGTCCCCTTTGGGTTCGCTAACCCATCCAAGGAATGAGGGCCCCGTCGGTAAGAAACGGAATTCTGACCGTGATGGACCACTGGAGCTGGGCGGTAGATACGGGAGAGGAGGGGGTAGGGCCTCGGCTGAACAGAGCTTGCAGAACAAATCGGGCTCCTCCTTGGCAATTTGGAGACGAGGGGTGGCCGGGGTTGATAGTTCTCCTCTTTCAATATTCTCCTCTCGGCTCCAAAGATAGGAGTCAGATCGGAGTTTTAGCCAAAGGATGCAGACCAAAAGGGCTACAGACAATGCAGCCAATCGAACACCTCCACGGCCCTGTGACCCACAGCTCTCGAAGTCCCACCACCCAAGGTTCGAGAGTATAAGCAGCAGAGTTAATGTTACGAGGAAGGTGGAGATTGCCAGACCCTGGGCAAGAGAACGTTCAAGTTAGTCGGCGAGACGGACAGTAGCTTTCTGAACGATCTTACCATCATCTGCCGTGGGAAGCTTTTCCAAAAGATTTCCTGCTCAGGGCCTGAAAACCAGTAGCGGATGTCCCGGAAAGGAACATGAAAGCCCTGACGGACGACTCGAGAGTCACGTATGCGAGCAGCCGGTTTTACGGGTGCGGAATGAGTGGGTGTTCCAGATTGTTCGCCATCCACTATGTCATTGCTCTTTACATCTTGAGCAGCTAGTCCGCCTGGCCCGTGTGTTCTGGAGACTACGCTGAGCTCTGATATAGCCGCCTCGGGTAAACTTACATACCTGCCTCTTCCTCGACTTGATTTGTGGATCTTAGAAGCCAAGCCTATCGTATATAAAGATGAAGTGCTTCTAAACACCCTTCGAGGCCGTGTTTCCAACGAACCAACAGAGCGAGAGTGCTCTCGAGTAAGCCCTTCAGAGGGGAGCCGAAAAGCTGAGGGAAGAAGAGTCGCTATTGGACTAGCGGCTGGGTTTATCGGGGCATTAGGAAACGCTCCTGAAATTTGAAGGACCGGGCTGCTTTGGCCCGGCTGCGACGTATTTTGAGGGGGTCCAGCAGTTGCACGAGGATAGCATACGACAGCGGGATCCCCACCCACTACTAAATCAATAGCAAAGCCTTGTTGGGGAGTTGAAGTTGTGATGGTGACGAGCGTATTAACGGCAACTTGCGATGGCAGGTGAGGCCCAGACGTTGGAGAAGGTGATCGGCTCGGTCTCGCTGAATTCGGTGTCGGGCGAGATGGGTCCATGACCGCTTTTGCGCTCTTCTTGAGTCGTTTGACGGCAAGGTGGGACTCTCGGAGAAGAGGCGTCGTATGAAGCTGTTGGGAGGATTGACAAGGAGCGCCAAGTGGCGAAGAGTGGGCATGAGGTGATAAAGGTTGTGACCGCGAACTTACCAACCAGGCGTCCTCTTGAAAGATCCAGAGTCTGAAGGTGTATAAATGGCGAGAACGTGCTTGAAGGAGGGGTGTGGATCGTCAGGCTCGTTCTGCAGCGGGGTGAAAGAGACCTAATTCAGCGGTCAATATGTGAGACGCAAGATTCGAGGAGTACACGCGATGTGACGGTCGAGTCGGGTTGTTGACTGGGGGCCGAGGGTAGAGAGATCCAGGATTTCGCTGAAAATGAGCAATAAAGATGCCAGCAGGGGCGAGAGGTTTGACGGAAAGCGAGTGTGAGTGTTCGGCGGGTATTATACGTGAAGAAGTTGGACAATATTACAGGAGTGCAGCGAGTTGTCCGCGTGTGTAGAATTGATTAGACAGAATGCAGTGATGGGGGCTTGGAAAAGGACGACGGGAGGTTTGTCGGAAAGAAGTTGTTTATGGCCGCCTGCAAAACGATTTTTGGCTGATGGGTGATGATGAGGATTAGAGATCAACGTCACTTCGAAGTAAGTGTGGTGAGGTATCAGAAGGGTAGTGGGCTTGAATAGTGAGTAGCTGTGGTGGATGGGATGGACGGGAATATATAGATGATAAGTGGAGAGGTGTCAGGGTGAGGGGGTGAAGGAAGCGATCGTCGCCTCTGGAGCTAGTGACATTATGTTGCCCGCCGAAGCCGATAAATTCCCCGTAACGAGCCAATTGTAGAAGTGACTGTTGGTATCCAAGAGGACTCAACGAGGGTAGAAGGGTGACGCGACACAGCCTACGAGTGATAGCCGCGAGCAAGAGGCGTGGTGTTCCTAGCCTGAGCAGTCTCCGTGCGTGTGTGTATGGGCCTGAATTCACTGTTCCAAAAATTTACCTGAATTTACTACCAAACTTTAGGGTCTTCATCAGAGACAAACAACGTTTCTGACGAAGGAGCACAAACATCAAGCGCTAAAATCCCCACAGTAGGTTCATAAACTCTTAGCGACCGTCGTAGCTGGACCGATTCACTTTATACTGCTACGCACACGATCTATGGTCTCGACAAGGATGCAGCATATTTCAGCTCCGAGACTTTCATAAGGAAAACATCACATTAGTGGTCGGCCTTTGGGAACTCTGTGCGGTTGGCGCCGCACCAGCAGATTCACAGTAGCGAAAAAAGCGTTAATACAAAATTGTTGCATCGCGGCAGACCCAGGATCTTGAACAAGAAGAAAAGAAAAGCTGCACAACGACAAGTGCATAGCGCTCAAAAGACTCGCTCTTTCACCGCGCTCGGTCTGCTCCTCGGTGGGATGCATGAGTGGGCAACGGTGTTTGTCTCTGATGTTCCGACATGTTCCAGAAGTTTGGTAGCAAATTCAGGTAAATTTTTAGAACAGTGAAATTCAGGCCCATACTGCTTAGTCTCAGAGTCTCAGCCTGCCTGTCCTCCCGTTCGGGCCCTTTCGCCACGGCCTCAGAGCCTAGAGGGGGGTCTGCA
>WSUB01000204.1:0-40762 GCA_019633425.1 Tulasnella sp. 424
ACCTAACCTAACCTAACCTAACCTAACCTAACCTAACCTAACCTAACCTAACCTAACCTAACCTAACCTAACCTAACCTAACTTTGGCTACAGGGATATACTGATATAAAACGCTATCGTGCTATAGGACAATTATTTGCAATAAATTGATATACAGTGGTATGAGATGCAATGAGATGCTACGCTCTAATATATACTAGAGGCCTTATATATAGCATATCTATGCTATATAGTTTTCCTAAGAAATATATCCCAAAAGGCTTTTTGCTGATGCATCCTCTTCGACTCGTCGTCAAAACTCTGCCCTCGGACCGCATGGACCGCGAGTTGGAAATCTGGCGACAACTCCGTCATCTTGCTGGCACCAGCATACCGGGCTTGTTCGGAGCCTATGCGATTGAGGGGGTGGAAGGGTTTTCCGACACCGGCGCTCTAGTTCAACAGCACGGAGGTTCGACTCTGTCGTCTTTTGATGTACTAACTCGGAATCAAAGGTCAGTTTCCCGGATCACAATTTACCTGGCTTAAGAGCTAATGAGTATTTATATATTTATTCTCAGAGCGGAGCTCTATCGCATCGTCACCGGGATGCATGAAGCGGGCGTAGAGCACGGAGACTTAAGCCCAACAAATGTAACCCTCAATAAGGACGGTAAAGTGATGGTTATTGACTTTAGCCACTCCTGTCCACACAAGTGCACAGGAGGAACGTGCGCGGAACTCCGATACCTGCGCGAGGAGTTAGGGTTACAAGGATGACTTGAACGAGCCTTTGCCTGGCGCTGCCTTTGTTACTTGAAATAATGCATTCTATTGTTACATGGCCTGACTTCCCTTTGTGCGTACACTGCGCGATTGTATTCACCTATACATCGACCGGGCCAAGAAGCAAAGATTATAGCACTTAGCCAGGCCACAATCCGCTCCCGTCAAACCTTGTCCCGCCTCGATCTCCCCCCTCGTTGTATCCGGTTTTGCAAGCACTTCTGCTTCCCCTCTGCAATAAAGGTAAGCCCATCGAAATCCATGCGCGCCGATGGCTTACCCTTCGCTTTCGATTGCCTGTTCTGACAGGAGCAACGGGTTCAGCGGGCAAAGTCGGCGAGTTGGTATGGTGCTCACCCAGTCTGCTAGGTTAGCCGCCGGCGTTGTGTTCTTTTTCTGAGACATGTGAACGGGGTCATTGCGATAAGTTGCGGTCAAAGTCAAAGTTGTGATCGAGATTGACCCTTGCCCGCGCGCGGACTTGGCACTCCCGCACACGAGACTTGATCATCTCACCGACTCGCACCCACCACCTCAAGTCGAATTCACGTGCGCGCGCAAGTGGTCCATAGCGTGCGCTGGTTGGGAGATGCGCGCGAAAAATCCTAATCATAGTCCATCTACCCGGACGCCCAGATCAGGTTTTCGAGGGACGCGGCCCGACACTGTGCCCCCGCCATCAAACTTGCTACTAATCGAGCACACACCCTAACAAACCATCCCCTGAATTCAAACGAGTCCTTTACCTCCAATGTTGCTTTGGGACCTAGCTCTACAATGCGGTACTAAAACATCAGACACTGCCTAATCAAGCCTGTACATAGTTCCCTGTTGGAACAGGTCAGCATGTGCCTGCATTTCAATAGTCGAGCGCGAGGCTTACCAGGAAAAACACCTTGCTGGCCATTCAACTTCCCGGTCCACCAGTCATCCGTATTCTCGCTTCGCTGAACGATCTCGATCCGATCCCCGGCCCGGAAGCTCAAGTCGCCTTCAGCCTGGGCATCAAAATCGTAGAGTGCTGTTACATAGACCACGGGCTTTGGTGCAGGCGCTGGTTTTGGCTTGACCGGTGGAGGTGGCGGCGGTGCTTTCTTCATCGCTATACCCGACGTCGCCGAGACCGACCGAGCAAGGCTAGGTGCAGCGGCGGCCCCTGCTGGAGAGTAGGGTGGTGGAGGTGCGGCAGCGTTGGCCGACAGAGAAGCCCCTGGGGGAGGTGGAGGCGGAGCTTTCTTTGAGGCCAAGGAACCGAACTTGCTAGCGGCGCTCGAAACGGTGTTGGCTCGCGATGGAGGGGTGTAAGAAGCCGGAGGTGTCCTCAGCGAGCTCGCAGAAGACGTCGCACGACTGAGACCGCCGCCGGGACTGAGACCGCCGCTCGCCGATCGAGATGCCTGCAGCACCTTCGCTGTATATCAACGAGTTAGTAGAGGCACATACGGGGATGTATTCAGTAGGACCCAACCAGTTGATATGTACTTCTTGGCAATGCTAAGCCCTTCGACTTGCTCTCGAGCATCCCCACGTCGCTCTTCGTATGTGTTGACGATATCCTGAGTGGTGCCAGATGTGTCGTATTTCTTCTCGCAGAAATAGTTCATCTTCTCGAGCATAAGGTAGAAGATATTCAGCCTACAACGACTCAAAGTTAGCGCGTGCAATCGGCGACAATCCGGTTGGGCAACGAACTGCATGTAGTAGAAGGAATGGAAAAGGGGATCGATGAATTGCGCCGCGAGCTGCATAAACCTAGGGAGATCGGTCTTGAGCGCGTTGTTGAACATTTCGTATTCGTTCGTCGCCTGCTCAAAGTCTTGCTCAAGCTAGATAACCAAGTTATCAGAGGACGTTGGTGAGCTACATCTGCAATCGGTCACACCTTGAACAGGTTCTTCTCGTCGGCCAAGCTCTTTTCCTTCTTCTCTCGTAGCTTAATCAGCGAGTTGTTGAAGCGATCGTAGTCGACGAGCTTCAGAAATCCTCGCGTCAGCGCTCTTGACTGTTGGGAAAAGGATGACGAACTTGCCTTGTGATCGCGCTTGGTGATGTTTTTCCTGATGAGCTTCATGACCCCTTGGAGCTCCTTCACCGGTGAAATGATCCGGCTTTCGATGAGCTCCAGTTCCGGCGATAGACTCATCCGCAGTTCCTCCATCTCGGTCTGGTATTGGTCAACGTTGCGGATAGTGTTGGCAGCGTCAGGATGCTTAGACTCGAGGTTGTATTCGTTAGATCCGGGGTGGAATATATTCGCAAAGTGGACTGCAAACTGATGGCCCGACGTGAGGAGGACTGCAAGTTGATGCCAACGGGTGAGCCCATGGAGACGGTACAGAGACTGGGAGCTCGGCTTACATCCAACAGCCTCGGAAAAGGTTTTCGCGTCCTTTAGAAGGGCCTCGGAAGCTGCCTCCATGGCCTGCACGATGAGAATAGATGAGATCGACATGTCAGGGGTCTTCATGTGCATATAACTCACTGTAAAGTGCCGGTTATATTCATCAAATTCCGGATCGCTAGACTCTGGAGGACCAGGTGAGATGACGGTAGGTGTAAGTGTACTCAACGCTTACTCTTCGCCATCCCGACCTTGCTGGTCAAGAGATGCGGTGTCCTAATATACTGTGGCGTCAGCGTCCGTTGAAGGTATTCCTCCGGCATAGTCGTACCGCTTGATTGTCTTAGCAAAGCCTTTCATGACTTTCCGTGCTTTAGAACAAGGTTCACGATGATGGGAGTGTGTTGGAGGTAACGCGACTGCGCTGCCGCCCGGCGCCGAATGCCAATGTGGACTGGATGATGTCAGGCTCAGGTAAACATGGAAAAACAAATGTTTGCTGAAGTAATTGAGACCATCAGTTTTCGTGCGAGGTCTCCTTCCTTTCACCACGACCTTGCTTCAATAGAGTCGCTTCCTGTCCGTTCTATTATCCCGGGCTTTGGAGGTGCTCGCGAGGTCGAAGAAGGATACCTTCGCTTCACTGCGAACCGCAGCTTCGGTCGATTTGCTTGACACGCTAGTGATGTGCCAACTGATTCTGGCTTGCGTACACCGTCTTGTGGATAGGATAGCCAGGATGTAGGATTTAGATAGAATACTCAATATGTTACAATTGAAAAGGACACAGAATTGTGCATGCAGGTGATGGGCCCAAGTCGACTACTTCATTTTTCGTTCTTTGAACAAAACATGGTGGCCAGCTAGTCGAAAGTACATGGTAAGCAACGCAGCAAAACATCGAACTCCAGGCTACTTACCTTGCGGGTCGTATTTCATCAGGCTCAAGGTCGGACCTCCTCGTTTCTTGACCTTGGAGTAGAAGAAGCCGGTCTGCGCGGTAGAGACGAGCTTGACGAGCATCGTTCTGAGCGTTTGCGGTTGTGAGTCCCAAAGTGCGCAGAGTCAAGTGAGCATTACTTACTTTGCTTTCGCTTTGCCAGCCATTGGAGATGGAGAAGAAACTTGGAGGGGTGTCGCGGTGCGATATTTTGGAAACAAGCAACCGTGGGACGCGCTGCGCATCAGTTTGGCAAACGCCACGGCACCACGGACATATAACTCTTCGTCTCAAGGATACCCCGTTCCTTCGACACCGCCTCTGACGTCTGTCAACTCTCTCTATTCACTCTCTCTACGCCTCTACTCCTAGATCTAATTTCGAAAGCTAGAACTCCTGCAACCTGATACATAACTCCCATGGCACGGCTTAACCTTTTCCTAATCGCCACCGGACTCCTTCACCATGCTTCCGGCCATCAGAGCACCTCGTATAACAAATTAACTGAGCGCGCAACAGTCCCCGACATCGGCTTCTTCGACCCTTTGGCCACGGATGGAGGGAGCATGCTTACCGTAAGAAACGACCTTATTCGAGACCTCCTGATACTTATTCTGCTTCCTTCCGAACAGCAAGTCCCTGGTACATTTCCTGCAGGCCAGGGAGAACCCCTCAACGTCATCATCTCCGGGAAATCCGACCCCTTAATACTTTCCCCTTCGCCTCAAGACAACGGTGGGCTCTTCAACTACTTCTTGTCGTTATCATTCGGGACGAGTTGTGGAGGAGGTATCAACCTTGGCGACAAGCAATCTGCAAACCTAGGTGACGGGCAAGGCTATGGTGAGTGCCAGTTCATGAAAAGCGGGAGGCATCGGCTGAACGACCGTTGGCGTTGTTTCTCCAGTCAACGAGACTGTTGTGATGCGTTACAATTATGGTGACCCCATTCGCGGAACATGTAATGAAACTCAGCTAGGGGGAAACCACTTCCGATTTTGGAGCCAGACTGGCTCGGCTGCCAACAGCTCCGCGATATTCTTGGCGTAAGCCTCATCTGGCCTAACATTCCAAACTATGTTGACAGCCATTGCTCTGCTTCAGTGTCTCGTACGAGCTATCGCTCGAACAACAACACGACATCGCTGTCAACGGGTACAACCTTGGTCGCGACTGGCTGGTCGGAAACGCTACACACAGTAATTTCGCGAACCCCAATCCGCTCTCCACCCAAGCCTCAGCCACCTCATCGGGCCCCTCAATCATACCGAGTGCATCGTACACTGGTAGCACGTCTGCAAACGGTTGGACCTACCAAACCACTGCGACTTATGTTACAGGACTTCTCCAGGCTACCAGTGTAGGAATCAATCACAATACCACTGTACAGGAAGACGGACGACCAGCGGTTGACGGTCTCGTCGCGTTGCTAACCGTGTCCATTACTGCGAGAAACGAGTGCGTGTGTTTCCAATACTACGATTTTATGCTAACATTTCTGGTATTAGAACAACGTCAACGTCTGGATCCGATAGTTCTCGCCAAGCCTGGGGACGCTACTTACAACCTATCGCGCTCTCTTCCACAATCCTTGTTCTATTCGCCCTCTAATGCATTCTGTGAATGCGAGTTCCTTATAAACGCCTCGAGAGTCCCATTTTTCCCGCCCTGAGCGATTCTTCACTCACTTATCCGCATTGTTACATCATGCATCCCTTGATGCCCACCCGACGCGCCGATCCCGTGAGCGAAAACCAAAGTCCTGGTCAGCCCCGATGATTATGGTCGCGGATGAGATAGTCATGTGTCTCCGCGAACGAACGAGGATCAACACTATTCCGAATCCGGGAAGCATAGTCTTCCAAATTATCCAGAATCTCGCCTTTCGGAGATCGTCCATGCATAAAAGATGATTTGATATTGCTGGAAGGACGTTGTTGATTTTCTCCATTTGAGTTATGCGCCTCGGTTGCTACATCTCAACATTCCGCTTTCCAAGGATCCAGCCAATCTTCATCGTATTTCGGTGGCAACACAGAGCTAAATATAGGCAGTCGCTTAGTTGGGGACGCATTGGCTGTTAGGGGAATTGGGATTTCAGTATATACGGTGGTAGGTGAGAGGCGGCTCTGCATGTACCTGTAATAATCGTTTTGATAAACGCTGATTAACCGGAAAAAATTAGTATCTGATCCTACTGTATTTTGGAATTCGGTATTGACTAACCAAGTGAAGCCTGATACGCAGACGGTTCCACCCGCTGTGGTGAATTCGTGTCAATGGCTGAACAAAGGGATCAAAATGTGATCACTCACTCCACCCTTGTCCTCCGCACTGACCATACCCAGCAACTGTTCCTGAAGACTAGAGACAAATGACGATTTAGCGCTCAGGGTACATATGTATGGTGACCCCTTACACTCGTGGTCGTAGCTGTTGTGCTTGTCTTTGTTCTAAACACGAATAATGAGAACGTGAGGCGCTTGAAAGTATTGGAATCATCTCACGTGGTCGTCGTCGTGGTTTTTGTTGTGGTCGTCGTCGTCCTTGCGGTGGGTGGGTTTGTCGTATCGACAACCACCGGCCAGCCACTCGAGAAATCCAGACGATTGAGCCCGAGCTGGATAAACGACGATTTAGTCCTTCATACGCCTTGTATTCTACTCAGACTCACCCAGCTTCCGGTAGAAGTGTAGTAATCTGAAAGAGTTGAACGTTAGCAGTGTTGTAGAGCGAACCGCCAAAAGTCACCCACGATAGACTAGGATGGGACCATCAATGTCGTCGAAGACATCTTGGCCACCTGGACCGTAGATCTGCTCATCGATGTCAGACAGTCATTACGAACGCGCTTGAGGAGGACCCTTACACCATCGTGGGTACTAAGGACGAGGGTGCCACCGCCAGAGGTTAGGGCTACTCCCGATTGATCGACGAATCCGCCAGTCGGTGAGGTGGATCGACCAACCCTTATGTTATAGGTACTGTTGACTCCTTGAATTTGACAAAAAAGTTTGGTGACGAATTAATCTCGGCGGGAGTCTGATGTGAGCTCACCTTGGCAGCACACGTCCCAAGAACTGAAGAGATACCAATATGAGCCGTACTTGTACAGCGACGCAGCCTCGATGGCGCCCGAGGCTGCGGTTCTCTGCGCAAGCGCGGTGACGGTGGACGAGGAAGTGAAGCCAGTTGACGATGAAAGCCTAGGAAAGTCAGTTAATCTATCGGAGACGCCAAAAATCCAAGGTTTACGTACTTCAATCTATAGAACTCTTGTCAGCAGTTTATGTCGCTTCGAGTCAAAAATACTCACTCCTTGATACCAGTCCACCATGATCCAAGAGCCAAATACCAGTTAGAACCATCGATGACCAAGCTAGAAACGGATAGTGATTTGGTTTAACTATGTAGGCTCGTGCTGCGAATCAAGCCAACGAGAATCTTACTTAGGGTCGATAGCCTTGCGAAGTGAAGATGACTTCTCAGACTCGGGTAATATTTGGGATAACAGGAGCTTACATTGTAGTTGTTTGACGTCGAGCTCGAAGTGACAAGGCCCTGATTCGTCCAACTGCCTGGCGCTCCGGTTGTTGAAGTAGCCAGGAAGATAGCCGAGTTCTGCGAGCCAAAGGATGACGCAGCGTAATAGACCTAGCAAATCAGGCTTGACATGAGCGGCATACGGTTCCCAGTTGATCATTAAAGCTTCGTACCCAAAACTTCCCGTTGATATACGTGCAATCAGGAGCCCAAAGGTTTCCATTGGAGGTTCCGGTATAGGTATCGGTCCAGGAGGCACCGCTGGGCCAGATCTGCCCAACGTACGTCCAGGTTTTCCGGTCTGTACTGCTTCTGATGTCAATCCCCGGTGCAGTGGCTTAGAACAAAGATTCAGCCGCAAGCCAAGAAAGCGTTTAGTCAGGCTTACAAAACAACCAATATTTCCCGGAGCTGTCCTTGCACTATAATAAAGTATGTCAGTCATTCGGACCTATTCGACGATTTTACAACGCTCACAATAGTCGGGTCGTGTGTGAATGTATCTCCCGCGACGGTGGCGGGAGATGGCGTAGCCAACCCAATTAGTGGCGTAGCGAGCAGGCCAACGAGCAATAACAGCTTCATATCCAAGGAGGTGATACTTAGCAACAGGGGAGGGGATGTAAACATCCAATATACCATGATGTTTCCTCTTTTAAGGCTGGCCACGGGGACCAGCAGGAAACGATCCCGGTTGTTCGCCGATGTTCTCGCAGGTCTACGACCATGGGTAAAGGCCAACGTAGGAACCCAACAAGCGGCCCGCTTCGGTAGCAAATGCGATTAGTAGCTGATATACTCTCTTGCTTCGACTGTTGTGAAGGAAGATCGCGGACGGTCCGCTGAGCAGCCAGAACTCCGGAAGAAGCCCGGTATGTCACTATGTTGCTAAAAAAAGCCTGCCCCTCATATAGAGATCACGGCACCTTATTTAAAGGTCGCAAACTCGTTTCTCAATAGTCTTTCAGTTGATGAAATCCTCCAAGGAAGCAATCAGGACGTGTTTACCGTCTAGCGGAAACGTGTGGACCACGTGATTAGGGGACTTCCCTCCAAGCGTGAGGCTCCAAGCCCCGCGGTCCAGCAGTGAGTGTCCGCTACGATCCTAATCTTGGTCTATGGCTACGCGTGCAAGGAGAACAGCCAGACAGGATGCGGGGGGATATGAGCCACTCAAGAATCGGTTGCGGTGTCTCGCTCCCTTCTGCTGCAGACGATGTTTTGTTGAGGCGGTGCAGCCTTGACTCGGTGCGCGAATCATCGTCGTTTGGGGACACCTCCGCAAGTGTGCCGCACGACGAGCTCGCGGGGTTTATGGAATGACTCACAGGGTGTCGATGAGGCGCGTGTCTACCTTCTCAAACGCGTCTCCAGAATCACATCTTCACCCCTCACTTCATCCACACCATGTCTAAAAGACCAAAATGAGCCGCAGCGTCAAAGGCAACACCCTCCAATACTGCTATTGCTAGCGGTGAGACCGACACAACAGCCCCAGCCCATAAATTCCAAGAAACGGGCGGAACCGGGCCCCTCGACATAGGCGGATCCCTCGGCTGGCGACGACACCGATGACGATGACGGGAATGAAGACGATGGAAGCCAACCGAGGAAGAAAAAAGCAAAGACTGTAAAAGCAAAGACTGCTTCCACAACGAAAGCTGGGTCGAGGCCAAAAGTCTTCACCTGCCGGAGACAATGATGCAGACGCGTGAATGCGAATCCGTGATAAACGCCTCGAGAGTCCCACTTTTCCCGCCTTGAGCGATTCTTCACTCACTCATCCGCATTGTTACATCATGCATCTCTTGATGCCCAGTCGACGTGGCGGACCCGTGACCGAAAACCAAAGTCCTGGTTAGTCCGACGAATGTGGTCGCGGATAAGATAAACCTGTGTCTTCGAGAACGGCTCGCCAACCCGACTGCGTATAGCCCCGCCGCTAACGTGGATCACTCGATTCCGAATCCAGGAAGTTACAGTCCTTCAGGTTATCCGTAATCCTTTCGTTCGGAGATCGTGGGTGCAGAAAAGATGGTTTTTCATTGTTGATCTTCTCGTTTGAGCCTTTGAGGCATACGCTTCGGTAACGTACACCTCAACATTCCGCTCTCCAGGAATCCAGCAGAGCTTCCTCACATCTCGGTGACAACGTTGAGCTAAATACAGGCAGTCGCTTAGCTGGGGACACATTGGCTGTTAGGGATTGGGATTTCAGTATAAGGCGGCAGGTGAGAGGCGGCTCTTCATGTACCTGTACCAATCGTTTGAGTAAACGCTAATTAACCGGAGAAAGTTAGTATCTAATCATATTGTATTTTGAAATTCGGTATTGACTAACCAAGTGAAACCTGATACGCAGACGGTTCCACCCGCTGCGGTGAATCCGTGTCAATGGTTGAACAGAGGGATCAAAAGGCGATCACTCACTCCATCCTTGTCCTCCGCACTGACCGTACCCAGCAACTGTTCCTGAAGACTAGAGACGAGTCAAAATTTAGCGCTCCAGGGTACATATATATGGTCGCTTCGGAGTCCTTACACCTGTGGTTGTGGCTGTTGTGGTAGTCTTCGTACTGAACACGAACAATGAGAACGAGGAACGCTAGAAAGTGATACAAATCATCTCACGTGGTTGTGGTTTTGGTCGTCGTCGTAGTTTTAGCTGTGGTGGTGGATGTCTTCGTGGTGGTGGTGGTTGCTTTGGGTGGGTTGGTTGTGTCGACAACCACCGGCCATCCACTCGAGAAGTCCAGACGATTGAGCCCGAGCTGGATAGCAAGGATTCAGTCCTTCATATGCCTTCGTACTCTACTCAGACTTACATAGCTTCCGGTAGAAGTGTAGTAATCTGAAAGAGCTGTACGTTAGCATTGTTGCAGAGCGGACCACCAAAAGTCACCCACGATAGACTAGGATGGGACCATCAATGTCGTCGAAAACATCTTGTCCACCTGGACCGTATATCTGCTCATCGATGTCAGACAGTCATTACGAAAGCGCTTGGGTCGGACCCTTACACCATCGTGGGTACCAAGGACGAGGGTGCCGCCGCCAGAGGTTAGGGCTACTCCAGATTGATCGACGAAGCCGCCAGTCGGCGAGGTGGATCGACCGACCCTTATGTTATAGGTACTGCTAGTGCCTGAAGTTTGACGAGAGGTTCGGACAAAAATCAAAGCCCGCGGTAGTCTGATGTGAGCTCACCTTGGCAACACACGTCCCAAGAACTGAAGAGATACCAATATGAGCCGTACTTGTACAGTGACGCAGCCTCGATAGCGCCCGAAGCTGCGGTTCTCTGTGCAAGCGCGGTGACGGTAGACGAGGAAGTGAAGCCAGTTGACGATGAAAGCCTAGGAAAGTCGGTTAATCTATCGGGGACGCTAAAGTTCTAAGGTTCGCGTACTTCAATCTGTGAAAGTATCGTCAGCAGCTTCATGTCGATCCGAATCAGAAATACTCACTCCTTGATACCGGTCCACCATGATCCAAGAGCCAAATACCAGTTAGAACCATCGATGACCAAACTGAAAACGGGTTGTGGTTAGGCTAATGCTGCGAATCAGGCCAGCGAGAAATCGTACTTGGGGTCGATAGCCTAGCGAAGTGACGATGGCTTCTCAGACTCGGGTAATGTTCGAGGTAAAAGAACCTACATTGTAGTTGTTTGACGTCGAGCTCGAAGTAACAAGGCCCTGATTCGACCAACTGCCTGGCGCTCCGGTTGTTGAAGTGGTCAGGAAGATCGCCGACTTCTGCGAGCCAAACGATGACGCAGCGTAATAGACCTAACAAATCAGGCTTGACATTAGCGTCATATGGTTCCCAGTTGATCAAAAAACTTCGTACCCAAAACTTCCCGTTGATATACGTGCAATCAGGAGCCCAGAGATTCCCATTGGAGGTTCCGGTATATGTATCGGTCCAGGAGGCACCGCTGGGCCAGATCTTCCCAACGTATGTCCAGGTCTTCCTGTCTGTACTACTTCTGATATCAATTCCCGGTGCAGTGGCTTAGAACGAGGCGTCAGCCGTAAGCCAAGAAAGCGTCTGGTAGGGCTCACAGAACAACCAGTATTTTCCGGAGCTGTCCTTGCACTATAGTAGCGTATGTCAGACTTCCGAAATTATTCAAAGATCGTCCAACGCTCACGATAGTCGGGTCGTGTGTGAATGTGTCTCCCGCGACGGTGGCGGGAGATGGCGTGGCCAACCCAATCAGTGGCGCAGCGAGTAGTCCAATGAGCAATAACAGCTTCATATCCAAAGAGGTGATACTTAGCAAGAGGAGGGGGGATGTAAGCATCCAATATATACCACGATGCTTCCTCCTTTAGTGCCTGCCAAGGAGACCACTGGCAGCAGGGAACGATCCCGGTCGTTCACCGATGTTTTCGCAGGTCTGCGACCATTGGTAGAGACCGGTGTAGGAACACAACAAGCGGCCCGCTTCGGAAACTATTGGAATTAATAGTTGATACATTTTCTTGCCTCGACTTTTATCGTGAACGGTCCGCTGAGCTGCCAGAACTCCGGAAGAAACCCGGGATGTCACCATGTTGCCAAGAAGGTCTGCTCATATGAAGATCACGTTATCTTAGTTAAAGGTCGCAGAATCCCTTCTCGATAGTCTCTCAGTTGATGAAATCTCGCCAAGGAGGCAATTGGGACGTGTTGACCGTCTTGCGAAACGCGGGGAACACGTGATTAGGGGACATTCCTCCGAGCGTGACTTAATTGCGTGAGGCTCTGAGCCCCGCGGTCCATCAACTAGTGAGTGTCCACTAGGATCCTAATCTAGGCCTATAGTCATGTATGCCAGAAGAACAGTCAGACAGGATGTGGGTGATTTTAAGCCACTCAAGAACCGGCCGCGGTGCCTCCCTACCTTCTGCTTCAGACGACGTTTTCTTTCGATTTGAGGTGGTGCAGCCTTGACTCGACTCGGTGTGCGAATCATCGTCGCTTGGCACCCTCCGCAAGTGTGCCGCATGCCAGGCTCACGGGGTTCGTGGAATGACTCAAATAGAAGCTGCAGCACGGTATCCACAGGGTTTCGATGAGTCACGTGTCCACCTTTTCAAACACGACTTTCTGCTGTTCAACGCAAGTTCAACGCGTCTCCCGAACCACCTCCACACCCCCCACCTCATCCACAGCATGTCCACAAGACCGAAACGAGCCGCAGCGTCGAAGGCAACTGCCGCCAATACCGCTATCGCTAGCGGTAAGACAGACACAGCAGCCCCAGCTCGGGCGCCCAAAAATTCCAAGAAACGGGCAGCACCAGGCCCCTCGACAGCCACGGATCCCGCGGCTGACGACGGCGCTGATGACGACGATGGGGATGAAGACGATGGAAGCCAACCGAAGAAGAAAAAAGCCAAAACTGCAAAAGCAAAGGCCGCTCCCAAAACGAAAGCCGCTCCTCGCAAGGGTCGAGGCAAAAAGTCTGCACCTGCCATCGCTGACAGCGACAATGATGCAGACGACGCCGCTTCTGATAACGATAACAGCGGTGCAACCCAGGGCGCTGCTGCAAGCAAGTCCTCATCGGCAACGGCCGCTCCTGCGCCACCCCCAAAGTCGCCCACCCCTCCAAAGATGGTCACAGTTTTGAAACGTGGCGCGGCTCCTGTCGATCCATATTCTGGATTCTCTCGTACGTTCATCTTTGGTTTCGGCATCCGATTGCAGCCATGGCATCTGACGCGTTCTAAACGTGTAGAAACTCACCAAGTCCTCACGAACAATGGTGAGGTGTACGACGCTATGCTGCACCAGACCGATGTCGGCAAGAACTCCAATAAGTACGCATGCGTTCATTGCCTCGCTGGCTAGCAAGTGCTTATTGTCTCTTAGATTCTACGTTATCCAACTTCTCCACCCCCTGGGAAACAATGGCCAATGCACCCTTTTTACTCGTTGGGGCCGCACCGGTGAAAACGGACAAACTCAGAAAAAGGCACGTCGAGCTCATGCCATGCACTTCTGCACAACTGAAGACGCACACCCACTGATTCTTACGGTGCTGAATAGGGCCCCTTCCCTGTCAATTCAGCGATCGGGGAATTCGAAAAGCAGTTCAAGGCGAAGACCGTCGCGAACTGGGCTGACCGGAGGACTATGGTCAGGAAGAACGGTGCGTCGACATACAGGTCGCTTAGGATATCTCGTTAAATTTATCTGTGTCAATAGGGAAGTATTTCTGGATAGGTACGTTACTCACATCCGTAGACACTTGTGCGAGCCTTGCCGACTCCTCCGACGTGTAGAACGAGACTTTGAAGCAGACGAAGATCAGGAGGAGGAGGAGGACGAACCCGCCGCAGAAGGATCTGACGAGAAGGGCAAGGGTAAAGAAAAGCCTCGCGAGAAAACTCCTGAAAGTACTGCCCCCGAGGAGGTCCAGGTGCGCTGCTCGTGATCCTCGCAGTTCTTGACTAGTGGCTCAAGATTACTTGCCCCCTAGAACCTGATCAAGTTGATCTTCAACGTCACGTACGTCCATAGCAACAAAGTCTCGTCTCCTACGCAAGCTAACACTCATTTACAGTCTAATGGATGCCCATCTTAAGGAGCTCAACTATGACGCTAATAAGGCACGGCACGATTTAACCATTTCTCACCCAGTGCTAATTTGACGTGGGTCACAGCTGCCCCTGGGCAAACTCTCCAAGGCAACCATTCTCCAAGGTTTCAGCGTCCTTAAGGTTCTCTCAGAAGTCTTGGAGCAGCCTGGCGGACCTGCATCTACAAGCCGAGGAGGTCTTAACAACGCTTGCGAACAACTCAGCGGAGACTATTACTCGTATGTCATTCGGCAAACCCCTCCCAACAGCTGACGATGACCGTTTACTACTTTCCACAGGATTATTCCTCATGCTTTCGGCCGTAACAGGCCCATTCCTATTCGAAGCAAGGAGCATCTGAAAAAGGAGCTCGAATTGGTGGATGCTTTGGGTGACATGGTAAGGACAGCTTTCTACGTCACCGTAACCTACTCACTGTTTTACTGATTTTGGGGTGCCTAGACCATTGCTAGCAAACTTATCCAGGCGAAACCTTCCAACGGCCTCAATCAAATCGACTCTCGCCTGGAAGGCCTCAATCTCAAATCCATCGAACCTCTTGCCCCGTCTTCCAACGAGTTCAAGGTTCTTGAAACGTACTGCCATGATAGCGCTGGGAGGACGCACAGCCACATGAGTGGATTCAATGTCGTCGATATCTTTAAAGTGGAAAGGTAGGGAATTATCTTTCGATTCGCTCTTCGAGTGGGACCTGAACGTCGGCAACAGGAATGGAGAAGCCGAGATGTTTAACGGTGCAGGATTCGACGCTCTCGAATCTGGACAGCGAATGCTGTTGTGGCATGGCAGCAGAACAACCAACTTTGGAGGTGAGCGAGCTACCAACGCGGTTTCGGTGTTGTCTAAATTAAGTCCATGTCAGGTATTCTCTCTCAGGGCCTTCGTATTGCTCCCCCCGAAGCTCCTGTCACAGGTTACATGTACGTCCGTGTCTACGTGGAATTTACAACACTCCTCACAGCTCCGTGCCCCCGACAGGTTTGGTAAAGGTGTTTACTTTGCTGATGCATCGACCAAGTCTTTGGGTTACACCCACTACCACCTCTCCGACCAAACGGGACTACTCTTGCTTTGTGAGGTTGCGACGGCACCTCTGCTTGAGCTACAGGATGCCGACTACAACGCGGCAGACAAATGCAAAGCCGCCAACGCTCTGTGAGTCCCGGTCAACTGAATCACCGAGAATGTGCCCTGACCCTCATACTGGCAGAGCTACCAAGGGCGTTGGTGGAATTGTTCCTTCTGGTTGGAAGGACGTCGCGGAACTGACTGGAAACGACGAATTGAAGGGCGTCGTGATGCCTGTCGGTAAATTCAGCGAAGATAAAAGGAAGAACTTGTGGTACAACGAGGTGCGCTCGTTGCCTGTCTCTTGCCTACTGGGATCACCTCTGACCAAACGTCTTTTTTTTTTCAGTATATCGTGTACGATACCAAGCAAATTCGACTTCGTTACTTGTTGCGTGTTTCTTTTAAACGATAGGGTACCTATCCTTGATTGTTACCTTACTAGCCCACCTGTTTGTTGTACGCGCATTGAGAATTCTAATTATTTTTTGCCCCCCATTGTCTCGCTGACGACAAGACGTTGGCAAGGTCTTGATCATGAACCAATGGTTCCTCAAACTCGCGTTTATGAAGCTTCAGTCGATGGGGCACGAATTAGGAAAACGAGATAAAGAATTGGATAACTTTATACAGCGAGGACAAGGTCCAATATAAGAACAAGAGTCTTACACGAAATCACCGATCCGAATCGAACAACAATTACCCCGGCAAAAGACTCTACAAAGAGGCGAGAACGAGGCCATGCGTAATGTAGTGTGACTATGTTCTAATGAAATTGTTCCATGGAGGATGTGGACAAGAGTACAAGTGGAAGGAACCATGATGCAAGGGACAACGAGGTAGGGGAGGGCTGGCGAAATGATGTACAAGGAGGGATGGATCAAGTGGCGAGGCTGAGGATGGGAGGCAAAGGAGGAAGAGAAGAGAAATGGGGAAGGGAAAACGAAAAGACGATGTGTCCGACGAAATCGAAGAATGCGGAGACATATGAAAGATGGAGAGATGAGATGGGAAAGACATGCTCGAGCAAACGTTGAGCTCCTGACCGATTGGCCAATGTTGGAGCAGTTTGTCGAAGTCTTGACCCGCCGCCGGGCCAGGACGGGGATGACCCGACGGCGGTGCTGAAGGCGAGGAGGACCCCCAAAGACGGGGTTCCTATGGCGTGCATGATGTGTCTAAGGGTCTATGGCGGCTTGCAGATCTGGGAAGGAGACGACGCTTAGGTCCAGTCATCGAGACAGGGGAGTTCGTCGTCATCCTCCAGATCCATCCATCTGGGACCTTGCGGCTTGGCTTCCCCACTCTCCTCGAGCTCCATGGGGGACGACAAGGGTGTGCAGGGCATGCCAGGCGAGCTTGCTGGGCTGTCTTCTTCCTCCTCACTTGTTTCCTGGGCCTCGAGGTCGTCCTCGTTGGCCTTGCACGCCAGCGCGTAGGCCTTCCACTCGGCACAGACACACGTCCCAACGTAGCCAGGCCACATCCGGCCGTGCACACCCCTTCTCCTCTGGTCCTCGACAGTGAGAGTGGCGAGTTCCTCAGCTGCCATACCAGTTTCGTCTGCGCATGCCTTCCTGTACCTGAACTGGGTTGGTTCGGCACAAGCGGAGCACTCTGGTTGAGCCATGGGGATGTCGCTCTGGAGGACGAAGCATTCTGGGACGGTGAGACGAGAGACGGAGGTGATGGGGCAGACGGATGATTGAAGGGGTGTCCATGCTTGGGTGTAGCCGAGGGCGTCAGAACTGTGTTCGTCGGTGGATGCAGGTGCGGGGGTGAGGACGATCGACGGGATCTCGAACTTGACGGCGATAGGGGATGGGCTCTCCGGCGTCCACGCCCATTCGTATTCCCGGCGCTTCCAGAAACCTTCTGGGTCTATATGCGGTTGAGGCGCGGGGCTTGGTGGAGGGATGTGAGCAGCGGCTGCGGCTGTGGTGGAGATTGAAGGACTGGCCGACCGGCGGCAACGGCTTCGAGCGCGAGCTGCAAGCTGAGCGAGAGGGAGAGGAGTAGCGCGACTAGTTAGCGTCGACGTTCCTTCAGGCATTTGGTAGAGCAGTGGAAGTGGTAATGGTGGTAGTGGTGGTGAAAGAGTAGAGGGACTTGGATGGGAGTGAAATCCCAAAGCGGTGGGCGCTGAAGTAATATATATGTATGTAGAGGGGGTACACACCTGCTGTGCCTCGTTATCGCTTATTTCATCATCACTATCCGAAGATTCCGTGTCCTCCGTGCTGCTTGTGGAACTGATGGTTGCCGAGTCCTCGCTTTCTGATGCGCAGGCAGCTGACGCGGCAGCGGTGGAAGCCGCGTGTTTTCTAGCAGCCTGAAGGAAGGACCGGAACTCGAGGACAGAAGACGTTTCACCGTGACTAGCTGGGTCCGCAGATTGGGGGTGAGGTAGTTTGGCGTCCTGTGTACAAGGCAAGGCAAGGGAGAGCACACGAGTTAGTCGCCATGTTTCAAAATGAACCAGACACCACAAGATAGAAGGTGGCAGGCGACAGATGAGATGGAATGATGGAATATGGAAAAGGATAACTCACCGAGCTGATGGCTCGTCTGGTCATAGGACATTCTGACATTGCGAGGCCTTGGAGGGCTTGTGGACTGTGATTCTTGATCCAGGAGTGGAAGTCACGGCAGTGTTGACGATCTTGGTCGACTATTTGGAAGTCGTCTGAGTCTAGATCCTGGTTCAACTGAGCAGGAATGTCGATAGTCTTCAGAGTCTGCGCGTTTGACGCGGTCGGGGGGATCGAGGAGGTGAGGGGGAGGTGGGCGAAGAGGGATGACGAGTGGGAAGAGGGGCAAACACCGGGGTAAAACAGAATTCGGGTCAGCTTCGGTGGGGTGGCGTCCGAAATGTTAGAAAATTCCCTACCTGGAGACATTCGTCTAGAGAAACATCGAATGGGTCTTTGCGAGTGGATTTCATGGTGGAAGTGGAGAAGGAGGAGGTAGAGAGAAAGCGAGGGGTAGTGGAGCGTCCCCGAGGCATGTGAAGGCCACTGGTCGAGGTCCGGGAGGTACCAGTGATATGAATGCGGACTGGCTTGGGCTGTGCAGACCGCTGGACTGCTTCAATAGGCGACTCTCCT
Source organism: Tulasnella sp. 424 (assembly GCA_019633425.1). Classification (NCBI taxonomy): domain Eukaryota; kingdom Fungi; phylum Basidiomycota; class Agaricomycetes; order Cantharellales; family Tulasnellaceae; genus Tulasnella; species Tulasnella sp. 424. Next base: position 18,361 of record WSUB01000204.1, read on the forward strand.
TTCAGGGCAGTGAAAGAGGGCGCAAGTGACGGATTTTTATAGCGCTCGAGGGGGCGTTAAATTCGAGTGCTTGAGTCAGGCCGAGGTGGGCGGAATGGGAGGTGAGAGGCGATCGGGGCTGACACCGGGTAGCTTTGTAGACTTTGAAAGGTTGCTAGCGAGCGCTGTTCGGCTGGTTTTTGAGAGTGGCTAAGAGGGTCGATGATGGTTGCTGTTGCAAGGTTGAAGGGGAGGGGAGACGAGCAGCGCAAGGGGAGCAAAGGGGTTTCGGTGTATAAGGGGGATTCGGGTCGTCGGGTGCATCGGGCAACATGTAAACATTCCCAGCCTCTTCCCCTCTCTCTCACTCCCATTCGCGCCGATTATCCGTCCCGAAGCCCCTTTTATCTATCATCACATCCACCTGCACACTTCATACACCTCAAGTCCCCTCTCTCTCTGGCCCTCCCTTCAAGTATGTACACCTGGTCAGTTGCTGTCGGCTCAAACTCCCATTTATCGCCTTTGTTCGTTCGTCGGTGGCGACCGTTCCCAAAGACCGACGGTAAACAGCAACGACGATGCCACCGGGACGGGGGTGATCTGCGGTCTTCCCGAGTAAAAATGATAATCTTATCAGTGAATTCCCCCCGGAGCATCCCGAACTGCCCAGATCAGATTAACCTCTCTCTTCGGCGTCAACCCCCTCTTCTCCCATTGGTCCATTCCACTCATTGCTGCCTCGTTCCCTCTCGACTCATCTGGCCCCATGAACCCCGGCGCCTCAGTCCGACCCTTCACCCATCCCCTCATTCATACCACGACCGCGATCTCACCGCCGTACATGGTCGCGGCTCGCTCGTACGCATTAGGTTGTGCGCCTCGCCCCTACACCCTCAACCAAAACCTTGTTCTTAGTCTCAGAGCTTGTTGCATGTGCAGAGCCGACGTTACGTTACCCGAATTGGCTCTTCGGAACCTTCATCCCGACCACTACCCTCACCAGCGAGTATAACTAACGCCACTCGGAGTACTCCGTAGAGCTTCAACGAGGTGTATAATATCACCAGACACTCGATCATTCCCATTTCCAAATCCCCAGGTCAAAGGTAAACCACCCAAATTCCTTCCATCCCATCCTTCGAGATGACTATCGGACCTTCGGCGCACCCACAAGGCAAGAACACACGGCTTGCACGGCTAACTCACGTTTTGCCATGCCCACTCCCGGCATTCATTATGCCACATTATGCGAGGCCTCTTTTCACATGGTCTCCCCTTTCCCAATCGATCGCAACACGAGGCCGGAACCTTTTCTTTCCCCCATCCAGCCAACCGGGAGCTCACCGGAAAGTCCGGCTCAAGGGCACTGAGTGGTACGAATCGACGGGAGCATCTGCAAGAGATACAGGTCACGCACGGCTCTGCAATTTGAAATCGGGGATCAGGGGGATTTCCCAGCAAAAACGTGCAAACTCATGGGACAAACGCCACACACCTCGAGCAAATGATTCCTGGGGCCAAAACAACCGTAAGTTACCGCTTCATTTCATTGACTGTGGTCAAAGTGAACTCTTCACAACGGACCAGGGAACGCCTTGTCATGAGATTCAGTTCGCCTTCTCGGACCTACTAGAAGTAGAAAGTAGGTTCGCCTCAACTGGTGGCTGGAATGCGTCCGATGAGCACCTCGATGGATGGAATATTCGAATATCGATAAAGTATGAGATAGTGATTGGTTCGGGCACTTTGCTATTTCTTGCCGTTGCCAGATACGACGGCCCCGTCATCTGAGCCATTTTCGCGGAGGCCGGCTAGGCCTCCGCCCATTTTTAGACCGTCACTCTGTGGTCCAAAATCATCGCCACAATACAAAATGAAAATTTTTTAAGAGTCAGCTCGAAGATCTAGAGTACTAGAGGCTCCTTCCTTCCCCCGGCGTTAAGTTCTAGTCTCGTTCAACTCTTGTCGCAAATCGTGTTTTATGCCGTGGGCCACATTGGCTCCAGGAGAGCTTAATATCTTAAAAGTCCATCGATGTACAAATGCATTGACCGGCGAAACTGGCTCCAAGTTCACTGAAGGGACATCCTGACAATATAAATTCTCCACGTTTGCGGATCGCCTGACATTTCAAGCTAGCCGCAACAGTACTCGAAAACGCTATCGAGGGAGGTGTGAACAGAGGAAAGGTGACCGGTTCAACAGAGTACACACCATGCCCTGGAGCTATTATTCATGTAAATCCGATTCTTCCAACCCCGCTTCTCGATCAGGTCAACCAATGGGTTCAAATCTGGGCTTTCCCAGTTGAAGCCATTGTAGGACTCCATTTCGATCCAGATTTTAAGCATTTTCAAGGAGTTGGGTACGTGATCCGAGGCGAGAAAGTTCATAAGCTTCTGGAAGCCTCCTCGCCCGATTGAAACGTCAAGGGTTTCCAGGGTGGGGGCGACCCGACATAGGTTCGGCAAATTCGGATCGTGTTCCTTCTGGCTCCCTTGGACGGTAATCTCTTGCATATGGGGGAATTGAATGGATGATATATCCGCATGGGCTTTATCTTCTGAAGGAAATGGCGTATCACAAAGCCGTAGCGACCATAGTTTCGCAGGATCAACGGAGGTGAGGAGGAAGATGAGCTCGGTTGATCTAAGCCTAGTCAACGTGAGGGCTTTCAGCGAAGGCAAGTAGAAATTTCCTCCAGTTTCTGGCTCATCTACTAGTAGCGGGCACAAGTCCTCGCCTTTGTAGAGAAACCTGTCGAGGGATAATACCTGGAGCGACGACCGACACAGGTCCAAAAGCTCCGGGAGGCGGTGGAAGTCTTTGAGATGATCCGTCTGAACGGCTAAATCTCGTATTCCTGCCGTTCCGTTCTGTTTGTACCGACTCGTGGTGTGTATGTAGTCGAGGATGATATCCATCCCTTTCGACCCTGTTATTAAGGTCTTGCACAGTTGAATTTCCTGGGCCACGGAGTACCAGGAACGGCATACACGGGATAGAATCGGTGTGATGCTGTATGAAGCCCATACATCCAAAATTAATATTTCGAAGATTTGGATTAGGATTTCAGGTGGGAGGAGGTCGTTGAGAGGTCGGGAAATGGTGTTTCGTGATCCAGTATCGGAGTTGCCTTCGAGAGGAAATCGGATGGATCTAGTTGCATCGTCGCCGCCCGTGTTGGTGCCTGCGATATCACTTTAGTTAGGGTCACCACCAGAGTATGCAACGAATACCGACTCGTTGTGACCTCTTGACCAGGGAGAATTGTGTGGTCTTGGTGTGCTTCGGATTTACTAGAACCTTCAGCTGTCGAATTTTTTTCTCGAGATCGATGCAACATGTTGGCTACAAGAGTCTAGAGGACGGCAGGATGTGGGGGGTGGTTGTTGTAGTTCGTGTGAAATATCTGCGGCTGTGCCGCTGCGCCTCAACTCGAGACGCAGCGGCCCTCAAGTGGTTCTCGCGCGATCCTCGACTTCAAGCGGTATTCTTCAGGCAAATACATTGCCAAGATTTGCACGTGTTGTTATTTACAGCAAATCCTCGACGGCTCAAACGAATCCTCTGCTCCCTGCGTTTATCATCTCATAGAACTCGCTAACGCATCTACTCGTACACCCTAAAGGCGAGTCAGTAGTGGGAAATAGAAGTGCGCCGAAGGGTATTAGTACGCACCTCGACCCGCGGTTCATATAAACGCAGATCCACTGCTTCCATCCCCGTTCCTTTATCAGCTGAACCAAGGGTGCCAAATCGGGACTCTCTGGGTCGAGGTGATCGGACTTGTCAATCTTGATCAATATTCTAGGCTCCTTGAGGCTTTTATGAATTCGATCCGCTGCGAAGAATTCGGTCATGGCGGGCAGACGTTGGCGGATGGTGTGGAGCTCCAGCAGCTGAAGGTTCGGTGCGATCTGACATAACCACCCTACGGTGGGATTTACAGGCCCGAAGTGTCCGCTAACAGTGACTCTTTTGAGACGAGGGAGGCGAAGGTTGGCGAGTTCGTCCGGGACGATAAAATCGTCCCGCAGAAACGTGTCACGAAGTGAGAGATGTTCGAGTTTCATGGAGTCGACGGAAGTGATAAAGACGATGAACTTTTCGGTACTAAACTTGGCCAAGTCAAGGAATGTAAGGTTGGGAAAGTATGGTGTGGATCGATCCTCCGGTTTTGCGTCCTGTAGTAGCTCGGCGGCTGGGACGCCGGTGAAGAACCCGTCAAGTTTCAGTCCTCGGAGCGACGTCCTGCACAGTCCCAAAAGCTCGGGGAGGCGATGAAAATCTTGCTGGTAGCCAGCTCGGACGCTGAGGCGTCGAATGACCGCTCGGTTGCTCTCTTGAAAGATAGGAGTGGTGTGTATATGCTCGAGCAGGGCATCCATTTGTTCAATCAATGACTCGGAGCCGTTAATTAAAACTTTTGACAGCTCCAGGCCACGACCAGCTTCCTTCCAGGACCGACAAACGAGAGAGAGGTTCGTCATTGTCTTGTATGCCGGTTCCCATGTGTCGAAAATGGCCGCGTTGAATATTTCAGCCAGGATTTCCGGTGGGAGGACATCATTAATCGTTTTGCCGGATGAATGACGGAGTTGATCGTCAAGCCTCGCTTCTATACGGAATCATGTCGGTGATACTGGACGGAGAGGGTCATATGCTAATCAAACGATACCTGTAGCCATTTTAGTACACTCAGGGTGAACGGGTGCCTTATCAGCCGTTGCCGTCAGCCTACGAAGCTTTTCCTTGACTAGTGTCAAAGATGCGGAATGGAGAGTGGTGGGACTTGATTGAAATGGTGAAGTAACACGAGCTTTTTATGTACTATTGCTGGTGGCTGTGCGCCCTTCCTGGTCCTTCCCTTGGCCTTGCACTGCCGTGGCCGAAAACATAAACGGAAATGCCGCAGACCCATAATCACTGCACCGATGCTTCTGGACTGAGGATTCAGGGAGGAGGCTATTGTGCAGCAGGGGCTTGAACTACTGAATACCTAATCGATTCACCACAAAGTTCAAAGCTCTCCATTGTCACGACAGGTCGAGCCTTGAGAATAGCATTAGGGGATTTTAAAAGTACACCCAGAAATAATAAATCGTCTGAAAGGTTATGCATGTTCGGTCGATAATCAACCACGTCCGAAGCGATGTGTTCTAGAGGAACGTTTTGTCTCTGTCTCGCCGAAAACCAAAACTGTGCAGTTGGTGTAATGTCTCGTAAGCTTTGACAGCTCAAACCTCATGCCGCCCCACTCTTCTGCGCACGTCGTCTCATTCGGCGGGCTAGAATCTATTCGTACACCCTAAAGAAAAGTCAGTAGTGGGAGATAGAAGTGCGCCGAAGGGTATTATTAATACCCACCCGTAGCCAGAAACGCTGATCCACTGCTTCCATCCCCGTTCTTTTATCAGCTGAACCAAGGGTGCCAATTCAGGGCTCTCTGGGTCGAGGTAATCGTCGTCGATCCATATTTTAGGCTCCTTGAGGGTTTTAGGAATTCGATCCGATGCGAAGAATTCGATTATGGCGGGCAGACGTTCGCGTATGGTGTGGAGCTCCAGCACCTGAAGGTTCGGTGCGATCTGGCATAACCACCATACGGTGGGATTTCCAGGCCCGAAGTCTCCGTCAACAGAGACTTCTTCGAGACAAGGGAAGCGAAGATTGGCCAGTTCGTTGCGAACGATAAAATCGCCCCGCAGAAACGTGTCGCAAAGCGAGAGGTATTCGAGTTTCATGGGGTCGACGGAAGTGATAAAGGCGATAAGCTCTTCGGTACTGAACTTGACCAAGTTAAGGGACTTTAGGTTGGGAAAGTATGAGGTGGACCCATCTTCCGGTTTTGCGTCCTGTAGTAGCTCGGCTGGGACCTTGGTGAAGAACCGGTCAAGTTTCAGTCCTCGGAGCGACGTCCTGCACAGTCCCAAGAGCTCGGGGAGGCGATGGAAGTCTTGCTGGTAGTCTGTTCCGACGCTGAGACGCTGAATGGTCGCGAGGTTTCTCTCTTGAAAGATAGGAGTGGCGTGTATATGCCGGAGCAGGGCATCCATTTGTTTCCAGCCGTGAATTGAAACTTTGGACAGCTCCAAGCCACGACCAGCTTCCTTCCAGAACCGACAGACGAGAGAGAAGTTCCTCATCGTTTTGTTTGCCGGTTCCCATGTGTCGAAAATGACTGTGTTGAATATTTCAACCAGGATTTCCGGTGGGAGGACATCATTAAGCGTTTTTCCGGATGAAGGACGGACTTGATCGTCACGCTTCGTTTCTATACGGAATCATGTTGGTAATACTGGACGGAGAGGGTCATATACTTATCAAACGATACCTGTGGCCATCCTAGACTCAGCGTCAGCGGGTCTTGTATCAACCTTTGCACTCGTCAGCTCACGGAGCTTTTCTTTGATTGCTGCGAGCATGGTCACGTATGCTGAATGCAGAGTTGTGAGATTTGATGGAAATGGTGAGCTCTTTAAGTACCGTTGCTGGTGGCTGTGCGCCCTTCCGGCATAAGCAATTTATTCCCTTAGCCTTATGCCGCTTCCAGACTCATAATCATTTCACCGATGTCTCTGGAGTGAGGAGTCAGGGGGGAAGTTATTTGTCTATTGTACAGCAGGGGCTTGAACTACTGATTCCTGAATACCTAATTAATTCAGTGCAAAGTTCAAACCTCTCCTTGTCAAGACAGATCCACTCGAGTTAGGGGTTTTAAAAGTACACCCAGAAATAGTAAATCGTCCGAAATACTATGTAGGCTCGCTCAATAAGCAACCACGACAGAAGCGACGTGTTCTAGGTGAACATTTGTCTCTGCCTCGCCCAAAACCAAAACTGTGCGGTTCGCGTAATATCTGGCGAAACTTGACAGCTCAAGCCCCATGCCGCCCCACTCTCCTGCGTACGTCTTTTCATTCAAAGAGCTAGAATCTACTCGTACACCCTAAAGACAAGTCAGTAATGTGAGGTAAGTGCGCCGAAGCACCTCAATACGTACCAGGACCCACAGCTCATGTGGACGCAGATCCACTGTTTCCACCCTCGCTCCTTGATCAGTTGAACCAAAGGCGCCAAATCAGGACTCTCCGGATCCAAGTCCTCGTACTTGCCAATCCTGACTGATATCCTTGGCCTCTGGAGCGTTTTAGGGATTCGATCCGATGCCAGGAATTCAGTCAATACCGGCAGACGTTCACGCCAGATGGAAAGCTCCAGCATCTCGAGGTTTGGTGCTATTTGGCATAACCATCCTACGGTAGGATTTGTGGGCCTGGGATACCCGTAAACCACAAGTTCTTTGAGACGAGGAAAGCGAAGGGTGGTGAGTTTGTCGGGGACAAGGTAATCGAACCACAGAAACGTGTCGTGAAGTTCGAGATGTTCAAGTTTCAAAGGGTCGACTGAAGTGATAAAAGAAATAAGTTCCCGAGGAGTGAACCTGGATAAAGAAAGAAATGTGAGGTTGGGGAAGTACAATGCGGGCCTGGCTTCCGGTTTTGCGTCCTGTAATAGCTCGGCTATCGGCCCTTGGGTGGAGAGCCGCCCCAAGTAAAGTACTCGAAGTGACGTCCTGCACAGCTCCAAGAGCTCTGGGAGACGATAAAAGTTCTTCCTGTAGTTTGTTTGGACGCTGAGAACTTGAATGGCTGCTCTGTTTCTCTCTTGAATGAGAGGAGTGGTGTGTATACGGCCTAGGAGGGCGTCCATCTGCTTCGAGCTCGTGACTGGAACTTTGTACAGCTCCAGACCACGACCAGCCTCCCTCCAGGAGCGACAGACGAGAGAGAGGTTTGCCATTGTTTTGTATGCTGGTTCCCCTACATTGAGAATGGCAGCGTTGAAGATCTCGATCAGGATTTCTGGCGGGAGGACGTCGTTATGTGGTAGAGTTGGTTTTTTGAAAAGCGAATAGCGGAATCGATTGTCACGCTTCGTGTCTAAATTCAAGTAAGTTCATAATATGGACGGGGAAGGTCACACAATGCACCATACCTTTGGCCTTCGGTTGAGTGGATGCCTTTCCGACTGTTAGGCCCACCGTCAGCTCGCGGAACATTTCTATGGCTCTAGGAAACATGGTGAAAAACGGGGTGTGGGGGTTTGCAGGATTTGATGGGAGTGTGCGCTCTATGTGTGGTCGACGGTGGCTGTGCAACCCTCCTTTGATCTTCGGAGGCAGTGCCGAAGCTTGGTCGTCAGACTTCCCTGCGATACGATTGAACAAAGCTCTCCAGTAAGAAGCCAGAGATCCGTTTAGAGCTCAGAGTGTGATCCCATCAATAGTCCTTATATAAAAAAATACACCAAAAGGTAATAGATCGTCCAAAAAGGGAAAAGGAATAAAAAAATGAAAGGTGTCCGTTCAGCTTCCCTATACGCACTCTCCTTCCGGTACGTTCCGTCACACAGCCCAGCTGCCGCTCTGGGAGACCGCACGGATATCTCGCTTCCAACCGCGTTCCTCTATCAGTTCCGACAAGTCCTCAAGACAATCGTCATCTGTCTCCAGTCCTTGGTGTATCTCCAGCTTGACGTCAATTTTAGGATGCCTGAACATCCTCGGCGCATGGTCCCGAAGGAGCTTCACGGTGTCATCGAGATCAGCGGTCGTAATGACCAGACCCAGTTGCTCTAGTAGTGGAGCCGCGGAGAAAAAGTACGCTGGAAGAGGACTATCTTTAGGTAATTTTCCATTGAAAATAACTCTTCGAAGGTTGGGGAACGTTCGGTGTTCCAGGATGGGCGGAATATCCGGAGATGTTGGAAATTGGACATGAGCGAGTTCGATGGATTCGAGTTGGGTCCTGTCGCAGCTTGCAATTAGATGAACTACTTCGTATGCAAGCAGCGCCTCGAGGTGTAGCTTGCGTAGCTGAGGAAAGATGACATCTGGATCACGGGTTGTAGTGAATATTTCGGGTTCGTCCACTGGGTGAGGTTCAAGTCCGAGGAGGATGGGGACATGTTTGACGCTGTTGAATCCCGACCTGTTCAGGCGAAGTTCTTGAACGGAGGACCTGGCGTGCGCAAGGACTTCCGGGAGCCGGTGGAAATCTTTGTAAGGCGAGGCCTTGACCCCTAGGACTCGAATGCTTGCGCGACGAGAAGACGCTTCATCCGCGAGGGCACGAATGTGGTCCAACAGGCTGTCCACTTGGTTTGGTCTTTCTCGTAATTCGACCCGCATGAGCTCGAGTCGCCTTGCTGCGTTGCTCCAGTGCTTGCAAACCAGGGAAAGCTTGACGACGCATTGACTGGGGTTTTCGGCTTGGAGGATTACTAGGCTTAACACGTCTAGTAACAGCTCGTACGGAAAAATGTCGTTGACCAAAGGTGCGTCGCTGGAGCGAGGGATGAGGAGAGGGCTGTCATTCTTCTCCCAGTATCCAGGTTGTGGATGTGGTTTCTTGTCCGATATTGGAGGGGCTTTGAACACAACAATGTTGTCAGGCAGGTGAGTAGCAGGTCTGAAGGGTAGCAACTTACGTTTATACGGTCGAATGTGGAGAGGTCGTTGGTTCTGAAAGGCTTGACCCTTGAGAAGATTCTTGACCTTGATCCAGTTGAGCATGCGTGCACTTGAGTACGGCGTGCAAGTTGAGGTTTGGGATATATACCTCAGTGTAGAGGCGGGTTTGGGGTTGTTCGGGTGCGATTGGAGGGCTTTGTCACAAGGCAGTCCTCACCAGTGCCAACGGTAACGGTGCGATGAGATTCGGCACAACGCCACGCAGCGTCGGCTAAAATAAAAAGAAAGAGAGCGAACCGGCGCCCTTGTGGCTGAGGGTAGACAGCGCTGTGATTCGGTGATGAAAGAGTGTGAAGCGAGTGTTGGATACGCGTTTTATGAACACGTGGCTGTAAAGGTACCCGACCTGGAGATTGGTTGTAGAAGTGGTTGAGTCGTATTGATAGGAAAGATTGGTATTACTGGTCACGGTTTCAATCAGAGGTTGACTTGACTGTCCGGTGTCATGGAGGTAGTTGAGTTGAGCTGGCGTGCCGGCCGCCGTCAAGGTCCGTTAAGGCCGAGTCGGAACAGCGGAGGAGGTCTGCCCTTCCGGTCATGCAACATTGCGGTGTGATATTAGATAAACCTTCGTGACCCTTTTCATAGTTGTGATAAGCGCCAAGCTTCAACTCCGAATACCTTCACGGGACCGCTTCCTCGAGAGTCACCGGAGCCACACCGGCATCCGACCATTCCGAAGCTCCATTGCCGATTATCTCCGTTAGAGCCGTGAGGACCATGAGGCTTTTTTCATCAGTCTGCACCCCTAGAGCACCCTAACACTACCGAGCTATTCGAGCTCCTACGTCACTCAGTCCTCCAGACCAAGTCTATGTACAGCTCAGTCCTCTCTTCTTGCCGACAACGTTCTCAAGACCGCCAATCTTGAGAGGACCGTGAACCATCGCCAAATGAGCCGCTTTTCAGATATAAGTAGTTCCGGGAGGGATGCTGACACAAACACCATATCAGTACGTCGTCGACTTTCCATCACAATTTAACGCACCCATATGACCTTCGCATACCAACTCCGACTTCCACAGCCAGCTATGAGGAGATATGAAATCGACCCCGCAAGAATAAAATTTTCAGATTCGGCTGTCCGCGGGCGAGGTCGATCATGCGACGTCGTCTTTGGGAAACTCTTCCCGCCTCCTACCACTCAAGATTCATCTCAAAAGGTCAAACTCGTGGCCGTCAAAAAATTTAGGTCGGATGACGATACCGACGCAGATCGCTTCCAAGAGGTATCGTCTCAATTCAACCCGTCTCCTCTCCGTCCCCAATTAACCTTTTTCCTGTCTTCGAGTATTTCATTCGGGAACTCAAAGTCCTTCGCAAAGTATCACACCCTCATGTCGTCAAATTCATCGGCTTCGTTGAGGATTTCGCTAACGGCAAAGCCTGGATCGTGTTTCCCTGGGAAAGTCACGGCAACGTTCGTGAATTTCTGAAAACCGGGCATTGGGAGATCCCCGAGCGAATATCTCTCGTACGTACTATCTACCTAATTAGTCAACCTTCGCGCTTAACTCAGCTCCCGCTTATGCAGATATCCGACACCAGTGCTGGACTCAAATATCTTCATGGTCTCAATCCGCCCATTTGCCACGGTGACCTAAAATCCGTACGCCCGATCTCTATTTTTACTCTTCTATCCGAGCTTACCCGAGCTTTGTTTATCCAGCTCAACATTCTTGTCAATGGCCAATATCGTGCGGTCATCGCCGACTTTGGCTCCGCTCGTTTTGCTCGAGATAGTACCGCCAGCAGCTTCAACTCTCCTCGAAGTCCTAGCATGAAATTACCACCACCAAGTCCCATTCTACCAGAATCTAGCCCCAGTTTCTTCCAGTCTCCTGGGCCTCAGTTCCTCACCATGTCGAGCATGTCTCAACAGACGTCGGCTGGCTTTGGGGGAACCATTCGCTGGGCTAGCCCAGAGGTTTTGAGTGGTTTCAAAGGTTCTTTGCCGAGTGACCTCTGGTCGTTGGGTTGGGTAGCCTGGGAGGTAATTCCGATTCCCTGAATTAGCGCATCCAGCATCCCATGTTGACCAACATCTACACGACTCGCAGATTATGACGGACAAGCTACCACACCATGAAGCTGATAACGACCTCAGCGTCGTTCTCAATGTCCTCGAAGGTCGTATCGCCCACTTTGGTGGCGACAAGCACATGGCACAGATGAAAACACTTTGCGACCTTGTCCTGAATTGTTGGACCGTCGACCCAAAACAACGACCCACAGCAAGCGATTTCAGCGTATCCATTAGCTTAATGGTCGGTAGCAGTCTCTTTCAACTCTCAATTGTCGTCATACGCTGACATTACCCCCTTCCTTCCAGCCTCAGTGCATACCTTCCCCAAGCGCGCCTACTTCTCCCGGAACTCCACGCACCCGCTCTGCTTCGCTTCTTTATACCCTTGGCAGAGTTCACGAAAAAGAGTCTCGTTTCGAGGATGCCGAGACGTTGTATCGCGAAAGCTTAGATCTCGCTCGTACCACGGGCGATGATCGTATGGCCGAGGAGGCTAAACTTGCAATGCGTCGCGCCTCCCGTACTGGCTCGCAGGAGATGGTAAGAACTTTTATTTTCAGAAAAAGAGGGTAATCCTAAATAAAAGCTTGGACATTAGTCTACGCAGGAGAAGCGAGAAGAACAGTGGAAAAAGGAGGAGAAAGAGACCAAAGATCAGCGTCACAACCGAGGAACGTATCAGAAAATGCATGGTAGGAAGAGTAAAGGCAAGCGGAAGTATCAAGCGGGGATCAAGTCAAGAGATCGCGGTGGTTGGAGAGAAGACGGTGACTCAGAGTTCGAACCCTTGGGTGAAGTTGCGCCGGAGGAAGGGCCAGAGGAAGAGCACGAGGAATAGTGAGAACGTATAGTCGCCCGTTTATAATACCAGAGCGTTATGAGTCCTGTACCACCGGCACGCGTGACGGTAGTGGAAGTCCAGAGCGATTAGAGACTGCACTCGATCGGAGTCGGATCGGACCAACGAAAGCCCATTAGAACGTATCTTCAAACCCCAAAGTTGATTCAGATAAACATGGATAGTGGCCGCTCCAACTAGTGCTTGGTCTCCGACGCATTTTGGCAGCGGATGGCGGGGAACGATTCGCTAGAACTGACGTTTCAGGGTGACTTTGACCGACGTGTATTGGTCGAATACAATATTAATATGAAGGGGAAGTCCTCAGACATGATATACATTTTGAGAGAGATAATAGTCAAGACAATAGTGCGCGTCAAATATAATGACATGAGCCTAATGCTCATTCTTCAAACTCCGCGCCGCCTGCCCATCCGCCCCTATCACGGGCGCTGGAACCAGTCTGATACTTGGACTTGGTCTTGCTCTTCCTTCCGCCGAGCTCCTTGTACATTTCCCTCATCTCCAGCTTGCCCGGTCTTGTCTCTTCGGCTTCCTGCTTCCATTTCTCTTCCCTAACTTCTCTTGGTGTCTGGTAGCCAGTCGTCCTGCTACCTCCACCCCCTCCGCCGCCTCCACCACCACCGTATCCGGGAGTGCTGAAACCAGTTCTCTGGAAAAAGTCTCGACCTTCTTGAGCGTCTTTCTTCCGAAGTTCTAGGTAGGTGACACGCCAGCTCTGCTTCGACTCTCTACGTGTCCATTTTCCAGCCGGAAGCGACTCGTCGTGGAAGTTCTCTTTCCGGTAATGCTGGAACCAGACTGGAAGAACAAAGAGGCGATAAACGGGGATCGTCAGCGACCGGAAAGGGGGGAAACGGAAGAAAAAGGGAAAGGCCTGGAAGGACAGGGGTAAAATTCACGAGGGAACGCACCGTAATTTAGCGTCTGACTTTTGCTCCACTTTCGACAAACTCGGGCGCATCTGGCAAGTTGATGGATGGTCAACAGACCGAATATTTTCTGACTGATCTCGCTTGGAAGGACTTTGAGAGGGTCTCTAGAAGGTTCTTTGGATGACTTGGATGACTTTGTGGGGGATAAGAGGAGTCGTCCGGCAGAGCGTCGGCTAGCGGCTCCGACTCGGGTGGGAGACGTTGCTCGGGACGGGGTGCGGGACGCTAGTCGGGATGCCGAGCGGGGAGATACGGCTATGCTTTGCTGATTTGGAGGAGGTGGTGGAATTGCGAGTGGAGGGAAGGACAAAGGTTATGAGATCGAGGGAGTGAGGGCGAGCGGTCAGTCAACACCACAATTCTCTCTCCAAGTGTTCGTAATCGGGCCACGTACCACAGCGATCAGCTCGTCATCTTCGCTATTGGGACTGGAGCTCCGCTTGCTCGTTGGTGAGAGAGGATTTAGCTCGGCGGTGGGCGCCTTGGGCGACGTTGGATCGACCTTGATGTTGCTGAGCTTGGTAGCGAGGTTGTCGGCCTCGAGGATTTGCTTGTTGAGGACGTCGTGTAGAAGTGCAGACATTGTGGAATGTCTGGCTAGAGAGGACGAGGAGTCTATGTAGTGAGGTAGGGGAAAGGTTCTGGCTTGATCTTCGAGAGGAAGGGAGACGACAGATTTAAAGCCAAGGGGTCGAGCAGTTTCCCGCGGTTTGCATTATACAAGCAATGATCTCATCAACGTTCGACTTTGTCCATTTACACACATCCAATTGGTCACTCGCTCAGTCAAGACAATACGCCTTGTTGGTTACCTCGAACGTGGCGGACAAAACCCCACGAATTTTGTTCTCCCTTTGATCAAAACGCTCAATCCTCAGTTGCCTGATCATCACTCAATATGAAGTGGCAGGAAGTTCGCTACATTAAGTCGTGGAATCGTTATATACAATTACATGATGTGAAGAAGTGCAATTAAGAAGAGTACTTGTAAGACGGGGAACAATCCAGTTAGAACTCGAAGCCCGCAGAAATTGGACGAAGGAAAATAGGAAGGTTCGTTTCGGCTAATCGTTACGATCGTCGGCTACCCCCTGAGGTAAGCGAATCCAACCCGAATGGGCCAAATGAGAGCAGTGATCGGTCCTCTGGGCGTTGGGACGGTTCTCCACGGGGCGGGTCTCTCATCGACAGCTGGGTAGAACTGAGGCTGAGGTTGTTGGTGTGGCTGGGGTCCAGCCGTGTACGTAGGGGTCCCCACAACCTTTGGTTCCTCGTCCTCCCTTCCTTCCCTATCAGCGTCAGGCTTCATCGGATGACTGACCACATCCTTGGGGATCGTAGTGAGGAACAAGCACAACACCGCCGAGATGACACACCACGGGATCAAGCTGATGAAGCTCAATCGACAAGCGTGCCTAAAGGCATCCTGGACAATGGTGCGGGTGTCGTCGGGCAAAGACAAGATGTTTTGGATGCTGTCGAGCGAACCGCCAAAGAGGTTTCCGATTTGGGCTTTTTGTTCGGGTGTGAGAGAGGGCGATTCGATGACTCCGGTGATGTAGGACTTGACTTTGGTGTCGAGGACGGCAGAGAGCTGAGCGAGACCGATCGTTCCACCGGCAGTTCGGAACTATAGACATAAAAAAGGTTAGCGCGTGGAGCAAAGAGAGGACAATAGAGGGACGTACAAAGAGGTTCATGGATACGACAGCTGCGACCCTGTTGAATGGCTGGGAGAACCTAGCTTGCAGGGAGAGCGGAGCAAAGGTCAAGCCGATGCCGACACCAGTGAAAAGCAGGAAGCCGTTGAGCTGTCCTTGCTTGTTGTTGTCGATGGCAGTGGTCAAGAGACCAACAGCGATGGGGATGAGGAAAGAACCGAGGATGGCTGGGTACTTGGGTTGCTGGAAGATTTTAATCATTCGAAGGGCGATGAAGACACCAATACCAAGACCTTATTGTGTGATGTTTGTGTTAGGAATGAGGTTGGTAAAGAATGACGATCACGAAACACTCACCAGGAGAGAAGTAGAGCAGCTGAACACCGCTCTTGGTGGCACTCAAACCCTGGACGATGGAGAAATAGATAGCCAAAAAGTAGAAGGCCGAGAACAGAACCATTCCGCCGGTCATGGCCGCAAAGCTGGTAGCGCAGATATCGTAGCTCTTGAAGATGTCGAGGGGAATAGCGGGCTCGGTCAACCTGAACCATTTGGGGCACTTGTACACGAATCCAGGGAAACGACGAGGTGCTCCGTTGGCTTCGTCTTGAGCAGCTTCGATGTACTTGGAAACGAGGTACTCCCATCCGACGAAGAGGAGAATGAGGACGCCTCCGACAACGAAGGAAACGATGACGATGGGAGCTTGGAATCCTTTCTTCTCGACCGACGAGCCGAGGGAGAGTGCAAGGAGGATGAGAATGCCGCCGCCGATGAAGAGGAGAGTGCCGATAAAGTCGATGCGGAGGAATTTCTGGAGTGCTGTTTCGCGGGGCATGGATACATATGCGTTGGTGGGGAGACCCGGATGAAGGCGTGGAGAGGGTTGGGCCGGACGGAGCAGCGGGCGAAGAATGAAGAAGATCATGAAGGCGGAGAGAACCGAGGTGGGGAGATTGATGGCGAAGATCCAGCGGAAGGATACATTGAGGAGGGCACCTCCAATCACGGGACTGGTTTAAAAAATTGATTAGCGATGCCGTTTCATTCTCACAGTCCAGAATCGTACACACCCAGTAGAGTAACCGACCGCGTAGAGGACGACGAGAGCGGAATTCATAAAGTTGTCTTCGTTGAGGGAGCCCGAGTCGGAGAGGATGATACGGACGACGCTAACGAGACCGGCTGCGCCGATACCAGCAATGCCACGACCTACGAGGAGCATGGGCATGTTCTGGGCAGCAGTGCAGAGGGCGGAACCGATCAAGAAGACGATGAGGGAGCATTGTCTGTGAGGGAGAAGAGTCAGTATTCAGTAGGCGTAATAGAAGATAGGTTGACGTACAGAGCCCAATGGCGACCGAGAATATCAGCGATGCTGCCGTAGATGGGCAAAAAGACGGTTGAAGTCAAGACATAAGAGGTTCCGATCCAAGACTGGAGATCGAGTCTGTTGAATGTAGAGGCGATGTGAGGTTGAGCGGTGGCTACGACGGTGTAGTCGAGCGTTTCTGAAGGAGCGAGAGCGTGTGTGAGAATGGGCGAACGGGAAAGACAAGTAGTAAAACTCACCGAGATAGGTTGGGAGAAGCAGACACAACATGAGTCTAATGCGGATGTTCCATTTCCCGTAACCTTGTGGCGGCCATTGCTTCTCTTGATTGCCTGGTTTTTCGTCCAAGGGAGCTCGTTCTGTCATTGTTGGTGATTGACTTGGTGGATAGGCGTGACGAACAGGCGACTCCATTTATGTCTGAAGTGTGCCGGAGTGGTTTTGATGATGTTGAGGAGGATGAGTGAAGAGCATGCCAAGGATAGCTGAGAAAGTGCTTTATATAGTAGATTTGAGCTGGGGTGAGGGATTTGTGTGCGGGGGAGAGGTCCGGTGATGCAGACCGAAAGAACGCATCGGCGGGCTGCATCTCAGGGTTCACCCCCCGGCATTGCTCGGCACGCAGCACGTGCTCGGTGATCCTCGCCGGTTACCTTTTCCATAGTCAGGAAAAGCAACCTCCCTTGGTCTGATCCATGCGCTCTCGATTGTGTACACTTGGGACATGAAGCTAATAATCCATCATTGATCAAAAACCATTCACTGAGTGGCTTATATTCAGGTGAACTGTGCTCTCTGGCTCTACGGAGAGTGTTCCCGTTAGCACTGCGGGAATTAGACAATAGTTTCTATTTTTAACTGTTCGGTTACCGCAGCCTTCCTTCTTCATAGGCTCATGGTCTTGCGCGCCTCCCTTCATCGAAGGCGCCTGTGCTCAGATGCTGACGTACACGCACCGGGTACAAACCCCGAACCGATCCATCCCCCCGGGCGACATAATACAGCACACCCTCGGCTACCCTTATCATTGGCTCCCCCAGGCCTTTAATGCCCCAAATCGGCGGATGACACCAGGATATGTGTAGCAACGGCATACTGCCATCTGAGGAAGTCGACATGCTTACCTCATCCAATACCTCCCGCATACCAAGCCACTCAAACTATCACCCCAAACCTCAACGCTCGTCACCGCTGGGCGGTGTGGGCTGAGACGGGTCTCCGACTACCAACCACCATGATAGACCAAGGCGTTACAGAGAGTCCCAAGTCCATCCCACTCGAAATCCCGCGTCAGGATAAGCCCAGCGAAGGAGAAACATCAATGAAGGAACAAGTCGATTTACCTCAATCGAACCACTCGTCACAGCTTTGGAAGAAACCCAAGTTAAAGCAGTATTGGCACGACGGCGTGCTTTATCGCTCGCGGTCTTCCAACAACGTCGATATCAGCGTCCTCTTCGTTGACCTTCTCTACGTCGGCATCATCGCCATAAACGCAGACAACGCAATAGAAGACTCCACACCGAGTCCGCTTTTACATTTTGCCGTGAGTGTCACACGTTTTCCGGCATACCGTCACTCATTTTCTTTTTCCCCGTTTCGGTTTTCACATCGCCGTGCCACGTCCCGGGACCGGCCGCAGACAACTTTCCTCCCTACTTGGAAAGTTTGGTCCGACATTGCAATCCTAGTCTCCCAATTTGAAGCCGACAGCTTGACCCAAAGGTCCATTATCCTCTTCATTCTTGCGTGTCTCGTGGGATTCACAACGGTAACGTTTTCTCTTCCCCCCACTCCGCTCTCGAATAGGCGCAACTGACTTACTCTTCGGTGCCACTCGCAGAACATCAGCTCGGCATGGGATACAACCTATGGCCAGCTCATTGCATTCTATATCGCCGCTCGTATCACTGTCGCCATCGTCACCCTCGTTCTCGCCTTCTTCATTCCCCGCATCCGACCCATCATGCTTTTCAACCTTCTCTCCATCCTCATCCCATTAGCTTTTTGGATCCGGAGCTGCTTTTCGGAAAAAAAAGCCCGTGAGACGTTCATCTGGTTGGCTATCTGTTGGGGTAAGTGGTCGAACTACCGTTTTCGCCAATTTATAATAACCAACACCACATGGCAGACATGTGGGGCAGTTTCCTCACCGTATATATAATCCGGGATGTTCCGAAAATCTCAAAAGCTCTGGGTGATAAGATTGCTCGGGTTTTCCAGTACTTCCCTGGTGAGCATCTAGTCAACGCTCGGGACGGATCTCCACTGACCGCCCGTCATGCTCTCCAGCTGTCGAAGTCGAACATAGGTCAGAACGCATTGGAGCGTTTGTTTCACTCGTCTTTGGGTACTCGGTCGTCGGTATCCTCTATCAGAACCAGAGCAAATTCGGCATCAACGCGTAAGACTACTCTCCCTAGGCTCTTGACCAGCATCTCACGCTACCCCGTAGATTCTACGGCAAAGCCGTCCTCGGTCTCATCCAAGCCTTTTGCTTCAACTGGATGTACTTTGACGTCGACGAGAGATACCAAACTGAACCGGCCCACTTACCCAAAAAGCATACTATCAGCGCAGCACTGTGGTTCAACGCCCATCTGCCTCTCATCATGGGATTCACCCTCTCCTCTGCCGCGCTATCAAAATTGGTCGTCGCTCATGATTGCCCCAATGCCGATCCTGAACGTTTGATGCCGACTTTTGCGGAGAGAAGTGAGGCCGAGCTGCCGCGTAACCTCAGGTGGTTTTATTGTGCGGGTCTGGGGATAGCGTTTTTCTCCATGGGTGGGTTAGCTGTTTCGCCAGACTCCATGGCTCAAGAAGGGTGACTGACTCCGAGTACGCACGTAGGCGTAATCTCCGTCGTTCGGGGAGAACCTCTACGTCAGAACGAACGCATTCCTCATATATACCGCCTCGCTTTCCGAGCCGCGGTGGCTGTCATGTGGATATGTCTCCCCCTCGCTGACAGCCTCAATTCCCTCGAGTTGATTGGTATCACTACATCCACGACCGTGTTGACCCTTATCATCGATGTTTATGGGATCGGGAGCTATGAAGGGTTCTCAAGGGAGAACACACGGGAGTATGAAACTAAGCCCGTCCACCGGAACGATACCCTTATGGGTTTCTAAGCCGGATGGCACGATGAAAGTACTTTAATGGGTTCAGATTTTAGTCGTTGTATTACGGTATATTCTCATGTCCAATTTCAGAATTTTCTGTAAGGGGATCTGTTCGGGGAGGAGTGTGTATATTCGTGCCGTGTTATCGCAACGCTTCCTTTGTGGGAGGTACTCTTGTTCCCGCTTCAATTTCGTCAGGGGCACTTAGGTATCAAATACATTAGCTGGTAAAAAGATGGGTCAGGTCTTCGAATACTTCCCGGGTGAGCAACAAGTCGATCCTTTGCACCTAATCCCTCACCGGCTGACAACCTTCGTGCTCTCAAGCCGTTGGCGTGCAAGACAGGCTGCGGCGCGTTGGAGCGTTTGTTTCCCTCATCTTTGGTTACTCCGTCGTCGGCATCCTTTACAAAGGCCAAAGCAAATTTGGCCTTAACGCGTGAATAGGCTTGCTGTCCTCCTAACCTTCGCTCAACTTATAGTACTAACCTAACCTAACCTCCCTTGCTCTGATCCATGCGCTCTCGATTGTGTACACTCGAGACATGAAGCTAATAATCCATTATTGATCAGTGAATCATTCACTGGCTGGCTTAAATTGAAGAGAACTATGCTCACCGGCTCTACGGAGAGTGTTCCCGTTGATGAGGGAATTGGGCAGTATTTTTAACCGCTTTATTTTTTGCGGAGGAGTGTGTAGCCGCTCTGAGAGACCGCAGCCTTGCTTCTTCGTGGGGCTCACCCTCGCGCGCCTCTCTTCATGGAAGGCGCTTGTCGTTCACCATCACCGAGATTCTGACGCACGCGCACCGGGTACAAACCCCGAACCGATCCATCCCCCCGGCCACAAAGGTACAGCACCCCTCGGCTATCCTTATCATTCGCTCTCCCACGCCTTGAGAGTCTTGGATGCCCCGGATCGGCGGATGACACCGGGAAATTATGTTGTGTGTCGCGACGGCATAAGTACCCGTCTAAGGAAGTTGACATGCTTACATCATCCAACACCTCCCGCATGCCAAGCCGCTCGAACCATCACCCCCAACCTCCACGCTCGTCACCACTGGGCCGTGTGGGCTGCGACGGGTCTCCCACTACTAACCACCATGATGGATCAAGGCGTTACAGAGAGTCCCAAGTCCATCCCACTCGAAATCCCATACAAGGATAAGCCCAACGAAGGAGAAACATCACTGGAGAAGGAAGTCGATTTACCTCAATCAAACCACTCGTCACATCTTTGGAAGAAACCCAAGTTAAAGCAGTACTGGCATGACGGCGTGCTCTATCGCTCCCGGTCTTCCAACAACGTCGATATCAGCGTTCTCTTCGTCGACCTTCTCTACGTCGGCATCATCGCCATTAACGCAGACACCACAATAGAAGACCCAACAACGGATGCACTTTTACATTTTTGCGTGAGTGTCACACGTTCTCCGGCATACCTCAATTTTCCGTCACTCATTTTTATTCCCCGTTTCGGTTTTCACATCGCCGTGCCACGTCCCGGGCCGGCTGCAGGTCACTTTCCTCCCTACTTGGAAAGTTTGGTCCGATATTGCAATCCTGGTCTCCCAATTTGAAGCCGACAGCTTGACCCAAAGGTCTATTGTCCTCTTCATTCTTGCGTGTCTCGTGGGATTCACAACGGTACGTTTTCTCATACCCCCACTCGAATAGGGCATAGACACAACTGACTTACTCTCCGGTGCCACTCGTAGAACATCAACTCGGCATGGTCTACAACCTATAGCCAGCTCATTGCATTCTATGTCGCCGCTCGGATCACTGTCGTCATCATCACCCTCGTTCTCGCCTTCTTCATTCCCCGCATCC
This sequence comes from Tulasnella sp. 424, assembly GCA_019633425.1. Lineage (NCBI taxonomy): Eukaryota > Fungi > Basidiomycota > Agaricomycetes > Cantharellales > Tulasnellaceae > Tulasnella > Tulasnella sp. 424. The sequence continues at coordinate 39,659 of WSUB01000204.1, forward strand.
GACCCATCATGCTTTTAAACTTCATTTCCATCCTCATCCCAATAGCTTTTTGGATCGGGAGCTGCTTTATGGACTCAAAGTCCCGTGAAACGCTCATCTGGTTGGCTATTAGTTGGGGTAAGCAGTCGACTACCGTTTTCGCAATTTAGAGTAACAAACACCACATGGCAGATATGTGGGGCAGTTTCGTCACCGTACTTATAGTCCGGGACATTCCGAAAGTCTCAAAATCTCTGGGTGATAAGTTTGCTCGGGTTTTCCATACCTTCCCTGGTCAGCATCTATTCAACGCTCGGGACGGATCTCGACTGACCACACGTTATGCTCCCCAGCTATCGAAGTCGAACATAGGTCAGAACGCGTTGGAGCGTTTGTTTCACTCGTCTTTGGGTACTCGGTCGTTGGCATCCTCTATCAGAACCAGGGCAAATTCGGCATCAACGCGTAAGGCTATTCCTCCCTCTCTTGACCAGTAATCTCACGCGACCCCCGTAGATTCTACGGCAAAGCCGTTCTCGGTCTCATCCAAGCCTTTTGTTTCAACTGGATGTACTTTGACGTCGACGAAAGATACCAAGTTGAAGCGGCCCACTTGGCCAGAAAGCATGTTATCAGCGCAGCACTGTGGTTCAACGCCCATTTGCCATTCATCATGGGATTCACCCTCTCCTCTGCCGCTTTATCGAGACTGGTCGTCGCCCATGACTGCCCCAACGCCGATCCAGAACGTTTGATGCCGACTTTTGCGGAGAGAAGTGAGGCCGAGCTGTCAAGTGGCCTCAGGTGGTTTTATTGTGCGGGTCTGGGCATAGCGTTTTTCTTCATGGGTGGGTTAGCTGTTTCGACGGACTCGATGGCTCTAGAAGGGTGACTTATTCCAAGTACGCACGTAGGCATAATCTCCATCGTTCGGGGAGCGCCTCTACGTCAGAACGAACGCATTCCTCAAGTATACCGCCTCGCTTTCCGAGCCGGGGTGGCTGTCATGTGGATATGTCTCCCCCTCGCTGACAACCTCAATTCCCTCGAGTTGATTGGTATCACTACATCCACGACCGTGTTGACCCTTATCATCGATGTTTATGGGATCGGGAGCTATGACGG
>WSUB01000204.1:40859-66380 GCA_019633425.1 Tulasnella sp. 424
CTCGAGTTGATTGGTATCACTACATCCACGACCGTGTTGACCCTTATCATCGATGTTTATGGGATCGGGAGCTATGACGGGTTCTCAAGGGAGAGCACACGGGAGTATGAAGGTAAGCACGTTCACCGGAACGATACGCTTATGGGTTTCTAAGCCGGATGACACGGGGAAAGCGCGTTGCTGGGATCGGGATTTTGTTCGTTCTCATATTGTTGCTTTACGGTATATTCTCATGTCCAATTTCGGAATTTTCTTCAAGGGGATCTGTCTGCGGGGGAGTGTGTGTATTCGTGCCGTGTTATCTCAGCGCTTCCTTTGTGGGACGTACTCTTTTGCCCGCTTCATTCGCCAGGGGCACTTCTCCTGCGGCACGCTTTCTGGGGTTCTCACACGCCGCACGCAACCGCACACCTCCCGAAACCATACAAACTCCCGACCACAACGCTCGGCTATCGCTCTCGTCCTCTCTAGAAAGCCATCAAAAGCCTGACGAACACTCTGAAGGGGAATATGTACCTGTGGTTTGTGAGTTAGCAAAAGTCATTCCCATCTACTAGTACAGAAGATCATGCTTACCTCATCCGACACTTCCCCGGCCATCCACCCCATCGCCACTACCTACCAGAAGGTATCTCCACTCGTCATCAGAAGGTATCTCCACTCGTCGACGTCAGTTATCTATCTCTTGGGAGGATGGGAATCATTGCTGCAGTCTCTTCCAACTACCACCATCCATCATGAGCCAAGACGCTACTAAGAGTTCCAAAGCCATCCCCCTCAAAATCCCTGAACACCAAGACTCGTCCAGCGGAACAGAAACTCAAGTGGAGAAGCAAGTTGATTTGCCTCCTTCAGACGACGACGCGCGCTTTTGGACCAGACCAAAGATAAAGCAGTATTGGCACTCTGCAAACAACATCGATACCAGCGTACTCTTCGTTGATCTCCTCTACGTCGGCATCATCGCCGTAAACGCTGATACCACTATCGAGGGCCCCACCAGGACTGCCTTCTTGCGATTCAGTGTGGGTCTAAATTTGGATGCCGGCGGCACACACCAAGCGTTAACGTCAGGTGCTTCTCTTTTTCTCACCCGTCCTCTTTCCAATCAGGTCACTTTCCTCCCCACCTGGAAAATCTGGTCCGATATCTCAATATTGGTTTCCCAGTTCGAGATAGGCAACGTTACTGAGAGGTCTATCATCCTCTTCATTCTCGCATGTCTCGTCGGCTATACAACAGTACGTTCCCGCTTCTGACTGAGTCGTCGCGCAATTCATTTAATACCCCCGTTCCAATTTATAGAACATACACTCGGCATTATGTACGACATATGCTCAGCTCGTCGCATTCTACCTCGCAGCACGTATCGCTGTCGCCATCGTCACCGTCGTTCTGGCCATCTTCATTCCCCGCATCCGACCCATTATGCTCCTCAACCTCATCTCCATCATTATTCCCATGGCATTTTGGGTCAGGAGCTGCTTCTTGGACATATATACGCGAGAGCCTCTCATCTGGTTGGCCATCTGCTGGGGTGAGGAAGAGTGAACAGTTACCTTTGGGGATCCGAAGAACTGACCTCCCCTCTCCTCTTGCAGACATGTGAGGTAGTTTCATCTCCGTGATCGTCATCAGAGGTGCTCCAAAGGTATCAAATACATTAGGTAAAAAGATGGGTCAGGTCTTCGAATAATTCCCGGGTGAGCAACAAGGCAAAGAGACCCAATCCCTCACCGGCTGACAACCTTCATGCTCTCAAGCCGTTGACGTGCAAGACAGGCTGCAGCGCGTTGGAGCGTTTGTTTCTCTCATCTTTGGTTATTCCGTCGTCGGCATCCTTTACCAAAGCCTGCGCAAATTCGGCCTTAACGCGTAAATAGGCTTGCTGTCCTCCCAACCTTCGCTCAACTTAGAGTACTCACGTTTTTCGTGCCACTATGTAGGTTCTTCGGCAAAGCCGTCCTCGCCCTCGTCCAAGAATTTTGCTTCAACTGGATATACTTTGACGTCGACGAAAAATACCACCAAGCCCAGCCGGCAAAACGACATACCATCAGCGCCGTATTGTGGTTCAACGCCCATTTGCCATTCATCATGTCATACACCCTCTCATCCGCTGCACTATCGAAATTGGTCGTTGCTCACGATTGCCCCAACGCTGGGTCCAAAGCTTCGAGGAGAAGAGTGAAGCGGAGCTCTCGAAGGGTTTGAGGTGGTTTTATTGTGGAGGTCTGGAGACCGCGTTTTTATTCATGGGTAAGTACCTGATTTAGAGGAATCCGGTAGATCAAGAACGGTCAGCTCAATCCGAACGTCCGTACAGGAATGATCTCATTCGCTCGTGAGCACCCCGGCGTCAGAACGAGCGCATTCCTCAGATATACCGCCTCGCTCTCCGAGCCGTGGTGTCCATTATTTGGATGTGTCTTTCTCTCGCTACCGGCCTCAACTCCCTCGAGTTAATTGGGATCACTACTTCCATGACCGTTTCACCCTCGCCGTAGATGTTTACGGGACGGGCACTAAGAAAGAGTTCTCAGGGCAAAACACAGGCCAGTATGAAACAAAACCCGTCCATCGGGGTGATACTGTAATGGGTTTCTAACCTTTGTGGCAAGCGCTGGGGTCGGAATTTAGGTCGTTCTATGGTTACCTTACTGTACATTTTCATGGCCATTGCACGATCTGAACTCTCACTAGCAAGATTAACATTTCCTCTCTATTCGACGTTTAATGCATTGCTATTACTGCTAGCCGTGTCACTTAACTTCGACCAAGTGTCGACTCGCGTCTAGCTGTCTTTCCCATCGCACGCTCAGTCTTCAATCAGTCTCTCTCTGGAGCGTCAGCAGCTGCAGGCGCCCACTCGACGTCATTCCTCACAGCCCAGGCGTGCCGGAACCTAGCCTGGGTCTTCGGGTTGCAAGTCTGAATCTCCTTCTTTGCGGTCTATTACTTGAATGAGTATACAATGGTATTATGGGCCATCCTCCAGAGAAAGGGCGCTTACCGCTAACCAACGATCGATCGTCTCCTTGTCCCTTCCGGACTGGACCAAGAGACTCCCAAGGGATTGAACTATACGGGAAGCGTTCAGTGCGAACAGTTCGCCAACCTGCTTCCATGGAGTTTCTGGAGTGTCTGCGATGTGGCGATCAAAACAATGGTATCATCGTTCAAGGTCCTTTCGGAGAGACCCGTACGTACCCTCCTTCCAGGGGCCAATAGGACAGTAAACGTCCTTCTGTCCAAGATACGTGAAAAACTCGTTTTTCTTTAGGTTTGGCTGTAATTCGTTAATAGTATTTACGCCACTGCGACCTTGCTGCCTACACAACCTCGGCGACGTCAACTCCGCTCACAACTACAATCATGGTTTCGCTCCACTCACAGCATCTCTTCCCGAGTTTGAGTAAAGATTGCATGCATCGCACACCATCCTTCTTGTCCTTCCTCCACGCAGGGCAATTGTTCGTAGTTTTCGGTGTGGAGATACATATCCCCCACGCTCCAGAGGAACACTCCGCCAGGCTTCAGAATTCGGGCCACGTCGCGGACAAACTGGTCTTGGTCTCGAATACCGGCGCTAACTGAGCGGGCGTGGACGACGTCAAATTGCTAAGAAGAGACAGTTTCGGTTTGTGGGACGAGACTCTAGACGGATTGAAGGGCGCAGGCTTACCTCCGCAAAGTCCGCGAACCCGTCGTTGGCATCTCGGGATTCAAATTTACAGTTTGGAGGGGTGTTCCTGAAGAGGGGAGAGTGGTGTGTGATCGCATTCCGATGTCTCCGGCTTTCCAACTCACGGGTCTGCGGGAACTAGAGTCAGGTCAACACCTATGACTTCGGCGTTGGGGAACTCTAGTGCCATGGATTCGGCCCTAGCGAAAGAGAATCTTAACTCAAGGCTTCGGCCACCTTTATCGGAAGTGTGGTCCTACCATATTCCTGATCCAGTACCGATGTCCAACACCATAGGGTTTGCGTCCTTCCTTGAAGCTAACCTCGCCTTGACGAGCTCCGGAGCGGCGTACAGAGAGCCGAGAGCAATTCGCAGCGCTGTATGCTGGAAGTCAAGTCGGCCACGCTCAGTGGTGTTCTCTATTGTGGGGAGATTGTAGATGGCGTTAAAGGTAGGAGCGGGTTGAGGCTTCTCTGAGGGAAACTAGAAGGAAGAGTAAAGAGAGACCGGTTAATTGGGCACTTTGTGAAGGGGAGTCTCGACTCACAGAAGAAGTAGCGTTGACTGGATAAGAACGTCCATGAGTTAAGGTGCCACGATTAGAAGAGAACGACTATACCGTTGACGAACCATTGTTGGTAGAAGCCATCGAGACCGAGGTAAAGCTGGGGTAAAGGGGTAAAAAATGAGGACCTTATATACCAAAGTGTCAGTCTCTCAGTTTCGTGATACTTGATGGGAGAAGATTGTGCCTCGTTGGCTGCCCCTTTTGACAAAGGCGGCGTTAGTCACGGGTTTCCGGATGCCGAACTACCGGGCCCCTGATCCACGACTCCACGGACTCGATCCAGTGGTATTGGATGATGTCCCTGGACGAAAAGCATGCTGCCATGGGATAGTTAGCCGTTGGATGAAGCCGGTCTCAATTGCCCGCTTAATCACGTGATGTATGCTACAGGGGATGGATGCCACGAGGTTGGAAGTCAATCAACTGAAAGTCACCCCTAAGCCTCTCCAACGTCCAAACAGGTTAGAGCATGGTCTAATTTTCCATTAATAAATAGCGTATTAATTCAGAGCAAACTCGGTCTTAACGCGTAAATAAGCTTGCTTCCCCCCAGCGCCGATCCAGAAATTGACCCGGGGCTTCGAGGAGAAGGCCTGGTGAAGCAGAACTCTCGAGGATGTGAGGTGGTTTCAATTACTGTGGGGTCTGTGAACCGCATCTTTCTTCATGGGTTAGTACCTGGGTTCGAGAACTCCAGGAGCTCGAGAACGGTTAACTTAATCTGAACTCCTGTGCAGGAATGATCTCGCTCGGGGGGGGGGGGGGGGTTCCGCGTCAAAACGAACGCACAATTCGGATGCGTCTTTCCCTCGCTAACAACCTCAATTCGCTCGAATTGCTCGGGGGTCACCACTTCCTTTACTGTTTTTACCCTTGCCGTGAATGTTTACGGGGCGAGCATTAAGGAAGAGTTCTCAAGGGAGAACACAGGGCAGTACGAATTGAGACCCGTAGATGGGTGATTCTGTCATGGGATTCTAAGTTTCGCGACAAGGGCTGGGATCGGAATTCAGATCGTTCCATTGTACGATTCGAACTTTCGCTACTTAGATGACTATAAGTTCTTTCTATCGATGCTTTATACGTTGCTACTACTGCTAGTCGCGTCGCTTAACTTCGACCGAGAGTCGCCGTGAGCTGTCTTTCCATCGCACGTTCAGAACTCTTCAATCAGCCTTTGCCGCATCTGCAGCTGCAGGCGTCCACTCAACATCGTTCCTCACAGCCCACACGTGTCGGAACATGGCCTGGGTCTTCGGGTTGCACGTTTGAAGCTCCTCTTTTACGACCTACAGATCGAATGAGTAACTATGACGGTACGTGCCACCCTCCAAAGAAAGAAAGCTTACTGTCAGCCAGCGATCAATCGTCTCCTTGTCCCGTCCGGCCTGGACCAAGAGGTTGGCAAGGAATTCGACTATACGACCCGTATTAAGTGCAAACAGTTCACCGACTCGCTTCCACGGAGTTTCTGGAGTATCTGTAGCGTTACGGCCGAGGTATCATTAAACTTGGTGCTGTGGGGGAGGGCCCATGTCCACGTACCCTCCTTCCAAGCGCCGACAGGACAATATACGTCCTTCTGTCCAGAATGAGTGAAAAACTCGCTTTTCTTCAACATTGGCTGGAATTCATTGATAATATTTATATCGCGCCCTTGCTTGCTGCGTAATTCACAGGCTTCAGCTTAACTCACAACTAGGATCGTGGTTCACTACACTCACATCATCTCTTCTTGGATCTGAGTAAAGATCGTATGCATCGCACACCATCCTTCTTGTCCTTCCTCAACGCAGGGGAGTCGTTCGTAGTTCTCGGTGTGGAGAAACATATCCCCAACACTCCACAGGAGCACACCGCCAGGCTTCAAAATTCGGGCCAGGTCGCGAACAAACTGGTCTTGGTCTCGAATACCCCCATTTACTGAACGGGCGTGAACGACGTCAAATTGCTAAGAAGAGATCGTTTCGGTTTGTGGGACGAAACTCTAAGCGAGTTGGAGGGGGACGTGCTTACACCGGCGAAGTCGGGGAATCCATCGTTGGCGTCTCGGTATTCAAATTTACAGTTCGGGGGCGTGTTCCTGAGGAAGGGAGGGTTATATGCTACTCCATTCCAATGTCCTAGACTGTAGAACTTACGAGTCTGAGGGAACTAGGGTCAGGTCGACACCTATGACTTCGGCGTTGGGGAACTCTCGAGCCATGGATTTGGCCCTGCCGAAAGGGAGAATTAATCCAGTGTGTCCACAAACACGTGTATCGGAAGAGAAATTATCCTACCATATCCCAGATCCGGTACCGATGTCCAGCACCATAGGTTTCGGGCCTGTCCCGGAAGCTAACCTTGCCTTGACGAGGTCTGGAGCGGCGTAAATAGAGCCCAGAGCAAGACTGAGTGCCGTATGTTGAAAGTCCAGTCGGTCACGTTCTGTCACGTTCTCTATTGTAGGAAGATGGTAGATGGCATTGTGGGTCGGAGTGGGTTGAGGCTTCTCTGAGGGAAACTAAAAGGGTCAATAAAGGCAGGTGTGAATTTGGCACTCTGCAAGGAAGCTCCCGACTAACAGGAGTAGCGGTGACTAAAACAGAAACATGCCATAAGTCAATGTGTCCCATTACACGAGAGCGACGATGCCTTTTACGGACCATTGTCAGTGGAAGCCATCGTGGCGAGGACAGAGCGGGAGTAAGGGGTAAAAAAGACTGGTAAACTGAGTCCTTCATATACCAAGCGTCAGGTCTCTATTTTGCGTTATATCAGATTGTGCCTTGATGGCTGCACCGTAATTCGGAGACCCCTTTTGACAACGCGGCGTTATTCACCAGTTTCCTGCAGATGCCGTATCTCCAACGCCCAATACTCGATCCCTGAGCCAGGGTTATCTTGCAAACTAAGTCAAATGAACTGATGTCCCTGCTTGATTTACGCACGTCGCGTGGGGCATTGCCGAATTGGGTCCTTGGAGCTTGATGGAGCCTCGCCGGGTTTCGTTGCCCGCTTGGTCACGTGATTAATGAATCGTCGCCCGCCGCAAGACATATACGTTAAGATCCGTGACTAGTAATGAAGGTCGCACTGCCTCAGACTTCTAACAATGTAAAAATGATAAAGCTTTCATCTTGGAAGCTCCATTTACTACTGCTGTTGTAACCTTCGTGAACGGATCATGTCCCACGTTGGGTCAGCCCCACTTGCCAAATGGACGGCTTGGCGGACCGATCCGAGTTAGCTAAAAGCACAGCATGCGAGCTGAATAATAGCACTCGCTTTTTTAGAAAGTCCTTTCCCTTGTTTATAAGCTGATCCTCCGCTGCCGGCTCGTTCTGCTCTCCCCTAGCCGCCAGCCGGTATGTCTAACTCGGCAGATGTGTTAAGGATATAGATCGTCAACCGAGTGCTTCCGAGTCCTTAGGTAGGAGGCACAATTCCGTGATACAGTGTCCCAGTTGCAATGTTTTCGGCGATCCTTGAGCTGTTGAGTTACTGGTAGTCGGAGGAACCCGTAGCTCGGCTACGGACTACTCAAACCTCCGCCGGAAGAAAAAAGCACCTCGAAGAATGAGTTTAAACACTCAAAAAATTGGAATAAATATCACAGGTAAGCGTTGGTTTCCCAAGGCAGCCAGACCGGGCTGCGGTTCCCTCAGCCGAAACGGGAAATCCGAGATGAGAGAAGTCTTAAGCCTCGAGTCTTTGCTGGAGAGCAAACGGCGCCTTCAAGCTGTCCCAGGGCTCCTCCATGGAGGAGGTCTGGACAGATGTGAACTCACTCAGCGCACATGTTTCCGGGAAAATAAATTCACCTCCATCACGCGCGGCAACGTACTCGGCGTCAACGTTAACTAAACATTCGGTTGCTCGAGTACGTTTTAGACGGTTCGCAGTTACGCACCACCAGAAGAGATACCGAGACGAGAACCCAGCCAGTCTGATGGCAACAACGCATGGGGTGGAGGTTGGTTCGGAGCACGAATGCATGAGAATTGTGTCGTCATTCCGAATTCGAGAACCCATCTCTCGGTCTCATAACGACGAACTCAACTTTTCTGCAAGAGGAGCCTCCTTCGACCTCCCAACCTCTGGCGGAAGCTGCAACCATCGCATCCCGAACTGGTTTTTTAGGCCCCCTTGTGGCCCCGTTCCTTCTTGGAAACTCTGCGGAATCAAAGCTCAACCATGTATTGAACACGAAGCCGGGCGGACTTCTTGAACGCCCAAAACGTGCTTCGATGGTATTAGCAACTGGTCTTGGCGGGCTTCGATTCCATTATTGCCCTTGGTTTTCTCCAGCCAGTTCTATCCTAACTCGGGGTCTCAAAGATCTTTTGAAACATCTGGTTCATAAAATGTCCACTAGTTCTTCGTACTCGACCGGCAGGGAGCAAATCTGTCTGTCCTGTCCTCGCTCACGTGTTCAAATCTCTGCTGACACAGCTGACGTCGAAATGACGTAGTGCGGTCTCCCTCGTCTACTTGAAATTAGGCAGTTTCCGTTCAAGAATCTTATTTCAGAGGTACCGTAACATGCCAAAACATCATGTTTGGGTGTAATATCACCACGGGATTTCGACGTTTCTCTGTCGAGTGGCAGGTTCCCGAGACCGAACGACGCCGGCCACATCGCTACTTTTTTCGCACATCGATTCTACTAAGATTAACCCACATAACCCTTCTCTGACATATCCTTTGCACTTGAAAGACGATGGTACGAATTTTTCACGCTGGAGAACTGTTCAACACCCTAACTAATCGTTCGGCCGATTTTCCAACATCGACTACCATAACCCCTTCCCTCAGCTTGGTGTTCCCGAAAACAATCAAATCCATGTATCCACTGCGTTCTTCCCAGCAGCAATCCTTCCTGGCGTTGCCGCGGGTCAACAATGTGATATCGTCGTTCATTCAAGGTTCGTCGATACAATTGAATTTCGAACTGGACGACGCTCACGGTAGAAGTGCGACCCATCACTAGTGACTCTGTTTTCTTCTACTGCCACCGGTCCATCTTGCGATCCAAATCATCTAACAACTTTGGCGACCTCCTGCTCAACCAGAGCACCCACACGAGTCTTCACCCAGCACCTGCGCCCGGCCCTGTCTCTCCAACGGTCGCTACTCGCTCCATTTCAGACGGGACGACATCTCACGAGATTCAACGACTCACCCTCCCAAGGTCATTATCCACGGGGACCGATCAGGGGCACCCCGAGATCCTGTGGGTTCCAGAGAGCTCCAGAACAATCAACATCGTTCTTCACGAGTTTTATGGCATGTACGTCTCATTCACCTCCACGGCGCGTGCACTCAACGATGAACCCAGCTGAACCTCACCCACCCAGACCCTTTGAACGGTATGGCCCCGACCTCGACACGCTCTCGAGTGCTCTGGACGCGTTGAAGAAGTATGGTCGCTCAGTGACTGATCAGACTTCGGAGATGCGGTCCGCGCTACTTCGATGGGTTGACAAGCATCCCATTCGCGTGTACGCCATCGGTGCTGCACATACAATGGATTCGCTCTGCATGGAAGCGAGCGAACACACCCTTTCCGTCCCATTATCCATGGTCTCGGAGGCAGACGCTTACGGAATGGGGGCGCTGTACCTCCGGCGGCTTTTCTTCCTGCATATGGGGCGCGCGGATGCATTAAAGCGGATACTCACACTGCCGCCGATGGAGGCGCCCTTGGTGCCTGGCTGCCCAGTAGACCATGAAGCCAATTTACGATTGAATTGGAGAGCGGCGGAGGGCGATTTAATGATGACTAGTCTACCAGAGAGCGTCTCTCCTGGGCAAATAATGACTGCGTTCGGGAGCGTCGTTGCTGAACTGACGTGCGTTGCGTGTCGGGCGGTTCTACAGGAACGTATCAGTACTGTTATCCTAAAGTGGAGTCAAGTGAAACGGACCATATAACGCTGCCATGCGCTCTGGCTTTCCGTCGTGTATCTACATTTTTGCTAGCGTTTCGTTCATGTAAGGCACAAGTCTTAGCGAGGGGTTGGTTTAGCGTAATCACGTAAGCCGCTTCCCAAAGGGTTTTCAGATAAACAAACAAAGCCACATGCAAAATCACCCCAACCCTCGCCTCTCAACTGGCCCGTTATCCTCCCCGCTGCCACTCTGAAGTCTGAACTACTCCCAATTACGGATGAATAAACGGACATGTCCATGAGCATATGCTGTTGTAGCTTGAGGGTCCAACCACCTGCCATAGCGGAGATTACATCTTGCACTTGGAGCGAAGTAGGTCTCGATCCAGCCACAATCAAGAATTTGACAAATGTTCCTGTTCCTGCAGATCGCCCTTAATATCACTACTTCGGTCCATTGATACCCGTTAGGACCGACGTCACTGCCGGCGGTTTGTTTTGAGGTTCCACCGGCCCCACCTCGGTGCACCATAGCCGAGCCAGCCATCAAACGCCAAACCATGGAGCGAAAATCTCATCCGGGTCCGAGGTGGAGGCGATCAAACAGCCTCATTTCAGGAGCTCGGTAGTGCCGGACTGGGGGGCGGCACGACTCCCAACCACCCTTTTGGTCGGGCCGCGCAGCGCCTTCAGAAACACTGCCGAAAGAATCATTTCGGCTAGCATATGCGTACTGCGGGCGACGTTTTGAAACAGTTCTTTCAAGGATATGTTCAATTTTGGGCTTTCCGCAGCATTCCGTGTGGGCGTGCTTCCCTGGGCGACTGTAGGATAATGGTTTGAGCGAGTCGAACACGTTGAATTGTTAACCCTCGGCTGCAAAAAAACGTCTCATCAGATCCCTTGGGCTTAGGTGTCCTCTGGTGGAGGGTTGTGCCAAGATCCGCCGGCCGGCAAGCCGTCCAGACCGACAATATGAGTGACAATGGAGTTATATACTGGCTGTGCGAGTGGACCGAACTGTCCTTAAGCCTAGGTCGCTTCACTTCCAGATGGTATGTGTGTTATCCTTACACCTCAGAGCAGTTTTAATAGTTCACCGTTACTCCAGCAGACGCCCATTATTCCCTCCATGACTGAAGCAACAGAAATTGAAGTAACGGAAATCCACGTCTCTACTACCTTCTTTCCTGCGGCGGTTCTTCCCGGCGTCGAACCAGGAACACGATGCGATCTTGTTGTACAGACGAGGTAGGTTTTTGTAACATTTTGCTCTCCCTACGCTAGCAGCTGACATGAGCACGGGCTCGGAGTGATTTTGTGTTTTTCTACTGCCACAGAGCAATTCTCCTGGCAAAGTCTTCAAGTAACTTTGGGTCCCTGATTCCCAACACTCCCATCGGGCAAGCTACGGTTGCAACCGTTTGTCACCCGACAGCGGAAGGTCAAGAAGCTTTGTTGCAGCCTGGTTCTGGTCCTCCCCAGACGCCGGGACCGGAACTCTTACCACTGTGGGCTATAACTGTACCCGAAACCTCCACTGCATTCAACATCGTCCTCCACGTCATCTATGGCTTGTAAGCATAGATATTTATTTCTACTCGCTCTGTTGAATCACATATGCTCTGACCGTATTGGATCAGGTCATTTCATCGATATGGACCGACATTGGCCGTCATCTCAGAGGCGATGGCAGCCCTGTCCAAATATGGAGCGCCTCATCTGCAAACCAAGTCGGAGATCTATACTTTTCTCTTCAAGAAGATCGACAAGGAACCCCTTCAAGTGTATGCCGTTGCTGCGTCTGCGCTCATCGAGGAAATTTGCGTCGCGGCTAGCGAGAGAACGCTTGGGCTCTCGCTTTCGAATTTGTCCGAAGCCGATGCTATTTTGATGGGGCCCCTTTATTTACGCCGTCTGTTTTTCCTCCACCTCGGAAGGACAGGCGCGTTGCAGAGGGTGATTAACGCCCCCCCGGAAGGCCATGAAGAAGGCCCAGGTTGCTCCGAGGCTCAAAGACAACATCTTGGAGCGTTGTGGAAAGCCGGCAAGGCGACCCTTCTCATGAAGGAATTTCCACAGAACGTCTCCGTTCAGGACCTTGTTTTGATCTTCGGTGCTTTAATCGGAGAGACGAGATGCCTCAAATGCAGAGCGCAGATACAAGCAAGGATCGGCCAGCTGGTGCAGGACTGGAGTCGGGTGAAGCGGACCATTTGACCGGGAGTGATCATTTGGATTATGTTACAGGGATCGACATTATACCCCCCCTACTCATTTCTATTCTGGCTTATCGATGGAGTCTGTCCGCACTCTTCTCGGTACCTCTACAACCTGCGAAGACACCACCGCGTTTCATGCCGAGCCGTCGAGAATTGGATCCGGGACACTAAGTTCGGAGGAGTGAGCCGAAGCTGGAAAGGGACACGTACGCTCTAACAAGGTAGATTTAAAGCGGTAAGCGGAGGTCTTCTAGTGAATCTTGACGCTCGTGAGGGGGCCGGGAGGGCCGTGGACGAGACTCTTGACCCGGTAACTACGCGTCACTCATCTTGCCTCTACATCTGATCCAAATTAGCATAAAATGACGCGCGAATCAGTGTTTTTATAGTGTACACAAAAAAGAACTATTATAATGTACTTTACCGCCTGCAGGAGCATGATGTCGTCGTGTCATGGCTTGGCACGTCCGGGTCCACCTCGGACCTCAGCGACAAATCCTCCAGAACCGGTCAAGGAAGGCTGGTAGCATCTCGGCGGTGAACTTTCTTTCTTCGGTTCTATTGCTCTTTCTGCCGTAATCACTGATCTTGCATGCACTGAAGTGTCACGATCCCTAGATGCACCATGGCGACAAATTGAGAGTGGTCGACAGAGAGGGCCACAACCTAATAAATATACAGAAAAAAGCAAGGTATTATATACTGCTCAGAACTCACCCTCGAAAGTGAAGCTAAGGTATATATCTGACCTACCAAACTACGCGAAGCAACAATGCTGCGGCATCGACGTGGGCACCGTTTGTATTTTAATCTTAAGGTCAAACGTGCATATATCCGTGATAAAATGTTTGATCATGGAAACAACAATTTATATAGACCCGGAAGCTTCCGTCGAGGGCTGGGAAAATACAGGAACACAGGATGCGCAGTGATGCGCAGCTGGACCGAGGTCAACCCTGACATGCCGAGCCATGCCGGCAACCACAATCACACGCTCCCACAGGCGGTAGAGTACATTATGATAATAGTTCTTTTGTTTGCGTAAGCTATGGAACATGCCATTTCACGCTATTTTGTATGAGATGCAGGGGTAAGACAATTGATTCGAAGAGACCAGATCAAAGAGTCGAAATCGAACTCTTCCACTGCCCCCGACTTCATCAGGCATGCTCAATTCAAAATGCACTTGCTCGCTCGCGCGGTGCCTGGTTTTTGCTCGCCAGGGCTTGGGAGCCAGCTTGGTCAGCATCGATGGCGCAACGTAACTTTGGGGTGGTTTCCGCTCGCCCGCCGACTTTCTACTTCGTTACCTCCGCCATTCCTTCTGATCCCTTCTGCAGTATCAGAAGCTCTAAAACGTAGATAGGACCTGCATCACGCACACCAGGAGTCTATTCCGCGAAAGTCCGGCCTATATACATGAGGAGGATGGGCGGATGTTGGGCGTTAGGGTCTGTTTTTCGCTCGCTCGCGCCGCGAGCATGGGGGAGGGGTGCTCGCGGCTCAAAACCGGTGTCATGAGTCCCCCGCTCATCAAAACGGGTGCACCGAACCCCCACAAAACCTGGCGAGCAGACCCTCGTGAGCGGCCGTAAGCGGCTGCGAGCGAACTCTTCCACTGCCCCCCCGACTTCCGCACGCCAGCATCTCCAAGGTAGATTGTGGTGGATTTGGGCGTTGGAGATGATGACCGAGGGTGGAGTCATTGAGGCCGACGGCATCTGCGGTGGTTTTAAAAATAGCCCATGTGCAGATAGGAAGAGCATGTTCGTGGGCTTGGCGCGGGGATGATCTCCTGCAGGACTGTGCCGGGTTGCGATCGCCGTTATATCCGCGTGACGTCGCAAAGAACCCTTCCCAGCCCCTTGCGTCTTCCAACATATAAGGTGTACGGCAGAATTCGAATGGACCTCTCTTGCACAACCCCCTCGCCATGGATTCTTCTCAGCAACCACACCCAGATAACCCTCCCCAACCCAGCGCTACCCACCACTCAAGTTCATTAGCTGGTCAAACACTCACCTCTCCAAACGATGAACCTCCTTCCACCCAAAAGCCAACCCAGCTTGAAGGAGAAAAGCAGTGGCCGCCTCAGGGCTATAGCAAATGGAACATCCGCATACGACTGATGATCTGTCTTCTAATCCCTACATTCCTTGGTGGGCAATACTACTGGTGTGCTGTCAATCATGAATCCGAGCTGAAGCCCACCCTCCTCGGATAGAAACGCTTGATTATACCGTCGTAGCAACTGCACAGCCTCATATAGCGTCTGCCTTCAACCGACTTGACCTCCAGTCCTGGATCGGAACGTCATATGTCCTTACCTCGACTGTGTTCCTGCCTGTCTTCGGTAGCATTGCCGATATCCTTGGCCGTCATTGGGCACTGTGCGTCTCTTGAACTCGGAAGCATTATCTTTATAGACGCTAACTAGTCACATATTTTCAGGCAAATTGCCCTCGTTGTCTTCCTCATCGGATCCGCCATTTGCACCGGCGCTCAGACTATGCCTATGCTGTTGGCCGGGAGAGGTGTTGCCGGCATCGGCGCGGCGGGTCTGCTAACCGTTGTCCGTATCGTCTTAACCGACTCGGGTTCCTTGAACGAAGACAACTTCATGAACTCTATTCTGGTCGTTCTTTACGCCATCGGCTACTCGACCGGGTGCGTCACGCTCACTCTCCCTCTGTTTCCGAGCTAGCATTGATTTGGCGTTTTGATCATAGACCTGTTATTGGTGGCGCACTTCTCTCAACCTCATTCAGATGGATTTTCGCGATCAACCTCCCTCCGAGCTTCCTTTCCGTTTTCCTCATCCTGTTCCTCCTTCGGCCGCTACTGCGCCCCGCCCAACCATCAAAGCGGCTGTTCTTCAACACCCTCCCAACCACTTCGACGTCCGGCCCTCCAACCACAGTAGCCCGCGAAACGCCACTCCAAAAGTTCCTTCGCATTGACTGGGTCGGAACGTTCCTCTTTATCTGTGGAGGCATTCTCATCCTTCTGGCACTATCCCTCGGATCGAGCGTCGAGTCCAAGGGCTTCTCAGCTCCAGTGGTCATCGCTTCCTTTGTGGTCGGGTTTTTCCTGATCATCGTTTTTATCGGGTGGGAGTATCTGGTATCCAAGTACGCCTTGGCCGCGCAGGACGAGTACCTCGGCGAACCACGTCGCTTCCCTGGATTTTTGTACAAGTGTCCTAAATGGTTTAGGTTGACGGATCCGGCCATTCCTTTGGAAATCTTCAAGAACTACGATGTATGCGCAACAAGTTTCGCCGCGATGACCGGAGGGATGGTCCTGTTCTCAGCGTTTTACTTCCTGGCAATCTACTTCTCAATCGTCCAGGGCTTCAGTTCCACTTCGAGCGGCGTCCAGCTACTTTACTTTGCACCTGGTCAGTCTCCTTGAATTTAAACACCCACCTAACTAGGCGGACGATCTCACTCTTCATGTCTAGGTCTTGGGGGTGGTGTCTTCATCGCCCTTCGAATGATCGCGTGGCTAAAGCAACCCAAGTACCCAGCTATATTCGGCTCTTTCATTATCCCCATAGCAATTGGTCTCATTACGATGGCTCTGAACAACAACTCCCAGGGCGAACTAAGCGGGTTCTTGGCAATGACCGGCGTTGGTATTGGCTTGACCTTCGCACCTCTTGTTTTGCAAGCGAGGTACTGTCAACCTAACGACCGAATTGCTGTCGTAGTGTCAATGAACCTATTTGTAAGTCCATTCGGTTCGTAGCTTTGTTGCAGATCCTTATATCGCTTCGCAACCGCATCTAGTTCCGAACGGCTGGTGGGACCATCGGCTTGGCTCAACTTTCGGCAGTCCTCGACTCGAAAGTCAAGTCATATATCAGCGCCCTCGTCAACACCCCCGGAGCGCTCACCCCTTCCCAAATGTCCTCTCTTGGATCGATTTTCGGTAAATCGCTGAACAGCGTCGACACCATTCTGTCTCTACCTCCCGACAGTCGTCAAATCGTACAAGATGCGTTCCGCAGGGCATGCCGGTGGAGTTTCATCAGCTTGTTACCCTGGTGCTGCGTATCGGCGATTCTTTGCTTGTTCTTAAGCAAAATTCCGCAAGAGGTCGTCAGTCGCCCTCCGGGAGCCGCTCCTGCTGCCGACGAGAAACAGGAGAAAAAGGAGCCTATCAGGGATGACGAGCAGGGTGTGACTACGCAGAGAGTGTCGGGCGACGATGGGCACCCCCAGGAAGCTCAGCGACAATCGCAGCTCGACGAAGGACCAGGGCAGGAACAACCAAAGCCATGGAGGACCGTACCCACACCTAGAGGACCAATCACCCTGATTATTTGGCCTATTCGGGTTGCTTACGCCTACTTCAAAGCCTCCAGGCAACGATCCTAAACCTACTACTTTTACGTGCTCCTTGTCTTGCCTATGCTGTTTCATGTTCCCTTTTCCTTGTTCATTCTTTTGACGGCCCGCTAGACGGCCAACGCTCCTGTTTACGCTTCCCTCAAACAGCCATTATGTGAATTTTTCTTACTGTATGGTACGACACGGTCATTTAATACCGACTCGAAGCATCACTTTGCGTGTATGATCCCAAGGCAGAGTTTGCCCGGAGGAATGCGCAAAGGCCAAATCGTCGAGTAAACCTCGAGTATTCACTATAATTGCACGTGAAGGAATGAATATATGATGCGGGAAATGAACAAACTCCATGAAACAACACATAGCAGGAAGTAAATAAGTCAATGAAACAACCAATGCGACCATATTAAGGGACATGAGGTAAGAGATGTTATCTAGACAAAGTTGTAATGGCCCGCAGGTCTTTGATTTGGATTAGACGTGACGTGGAGCCAACTTGCGGCTTCAGTGACGCTTCGATCTTTGGCCTCAGCTTGCGAAGTTCATCTTCCTTTACCTTGACCGCAAGACATGCGGCAACGAAGGTGTCGGCATCGCTGGGAAGGACTTGCGAGGGTGGCCGGAACAGATAATCAAGGGCGTCGGAAGCAGATATGCTGGGCTCCGACATAATATAAGCCTTGCTCGCGAGGAGCAAAGTGAGGGCGACTCGGAATAGCCAAGAGGCACCTGATATGGGGGGTTAATAGTGCTGATAAACTCGTGCGACCAAGAGGCTCACCATCATAAATAAATACATCCCAAACACGATACAGATAGCGATTAGGCAATGTATTGACAAAAAGCGCCGCAAACCTGGATCATTTCTGTTAGTAAAAGCGGCTGAGGTGCCCGAAAGGATTGACGCACCATGGTCGCGCAATATCCACAGGATCCAGACGTAGGTCCGTCTAACCGACCATCATATCAGCACAGTCAGATTCCAATGGGAACGCGACAACTTACATATAGCTTCTTGGCAAGGGCCGGATCAGCGGTCTCGATTGCCTTCTGCAACAAACGGGCGTCCACCACCATTTGTTTAGAGTTGACGGCAAAATAGCCACGAAGGTGGTTGTCCATTAGCGCCAAGAACGTCCAGAACGCGTCCTCTTCGGGAGACTGGAGTAGGATAGTACCCGCCATGGCGGCAAGGCCTTGCTCATAGGCGATGTCGGGCACCATCCGTAAGTACGCCTGCAGTAACGTCACGATTGGGCCTTTGGGATCACGTAAGTGAGGATGAGCCGGGAACGATCTGGAAACGGAAGGTTTTAGTAAGGAACGCAGCCCGGGTGTATTGAACACACCTATCCGCATCGCGCTCGATGGCATCGGAAGCGGAAACCCTTCCTCGAGAGCAAAGTTGCGCGTACAGTCCATCCATCCTACGAGACTTCGTATTGGTTAAGTATAGCCTGATCGACACAACCGTTCAGCAATCTTGATCGAATTCCATAAATCACCGTTACTCACCAGACCACTGAACGCACTGAGTTGGGAATGCCATCCTGGACTAGCTTCCGAACTTTCTTGTTCTTCTTTGCGCTCGCTGCGGATGTCGAGTTCATCACCGACAGCCACTTCTGTTCTCGCTCCCGATGTGCTTGAATGGATTCGGGGTCTGTTGGAGAAGGTAGTATGTCCGGTTGCTTGATTTGTGGGGTGTCGCTCGGGCGGCGAGTTGAGACCACTGGGCTCTGAGAGCGATTACTCTCAACCTCGTTCCCTGTGGTCCCACTTCGGACAGATGCGTGATCCCCTGCATCTACATCGCCCCCGGCAACCTTGACCTCGGCAATTCTTGGAATCAGAGGCTTGACAATCTCAAACTCCATCGCGGCCCCGCCGTCTTTCACTTGCACTTTTTCGTCGCTGAACTCGAAATGAGCCTGGGCGGTCGTGGGAGTGCCGGGATTGCTGCTGCCTGGTCCTCCTTTCGAGCGGAGCCCGATTGCTGAAATCTTGGATCGCAAGGAATTGCCGCGAGACAGCATGGACTCGTTGTCGTTCGCAAGGGAAGTCTGAGCTGAAACCGGAGACGTGATCGAATCCTTATCTTGCTGAGCCTCAGAGGCTGCCGTCGAAGGCACAGGCGAAGGGGGTATGGTGAGCTGGGGAGATGGAGGTCCTATGCTGGAAGGGGAAGGAGAGACCTCTGAACGAAGCGCGGAAGTCGACGCAACGTTGCGTAATGGCATCCGAGATGATAGATTTGGTGAAAGAGTGGATCCGGGACCGTTAGGATTAGGTGGGCCTAGTGAAGAACTGAGTGGGGGTTGGGCAAGTGGACTCGATGGAGGGGGAGAACGAAGATTTGTAGTAGAAGGACCGCCGAGTGGGATACGAGGAATGGATATTGGAGGTGGAGTCTTTCCTGTTCGGGGAATATTTAACCCGGATGGCGACGGTGTTAGTGATCCCGAGGGACCTAAAGGACTCTTTGACGACGACGACGAAACGCTTGAACGTCCGGACGAGCCAACCGACATGATGCTGGGTACTCTGAACCCCTGTCTGCTGTCATGCTTCCCACTGCAACAAGTATAAAGTGTAAGCAACATAAAGAGAGAGCAAGATCGGCCTTACTTTGGATCATTGCTCTGTATAACGCTTCCTGTCATGCTGCTGAATGACCTGGAACGAGGTCTCGGTTTGGGGAAGAAATTGTGACGCGGTGCTGGGCTTGTCCGACCTGAGTCAGGGTTGGGTACCAACGTACCCCGCTGAGGACCAGGGCTAGGCGGAACGTCCAACGTCGCAGAACGGAGCGGTGAACCCGGTATCCGCGACGAACCTGGTAACCCAGACCCGGGGATACCGACCGCGGGAGAACGTGGGACTTCTTCTGGTGGCGGTGGTCCGTTCCCATTGTCCAAGAACCAGTCGATCCTAACAGGTCCTACTGAATTTGCAAGATTCTGCATGCACCTGCCATGAATTGTGGCTGGCGGAGGTGGGCGATTCCCCATTGGAGGTGGGGGGTTCCGATAACAAGCAATGACCATATGCATGACTGCCAGTAAAGGAGGTCTTTGAGGGGCACCAAGCCCGCCTGGGGAAGGCGGTGGTCGGCTTTGTTGCTGCGGTTGCGCGTTCGCATAGATGGCAGGTTGAGTCGGCGCTTGAAGAGGTTTCGGCGCGCCCGGGTGAGGTAGGAAGGTAAGACGTCGACCAGAAGGCGAGACGAACTGGCCAGAGGGGTTTTCAATCGAAAACTGACTAGCAAGAGCCGCGGTTTCTTGAGGCGTAAGGGCCTCGGATGAAGGCGCCTGTGCCGGTGATTTACGGCCTTCCAGCTGAGCTAACGCAGTATCCATGGGTGAAAGTGTCTCTCGAGTTTTATGCTCCTCTTGGGATGGCTGCGCAGCGACGGGGGGACTCTTCCGTCCCTCTAGCTGAGCCAGTGCGAGGTCCATGGCTGATACTCGTTCTTTGCCAGTTCCTGGATCGCTTCCCCGAGTCGCTGATTCTTCGGGTACGTTCGAGAGTGGCCTCGCCTCAGGCGATACTTCAGCTGGAGGGGGACTATCCGGGTCGGGGGCGGAGTTGGGGGTAGAAGGAGGTCCTAAGTCCGGATTTGCATCGGACAGGGGCCGGAGTTGGGACGTCCGGTCCGTCTCCAAGGCCTTGACGCTACCGCCTGATGCAGGTCGATCAGCCGATGCATCTTCTTGCTGGAGCTTGGGAGAATCGACTTCCAAATCTTCACTAAACACATCCGACACGGTTCTGAATGCGCTGGTCAGCGGTTCCGGCACACCGCTGTCCTCTGCTCCCACCGTCTGCGTTTCCGTCTCTTCGGTCTGGTCATCGTCCAAATCCCTTTCCGCCTCCTCGATTTGCTGTCTCAAGGAACTAGCAAATTGCGTCGACCTCGATGTCGGGAGGCTTGGCGAAATAGGAGATGACGCATTCTGAGGAAGGCCGAGGCTGTTATTCCGCAAACCGGAGGCATTCATGTCCAGCGTCAGTTGCTTCCGAGGAGCTAGGACGAGAGGTTGGATGGGCTGGGGCGGAAAGTCGAATCGCTTCGGACTTGACTGGAAGTCGATTCTCTTGGGACTTTGCGAGAACGACGAGACCGACTTTGGTGAAGACACCAACCGATCAGAGGAGTCGGTTCTACCTGGTAGTGGACGTGCGGTGTTTAATGGCGGCGGTAAAGGGAAGCTCCCTATGGCATCGCCTATTGCAGGCATACTACTAGGATCGGGGAAGCTCATATTAACCTGGCTCTTCCTCGACTTCCTCGACATCATCGAGAACCGCGAATATCGGTAGTTGTCGTAAATGTCCACGTCCTCCTCGTAATAAGAACCACCGGCTTCGGAACCTGAGCCAGGGAAGTTTGACAAGGCGGGGCTTTGGGCACCGGGAATGAGTGGGGGGTCGTTTGAATCGAATTCAGCTTCGTTGGAAGGACTGAATTGTTCGGAAGCGGATCCAGCAGAACCCGGATTTTCTACATCCTGTGGCGGAGCAGAATCCTCCTCTGCTTGTTCGTCGGAATGAGCAAGAGATGCAGGCGCAGGTTCGAGAGGAGTACCCTGCGACGTGGAAGAGCGCGTGCGGTGAGACGGAGTGGGGCTGGGCGACGACGGTACTGCTTCCGTTTGAGTGCGGTCGTCTGTGCGTGCTGGTGAGTCTTGGCTCTGAGAGGGAGTTGGATTTTCGTCTCGGAAGTGTGAGACTGATTCTATCTCTTGGCTAGCGCCTATTGGTTCCTCCGGCTCCTCTTCCTCTTGCTGCGGGGGTAAGTGCGAAACAGCCCCCCAGTCAGGTAAGTGGAAGCTTTCGTCCGTCATCATGCTTGTCACTCTCCCAGTCCGAACATCTTCTTCACTACCATCTCCACTTTCGACACTCCTTTCGGCAGGGTTTCCTATCAATCCTTGAATAAACTGCATCCCGATACCGAACCCTCCATCAGACGAGGCGATCGAAGCCCGTATGCCCCCGTCATCGTCGTAATGGGATGATGCGATTGAATCTCGGATCCCGCTTTGTTGGACATAAGAGGAAGCTACCGAGTCTCGGATACCCGCTGGTTCTCCTTCGTCCACAGAGCCATCGTGATGTACCGAGCTGGATCTGGAGGGTGTGGGTGGCTTCGAGAAACGGGGAGGAGGGGAGTTGGTTACTGAGCTTGCTATGGAATCGCGAATGCCATATTCTGCTTCTTCTTCAAGTGCGAACGGCTCCTCTTCGCCCATACTGCCGCGGAGAGCGGTCGGGATGAGTGGAGGCGAGTCCGCCCGAGAGGAGCTGCTACCGACTGAATCGCGAATGCTCAGAGGACGATGATCAAAAGTCGAGGTCGTGTCCCTGTATCGCACTTTGTCCAGCAATGCATTGACGACCTCTCCTCCAGCTGCGGAATGATACATTCCTGGAGCCTCGGGGCGTTCGGGCGAAACGGAGTTACGCTCGACCCGCACCCCTTGATCGGCGCCCTCCTGTTCATTTTCCGTAATATCCCCCGGCGTATGAGGTAATGAAGTCTCAGTCGCTGAGGCGGACGAGAATCGACTAGCGAGGACCGGAGCTTCCGTCGCCTCGTTCGTTGGCGATAGAGGCGTTGAAGCTGTCGAATCCGATGCGGGGAAAGTTGAGTTCAGTGCGGACGCCGAGTTCGTGTTCAGACGGATGCTATGGCGAGGAGACAGGGTCTTGGGCGTTGCGGAAGGAGACGCCGTTCGGGAGGTTGTTCGAGAATGAGGTTCTGAAGGAGGTAGAGAGGAGTCTTGAGGTGGCAGTCGGGGGCTTGAATGTCCTGAACTGGAGGCCCGAGACGAATCATCGTCGGTGACTCTTCGAACGAGGACCTTTTTGAGTGGACCATGAAAACGAACGTCGGATGCGGTGAACTGGCCGACGACGCCTTCGCAGTAGCCCTGCAGAGTGGAAAACAAAACAGCGACAAAAGGTTTGCATGGTTTTGCACGAGCGGCAGAATATCGGGGAGCGAAATGGACTGACCATGTATCTTCCTTCTTGCCCTTCAATCGGCATAAGCACCGTAATCTCATCGTCCTGTGTATATAAGACAGGCGAGGTTAGAGTGAGCGGCTGTCGACTGTAGGTCGATAGCGAAGCGTCTGCCAACCTGAAAGAACATGAGATCCCCTGGTGTCTCTGCAGCGCAATCAACGACTGCTGTACACGTCCCTATTCCTCCTTTCGCAGCATAGCGTTTCCATCGAGCTAGTTCAAGTGCGTCCATGGTTGGTGTAAGTTCCTCGCCTCGCAGAGAGGTTCTCGCTTCCGGTCCAGATTCAGATTTGGGTTTTGCGGGTGCGTTGACGTGCAAAGATGATTAGAAAACTGATAAATTTGCCATAAAATAGAAGAGACAGTAGCGAGAGAGTTTGGGGGGTCGTGGCTTGGACGCTGAGCGAATCCCAAGGACGACGGGGGAGGAGTTTTTGCTTTTTTTTTGCTTTGCAGTGGGGGGACAAGAAAACGCGACGAAAGAAACGGCAACTCCCGCGTCTCAGGAACACGGTCACGTGCTCATCAAGCCACAAAGGTGAACAACGAATGCAGACTTTCGCAAAAAGGGACGTTGAAATGATCATCGCATCATGTCGTCGCTATACATCGCCTTGATCCGTTTACCGAGCGATTCGAGTCGAGCAGCATCAAAGCACTCCGTTGCTCCCCAAACTCCTTCACAGTATTACTCCTTCACGTTCTTGGCGACCAGGGTCAGGGACATCATCGTGAACTTGGACGTGTCGCCAGCGCCGACAGATGCTCCAGAAACAGCGTGTAACACGCTTCTAATTGGATTCACTCGAGTCCTAAGTTTGAAAGACGAGGTTTGTGCTATGGTGCTGCCTGTCGGACCCTTGGCTTCAGACGGAGAGCGGCGGGGTTAAATGCGGATTTCTTTCTGAGGCAGGCCCAAGTTAGGAGTCCACCATCTCCTGGAACCGCTCCAAGCGCAGTGATATACAGCACGAATCTTACGAAGAAACCACTCCAAAGTCCCCAAACTCGCAGAGGCCTGGAACAGAAGAAGGGTTGTGCTGTTCCTATGCCTTCAGGGAGACTTCATTTCGGAGGATGCTCCTACTACAACGGCCCAGCTGGTCCAACGGACTCGCAGGATACTCACACGCGGCACAACCACCATGCTCAAGATCGCTAACAAGTGACAGCGAGGACCGCGCACGTTCTGTTGCCACAGTAGTTGGATGTGAACGTGCAGTATTCTGGAATGGAGGGACGACCCAAGAACGAGAGGGCACCATCCCTCCTCCTCCTCCTCCTTCAACGTACCCAGTCCATCGGCAGTACCGGTACCTATTCCATCTCTTGAAGAGAGACATGGTGCGGCCAGGATTGAAACTGCCACTTCGGCTGGGACCGTCTTACCTCCCCGGTGGATATCCCAAGACTCCTAAGGAAAGCGGCACTTCCGTGACGATCGTACTCGTGGACCAAATCGCATCTCCAGCTTCGACCACCGCTCGACAAAGGTAGGCGAGTCAAGGAACCGTCGGTGCGAAGAAGTCTACTCCATTCAGGACTTTGTCGAGGAAATCCGCTCAGGACCCTAGGTCGGAAGGGAAAGGGTGGGTCCCGTCAACGTCGAAAGGAGTCGGAAGGCGAGCTGGGATGCGGGTGTAGCTGCTATGGATGCCGCCGCTGCCAATGCTGGGGGGGGGGGGGGATCGTTCGACGTCGAGTAGCCCAGCGTTGGACAACGCAAGGATGGTTACGGAGGGAACAATGATGGAATCGCCTGTGGAGACGTTCTCCCGTAGGGGGCATATTCGAGACAACGCTTTCGATACGATTGATTTGGCTGTGGATCAGCAAGCTGGGACGGAAGAATTTGCGGCGATATCGTCTTTGACGAGACGGAAAGGAAGTATGAAGAACAAGCAACGTTCCGGGTCAAGCGACGACGGTCAAAAGAAGAAGCGATTCCTGGGCCTCTTTTCGAGGAGTGGATCGTCCAAGTCGAAGGGCAGGCATAGGAAGATGGCTTCCGGACGATTGGACGAACGGGGATGTTTAGCCAAGAACCGACTGGAGAGCGCGGAGAGTTTGAAGTTTCCTCGGGTTAGGATGATCGGTTGGACGAGAAAGACGGTTCTATGGGTGCTGTTGATGGTGTAAAAGAGTCGATTTGGCGGCGTCTGAGGGATCCCAAGGCTCCCACTCCTGTGTCCAAGTCGACGATTAGATGGAGAAAGCGGCCGTAACAGTAGGTAGCTTTGCCTCGTCTGTTTTGAGCGATCTTCCCCTTGATGATCCGCAATTTCGGTTGAGTAGTGAGGACATTCCAGAATTCCCGTCTCTCGGAATGTGTTTCTTTTTCATTATGTCCTCCTTCACCTACTTCTGGAGTTCCTTCGTTCCCATAGCCATTAACTTTCGTCTCGACTCTGGTTTCTCATATCTACTTTGCGTCGGCGGATTTACCTTTCTGGATCTTTTCTCTCTCGCAGTTCTTTTCTGCTGCTTTTGTACTTTATAGTGTTAACTTGGGTTTCGATCTTGCCTTTGCTCTCTACGAATTTAATTTACGTGACGGATGATTGGGGGAGTGGAAGGAATCAAGATGTATATAGATTATGAGGATGAGTTACAAGTTCTGATAACGAACGGCCCCTTCAAATCGATGGTGATCGAGAACTTTCCATCGCGAAAGACACCGAAGAACTTAAAAGGCTACTTGTCGATACACCGCGATTTACCCTAAATTTTGGGCTGCCCATAAGGCTCACCAAATTCAGTCTATATGATACACTTTCCGTACAT
>WSUB01000205.1:0-31271 GCA_019633425.1 Tulasnella sp. 424
ACGAAGAACGGAGTCTACACAAGCCTTGGACCTGCCGATACTCCCATTTCGTTCAACGCGAGAGAGGACATCAGTTCTTCTGTTGTTCGTATCTCGGTCCTTGCCGCCGCGGATCCAAAATCTGTGCCCGATTTTGTGCGCATCAACGGCTCCGCAATCTCGTACAACCAACTCGCTGCTCTGGTCGGCAAAGCTCGGGGCGCAGAAATCAAGGTGGTCGAGGTGGACGATGCTGAATCGAAGAAATTGGTTTCGACAGGTGACCATTGGACGAGGTTTTGGGCCGCTCTGAGGTACCCATTCTAATAAGACCGAGTGCGAAACCCAGGAGGCTAATAGTGCTCATCCTACTTTCAGATACGGTTGTGGACATGGTCTCACAGACTTCACCAAGGAAAACTCGAACGAGATCTTGAACCCAGATCAAAAATATTGGAACTGGAAGACTATGGAGGAGTGGGTTGAGGAGACCAAGGGTGTCTAAATGGAGAATGTTCGGAAAATATTTTCTCTGTATATGAACTTCAGTAATTAGGATGCCTAATGCACCGTTGAAATCGAGTGCAAATCTCACTTTAGAATGTCGGGGTGCGCCTGTCGTCAAACTGCGGCCCTGTGTACTTTAGTCACCGCTCCTAGAACCGCGGCACAGTTTCCCCATTCATGAAGTGGAAAATAGAACAGTCGTTTGTGGGCAAGTGAGAGATCGTGCGTTGGGTAGAAGCATCGAAGGTTGTGATCGACTGAATGCTCTTTTCGGCGTCCCATCAATCTCCGAGTTTGCCTTTGTGGCACATCACATTTGCATCATTTCCACCACACCACTGGACCGAACCACCTCTACGACCACATTCCCTTCATCGTTATACCCGAATCGCTTCCTTAATCATGGTTGTTACAAGACAAAAAAATCTCATCAACCACGAACAACCAAGCGACGAAACCGGAGAAGACGAGGGCTGGCCCGTCGCCCATGGCTCACCCGACCATGAGTGTTGGCATACTTTCTCCGATCAATGCTGCGATTTCTACTAAACTCAAATACCTCTGATTTATCTGCTAGATACACCCAAACCGAAGAGGAAAAGAGCGAAAACCGCTCGCAGTGCTCGGGTCAGCGGCAAATCTACGAATCATCTCAAGGAAGACCGGTTCACTTCACTACCTCTCGATGTAGTGTATGAGGTAAGTACTCTTTATTTAAGCTCTATTTTTGCCTTGCACACTTCACGAGCGACAGATACTGGCCTTCCTCGCACCATTGGACCTCCTTAATCTCGCAAGAACAAACAAGGCACTAAGAAATCATCTCATGTCCAAGGTCAGCAGCGCTTTATGATATTATATGTATACGAGGTGCTAAACTATCCGTTTCCAATTGCTAGCGCTCTCGTGGTGCTTGGAAGGCCGCACGCGCTGCCACCGAACCGCCCGTGTCGATCTGCCCGAAAGCAATGAGCGAGCCGCAATTAGCCGTCTTGCTTTTCACAAAGGACTGTACGGTATGATAATTATTTACTTCATTTCTCTGCTCGATTATTCTCTGACGCCTAACATCGTTCGTCGCCAGGTGTGCGGCAAACCCCTCAAGGGCTCCCAGAGGACCTGGTGGATCTTGCACCTCAGAGCCTGCAGCCCGTGCTTTCGATCTAAGTGAGCTAACAAATTCGCATTGTGGTCTATTCATTCTTTACCTTGGTGTATCACTTGATAGGGTCATATTGGGGAGAGCCGCAGTTCAAGACTACGAGTATTTAAATTTGGACGACTTTAACACTGTCCTGGAGCTCCTTCCCGGAGAGCCTAGTGCGTGAATTCGTTCTTCAAAGTATCTTTTGTTTCTTCCGTCTCTCATCCATACCTCAAACGATTGGCATTAAGGGTGGGGCCGGTTAAGTACATCGTCGGTGAGGCTCTGTTTTCCTGAAGTTATAATCTTCGGCCGAAATCCGTATAATTCCAAATCTCATAGAGCCCTCGCAACAATTATTACCTCTCAGAAGACGTTGGCCATATGTCCGAAGTTGTGGAACACCACCAGCTCCGTCTCGAAGCCAGAGTAGAAGGCTCTGTCGCAGACTTCGAACAAGTTATCGAAACCACCAAACCCGAGGTTATCGAGCGTAACGATTCAGCCATAGTCCTAAAGGAATGGAATAAAAAGGCTAGAGAAGCACGGATGCTAATAAGAACTCAGATGAGGGAGGCGAGGAAACGAGAGTGCGCGCGACCATCCGCGTTGCATTCAGTTGATTCGTGCCATTGCACGACTAAATGTATGCCACCCATTCGCAGAATCACTTCAAAACTGGTCGAGTTAGGGCATGACGCCCGTGACGTACAAAGGGCTTCCTATCGCTCTTCGTGGTTTTTTTTCCTGTTTCAGAGTACAAACCCGCTGACAGCCTCGGGTATGTTGTTCAGGGACTGCTTGCGCTTCTGATTCCATGCTTACATGCACTGCTTGTGCATTCTCTGGTAGCTTGGAAGCGAATGAAAACCAGAGCCGAATGGCTGGTGAAGGAAGAGAACCGGGTCAGAGCTGAAGAAGAAGAGCCTTTGCCCAGGAAGACTCGAAGGGTAATATTCAGAGAGAAATATTCAGCCTTCAGATCGTCTTACAATGCCGTTCCCGTCACGCTCATGCCTTCTGAGATCTTCCTCATGAGGATAGAGGGATTCAGGGATGTCATCGAAGCTGAGGGGACCGACATATCCCCAGGCATTTTTGATGAAGCATTTAGTCATCTGCCAAATTATGTGGACACGTGGAGGAAGGGACGAAAGCTGGAACTCACAAGATTCCTCCTAACAGCCCACTCAAGCCCTAATGTGGATACCGATCTCGATGCAGTCGAGGACCAAGGGATTCTTTCCCTAGCGACATCCGTTTTTGCTACCTGCGGTCACGGGTACTCACTTGCATATGACGAAAATACAATCCACTGGATCGACTCAATAGGCGACCATTTCACAAGGAATGTGTACCATATTCCGCCAGGAAAGCCCACAAGTTCTTTCGAAGAGATGCAGTGCATCCGAGTGGTGGGTGATTGGGTCGGCCATGCGGAGCTACTCGTGGAAGCAGTGGGCTTGGATCCGAATACCGCCACCATCACAGACATGGACAACCTCGACGCCAGGTTTTACTGTGATGCCTGTTCTCTAGTAAAACTTCGCGGTGAGGTCGTTGCGCGCAATTGGCGAAACTGTGTAGGTTGCGACCAAACCGATCAGATTCTAGATTCCTGATTCTCCCACCGCTTCCAGATAAAGCATGTCGGCTTTCATTCGAAGTCGTCACCTTGGAAAGGTTGGACGCTTTTGTCTCCCAAAGACCGAGCTGTTGTGGATGTGCTGGAAAAGAAAGTGGAAAGAGAGTGGCGTACTTCAGCGTCATCATGGAATAGCTACGCAATTTCCCTCGGCGGGAAACGTTTCCAACTCAACGGGCGCAGAGTTTACTCATAGTTCTGAGCAGTGGTGAGTTGACAAACATCCTCCTTCGCACGTCTCTAACAAGCCAGTATGGTTTCCAGCAACTCGGATTGACGGATTTGGGTCCATCGAATAAGACAACAAGTTGGCTGGTCCATAATAAATGCCCAGGACCCTTCGAGCTGGCAATGTTACTATATAGACAGCACACAGGATTGGAAGACACACCAACTATGTAAATTCTTTTAGATGCGAGATATATCGTATTCATAGTTCTTCAAAGGTGGATCAGGGCTATGGAAAATCCTTCTCTAATCACTCCCCCCAGCCAAAGCCTTGGAAAGCTGCAGTGTCGGACAAGCCCATCCTCTGTACACTCTTAGGAGTTCGGGATTGAATACAGAAGCGACGGGCTTTTCTTGAATTGTTTCTTAGCAGCAGAGTCTGCCTGATTTCCGAGGCTTCACGGCAATCGGCTGCGTCGGTGGCCCGCAAGCTGGTGGAGGATTCTCTTCGGAAATGAAACTCTACCGACACCTTTCTGAGCTTGAATCACAGATCAGGAGTGAGTTTAATAGAAGCATCGAAGCTTGCATGCACGGGCTGTTCGGGCATCCTAACAATCTCCGAGTTTGGCCCTGTGGCGCGTTACGTTTGCAAAGTTTCCGCCACACCCCTCAACCAAGCCATCTCTGCGACAACGTCTCCTTCCTCGCTACCCCTAAGGTCTCTCTCATAACTATGGTCGTTACTAGGTCAAAAACCCTCATTGATCACAAGGAACCGGGCCACGACAAAGTGGCAAGCCAGGACGGGCCGGGGAATGGAGCTGGCACCCGTGGTTCGCCAGATGATGAGTGTTAGCATATCTTCTCCGCCTTACTGGTATTGTTTTCTAAACTCGGATTCCTTTGTTTTACCTGTTAGATCAACCCAAGCCGAAGAGGAAAATGGCAAAAACCACTCGCACCGCTCGGGCCAGCGGGGGATCTAGACATCGCCTCAGGGAAGACCGGTTTACTTCACTACCTCTCGACGTGATATATGAAGTACGTACTTGGTATTGAAGCCTAGTGGCTACTCTACTTACTTCATGAGTCATAGATACTTAGCTTCCTCACACCACTCGACCTCCTAAGACTCGCAAGAACAAACAAGGCTCTAAGAAATCACCTCATGTCCAAGGTCAGCAACGCGCTTGATGAACCTACCGATATACGAGGTGTTAAATTACTCGTTTTTGATACCAGCGCTCTCGTTGCGTTTGGAAGGCCGCACGAGCCGTCGTAGTGCCGCCTGTACCAATATGTCCAAAAGGCATGAGCGAGCCGCAATTAGCTGTCTTGCTTTTCGCAAGGGAATGCACGGTACGATTAAATCTCTCCCTTATTTCTCTCTTCATGTCTCCGTTATTCCTTGACGCCTAACATCATTCATCGCTAGGTGTGCAGCAAACCAATTACGGGCACCCAGAATGCATGGTGGACTCTGCACCTCAGAGCCTGCAACCCGTGTTTTAAGTCTACGTAAGTAGCCTGAAGAGGTTGCATTGTGCTCTGCATCACCCCTTACCTTTGTGTATCACGTCATAGCGCAGTTTTGGGCAGAGTCGCAGCGCAGCAGTATGCGTACTTGGAAGACTTTCGCACTGTTCTGGAGCTCCTTCCCGGAGAAAATAGTGCGTAATTTTGCCTTCACACTATCGTTCATTTTCTCCGTCCCTCATCTACACCTCGAACGATTGGCTTTAAGTGTTTGTTCGGTCACAGAGACGGCCGGTGAGGCTTCGTTGTCGCAGAACGTATCGTCCTCGACCGCGGCCGATAATAACACTTCATTCTATAGGATCCGCGCGACGACTATTACCTTTCAGAAGACGTCCGCCGGATGTCCGAAATTGTGGAACATCATCAGTTCCGTCTCGAGGCCAGAGTCGAAGGCACCAGCACCGACTTTGAACAGTTCGTCGAAAAGACCAAATCTGAAATTTGCGAACAAATGGATCCTGCAAGAGTTCTGATGGAATGGGGTAAAAAGGCGGAGCATGTAAAACGGCGAATGAAAAATGAGATGAAGGAAACTAGGAGACGAGAGTACGTACCGAGACTCACTCTAAGAGTACAAACTAAATGTAGGGCATCGTTTGTAGAGTTGTTTCAAAACTGGTCGAGCTGGGGCATGATGTGCGTGATGCACAGCAGGCTTCCTCTGCGTTTCTGAGTGTACGACCTCTCACATCTACGGGTATGTCCGTCAAGGACGCACTTTGCCCAGGATTCCAACGTCTATTTTGACCACATTTGCGTTTATGACAGTTTGGAAGCGAATCCAACCTAAAGCTGAAATACTGGCTAGAAAAGAAAATCTGGTCAGGACTGAAATGGAAGAAACCCCGATTAGGAAGGCTCGAAAGATGGCATTCGGGCAGAGATATTCCGACTTCAAGTCATCTTACAATGCTCATCCCGACACGCTTATGCCTCCCACCGCTTTTCTCATGACGATCGAGGGAGTTGAGGAAGTTCTCGAAGCTGAAGGGACCGACGTCTCCCCAAGCATCTTTGATCAGGTGTTCAGCGATCTCTCCAATCATGTGGACGAATGGAGGAACGAACGAAAACTCGAACTGACAAGATTCGTCCTAAAAGCTCAACTAGAGGAGGCAGCCGAGGAGCAAGGCATTCTTTTTCCAGCGACATCCATTTTTGCCACTTGCGGTCGCGAGGAGTCACTTGCGCACGACGAAGATACAGTCCATTGGATCGACACAATCGGAGACCACTTCACAAGGAAAGTGTACCATACTCCTCCAAGAAAGCCCACAAGCTCCTTCGAGGAGATGCAGTGCATCCGTGTGGTGGGTGACTGGGTCGGCCATGCGAAGCTACTTGTGGAAGTAGTAGGCTTGGATTCGAACACCGCCACCATAACAGACATGGACAATCTCGACGCCAGGTTTTACTGCGATGACTGTTCCCTAGTGAAAATGCCCGGCGAGGTGGTTGCTCGCAATTGGCGAAATTGTGCAAGTGTGCGACCATCTGATCAGTTTTTGGATTTCTAATTCTTGCACATTCCTCGGTTCCAGATAAAGCACGTCGGTTTTCATTCGAATTCGTCGCCCTGGAAAGGTTGGACGCTTTTGTCCCCCGAAGATCGATCCGTTGTCGGTGAGCATGAAAAGAAACCGGATAGAAGCTTTGCCATTTCGGCATCGTCATGGAATACCTTCGCAATGTCCCTGAGCGGGAAGCGCATCAGCTTGACCGGGCACGGATACGGATGCGGGCGATCGCGAACTATATATTGTTACCGAGGACCAGTGAGTGAGCAAATATACCCCGTAGAGCGTTTTTGACAAGGCGTCAGCGTCCCGGCCCTTAGCAACAGCGACCCGGAGTAACGTTTGCAATTAGGTCCGAATCATCCATGACACCCGTGCAAGCAATTCTCAGGGCGGGGAAGTGCCGGTGGTTAGTAGTTTCTGTATGTGTTGGGGTGCCAGGAAGTCGGTACGCTTGTCGATAGGTAGCGTCAAATCCGACCAAAGTGAGGTTAACGATGTAGTTGAATTGGATAGACTCAAGGGAAAGGGATCATTCACGTTGCGTCGTTAGCTGCAAATTATAGCGTAGCTGAAGCTGAGCCCAACGTTAGAGAATCG
Source organism: Tulasnella sp. 424 (assembly GCA_019633425.1). Lineage (NCBI taxonomy): Eukaryota > Fungi > Basidiomycota > Agaricomycetes > Cantharellales > Tulasnellaceae > Tulasnella > Tulasnella sp. 424. The sequence goes on from WSUB01000205.1 coordinate 7,103, forward strand.
GCCATCCACTCGTGGGTCTCCTCCCGCGGAACGTCAAGCGCTCAGAGCACGACGTCGCTGGAATGGGGTTTTGAGACCTGGATGCCCTAACGTACCGCTCATACGAATGAGATTTGATGCAGCTCCCACTTTCGATGTGCCAGAAAGCTGTTGTCGATATGGTGCACTTCATTCTTTTACAGTTCACCAATCCTAAAAATGGAAGGCACTGGGAATTTACACCCTTGGGAACGCGCTTCCCACCTGTCCGAAAAGTTTCGAGGAGCTCGGAACGGAATACAGAAGCGGTGGGCTGTACATGTTCGTGTGCTGAGATTACAGTGGTTTGCATAACTGCTTTCACACTCGAAAATCACCTCGCCCGGCCCCACCTGCGTAAAGAAGCGCAATGTATCCCTTTTCTAACTGAGTAAGGTGCTCTCCTACCTAATTAGGCAGGTGGGGCCGGGGCTAGGTCATTTTCGAGGGTGAAACCACTTATGCGAACCAACTGTAAAATGTGTTCAAAAGTGGCGCGGGACCTACGAATCCCTCGGCCGTAGGGCGGAGGACAACGGGCTTAGACGTCCTAGGCAGGTGGGGCCAACGCGACTATTTCGAGGGGTGGCAGGTGCCTACTTTTGGCAATCAGGACGGGTAAGTTCTAGAGGGTTCTATTCGAGAATGAAATCCATTTGAGCTTGACTCACTGATAGTGAGTTTAATAGAAGCATCGAAGCTCGCGTGACTCACCAGACTGCCTGCGCTGTTTCGGGCATTTCATGTCGGCTCCGTAGCACGTCACGTGATTACGTTTACAACGTTCCAACCACACCGCTGCGTCAAACCCTCTCAACGACGACACCTCCTTAATCGTCACCCGAGGCCTCTCTCATAGCCATGGTTGTTACCAGGTCAAAAACTCTCACTGTTTCCAAAAAACCGGGCGACGAAACTGTGGAAGGCTGGAATCGGCTGGGAAATGGAGTTGGCACCAGTGGCTCGCTCGACGACGAGTGTTAGCATCTCTTCTTCGTCTAGCTGCTATTACTTTCTGCTGAAGTCGAATCCCTCTGACTTGTTCGCTAGATCAATCAAAGCCGAAGAGGAAAAGAGCGAAAACCGCTCGGAGCGCTCGGACCAGCGAGGAATCTAGGGATCGTCTCAGGGAAGACCGGTTTAATTCGCTACCTCTCGACGTGGTATACGAGGTAAGTGCTTAGTATTCGGGATTTCCTCGTGCCCCTACCTACTTCATGAGTGACAGATACTCGGCTTCCTCACACCACTGGACCTCCTTCATCTCGCAAGAACAAATAAGGCGCTCCGAAATCATTTCATGTCCAAGGTAACCGCTTCAGGTACCTACACATATACGAGGTGTTAAATGATTCTTTTCCAATTACTAGCGCTCTCGTGGTGCTTGGAAGGCCGCGCGAGCTGCCGCAGAACCACCCGTTCCAACATGTCCAAAAGACCTGAGCGAACCGCAATTAGCCGTCTTGCTTTTCGCAAGGGAATGCACGGTATGTTCCAATCTCCCCCAAATTCCCTTCTGCCTCTCTCCACTTATTTGCTTGACGCTTAACATGATTTGTCTCTAGTTATGCAGCAAACCACTCACAGGATTCCCAGATGTCTGGTGGATTCTGCGTCTCAGAGCCTGCAAAGTGTGTTACAAAGCCAAGTGAGCTAAAGAAGGTGCCTTGTACCCTGAATCATTCCTCACCTTCGCAACCACTTCATAGCACCATTTCGGGGAAAGCCGCAGCTAAGGAGTTTGCGTATTTGGACGACTTCCGTACTGTCCTTGAGCTCCTTCCTGGAGAGTGTAGTGCGTAAATTTGCTCTTGAATTTTCTTTTGTCTCCTTCGTGCCTCATTGATATCTCGAACAATTGGCATGAAGACTGGCTTCGGTCACAAAGGCGTCCGGTGAGGGTCTTTTTCCCATGCCTTACAGTCTTTGGCCCAGCCGATAATAACACCGAACCCTTTAGGATCCATACGAGAACCATTACCTCTCGGAAGCCGTTCGTCAGATGTCAGAAATCGTGGAACATCATCAACTTCGTTTCGAGGCCAGAGTTGAAGGCTCCCGCACCGACTTCGAGAAATTTGTCCAAAAAACCAAATCCGAAATCTGCGAAAAGATTGATTCAGCCAGTATCCTAATGAAATGGGCGAGAGAGAGAGAACAAGCAGAGCGGCGAATCGCAAATGAGATTAGGGAAAAGAGGAGAGAAGAGTACGTCCCGAGACTCATTCTGGGGGTCCAGACTAAATCCATGACATCGAACCGAAGGGTTATTTCAAAACTGGTCGAGTTGGGGCATGATTTACGTGACGCACGACAGGCTTCCTATGCCTATTCAGAAATTCCAAATCTGTTTCTGACCACGCAGGCTCTCACACCAGCGGGTATGTCTGTCCAAGGACACACTTTTCCCAAGGTTTCAACGATTATATCGACCACGGTTACGTTCCATAATAGCTTGGAAGCGAAGACAGCCTCGGGCTGAAAGGCTAGTCGAGGAACAAAAGCGGATCAGGACCGCGAGGGAAGAAGATCCCGTTAGAAAGACTCGAAGGACGGCCTTCTGTCAAAGATATTCCAGCTTCAAATCATCTTACAATGCTGTTCCCGACACGCTGATGCCTTCTGCCACTTTTCTTACAAAAATCGAAAGCGTCAAGGAGATCATCGAAGCGGAAGGGACCGACGTCTCCCCGAGCATCTTTGACCACGTCTTCAGTGATCTTCCGAATCATTTGGAGAAATGGAGGAAGGAACGAAAACTCGAACTCACAAGATTGGTCCTAGCTGCCCAACAAGAACAGGAAGCAGATACCGATCCCGAGGCAGCAGAGGAGCAAGGCATTCTCTCACTAGCGACATCCGTTTTCTCCACTTGCGGTCACGGGTACTCACTTACGCATGACGAAGATACAGTCCATTGGATCGACACAATCGGAGACCATTTCAGCAGGAGAGTGTACCATACTCCACCACGAAAACCCACAAGCTCTTTCGAAGAGATGCAGTGCGTTCGTGTGCTGGGTGGCTTGGTCGGTCATGCGAAGCTACTCGTGGAAGCGGTAGGCTTGGATCCAAGTACCGCCACCACAGCAGACATGGACGACCTCAACGCCAGGTTCTACTGCGATGACTGCTCCCTAGTGAAACTTCGTGGCGAGGTGGTTGCTCGCAATTGGCGAAATTGTGTAGGTTGCGACCATCTGATCGGTTTCTGGAATTCTAATCCTGGCACATTCTTCCACTGCTTCCAGATAAAGCATGTCGGTTTTCACTCGAAATCATCACCTTGGAAAGGTTGGACGCTTTTGTCTCCCGAAGACCGAGCTGTTGTACGCGAGCATGAGAAGGAACTTGGAAGAAAGTGGCACACTCCGACGTCTTGGTGGAATCGCAACGCAATATCCCTGAACGGGAAAAGTATAAGGCTGAATGGGCGCCGTTTCACGCCCAGGAGGCGACTTCAGTGTTGTTCCCGACGATGGCCTGTGAGTGGGCAAAACATTCTCCAGTCCGTTTCCTGACAAGAAATTTGCGTCTCAGCAATAGCGACTCGGAATGACGTCTTGTTATCACACAACTATCTCGAATTATGACTTGTTGCTTTATTTGAGGGTGTGAGGCGAATAGAGACTCCTAAGAGAAATTGTCGGCTAGTCAAGGACTTTGTTTAACCCTTCGATTTGAAGCCGCGATTGCATTCCCTATTGCCTCCCCTCGCTGGTGAAGGTATCAACCTATATCTGAAACGACGATAATTAACTCGGTGGGATGAAGTATTTAGACACCCCCATTTGGGCGATATAACAAATACGTCAAATTTCCATTCAATCGAGTCAAGATAAAAGAGAGTGAGGCGTCAAATGCTTTGAGAATGAATCATCATCACCAGAAATCCATCCCTAGATGATTGACCACTTCACTTCTCCTCCAGGAAAGGCAGAGAGAAGGCGTTCTGTAATTTCAATCTCCGTAAATTCGCCATCCACCTTCCTTCGTAATACCAGCTTTGACAGCTTGACTGGACGTCCAACACCTGCTACTTCCGCCGATTGCCGTCGCTCAACCATATGGATGATGTCAGGAATATACTCGGCCATAACATCCATACAAGCAAGTCTTGGAGCGGGGAAGCGCCGACAGCCGGTGGTTTCCGTATGTATTGTGGTACCCAGGAAGTCGATGGCTTGTTGATAGGTGCTGTCAAGTCCAGCGAAAGTGAGCATGACGATGTTTTCGAAGTTGGATAGAATTAGGGGAAGGGTCTCCGTCCACGTCGTGTCATCGGCTGCAAAATATAGCGTAATTGGAGCTGGGCCCAAGGTGAGAGAATCGGTCAACCACCGCCCGACTTCAGCGAGCCCCGTCCCGCGGAACGTCAAGCGGACCACAAAGTCGCTATCCGGAGAATCTGTGGTTATTTCTATGAGTTCGTGATCTATTTTAATTGATATTGCTGATGCCGTGGAGAGGACAGACTCCATAACGACGATGAATGGCCGAGTCCCGTCCGTGAGCGATTCGGTCCATGATGATTCGGTCTGTATTGGTTGTATAGCTTCAATACAAAACTTGGTGCAGTTTTCAGCTTGCATGTTTCTTAAAAGAGCATTTATGATAGCTGGTTCGAGTGATAAAGAGATCGCGCGAAGCCGATCCAACTCCACAGGTGATCCCGGATTGAGAAGCGCGGTTTCGGAGATGGGTTGTTTGTCCAGTACGATTCTCCCACTAAGAGTGAGGCTCTCGATTCCTGGACAGTTGGAGAGTATGCGGAGAATTTCCGCCACACTCGGTTCCTGCCGGGGTGGCAGTTGGGAAAGCTCAAGGGTCGTGAGGCCTTGGAGCTTGGCGTAGTGGCTGGAATCCATTCGACAGCCCACGAGTCCGAAATGATTTAGTGAATTGGGCCAGTGTCCTCCGAAGAGATCTATCAAGGAATTGGATGCCCAGAATCCTCCGAGTTCCGCCGAGACCCGGAGTCTTTCAAGGCGGAGTGGGAACACCTTCGCAAGTTTTTTGCTCAGCACGCTCGGAGCTTCCCAGCCTATCAGATGCAGTTCAAGGGCTCTCCAACGATCTACGTGTTCCGTGATTAGGTAGAGGAAGGTGGCCAAGCTGATGCGGGACATCTGTGCGTTATCGAACCGCAGGCTGATGGGAAGGGGTCTTGACCTGTCCAATGCCATCTTCACCTCTTTAAAAGAACTCGAATAAGGTGTAATGCGAGTCCAGAGACTCGGAGTGTTTTGAATGATCCCAGTCCAGTTGCGACAGATGCGCATAAGGACTGTGCAGAGGACGAAGGTTTCGTCTCGCCGCTCAGGCGGCTCGGCACCAAGGAGGAAGTCGAATACTTGGATGACAGTCTCGAAGGGAAGACGAGCGATGGGCAGCTGGAAGTTTCGCTGTTGTTTTAAAGCAGCAAGTTGTTTCTCCAATGGCAAGATGCGTTGTTCAAGCCGATTCCTGAGGATGATTCGGCCCATCGTGAATGGGCTCCATGGTGGGGCAAAATCTCGTTCCACAGTCTTAAAAATTTGCCTATTATTTTTCGGTTTAGTAGATTATTCAGCAGGTAAAGGAGAATGCCCTACTCGATTTGGTCCGGAGTCAATGCCTTTGCGATTCTCTCGATCGTGTCCTGGCACCATGAAAGGACCTTGGGCGCTTGAGGCACCGAGACCACGCCAAAACTGTACTCTTCTTCAGCAATTCTCTCAAAGCTTTTGAACCCGCTTTGTCTCCAGCTGCGATTGACGAGCCCAAGAGTTTGATCCCCTAATCCGGTGTTGTCTCCGTCTATTCCGATACTCCCCGTCAGGCCCTGGTCCAAATCAAGAAAGTCGGAAGTCTGAACCCGCAAATCAAATTCGCCCTTGCGCGTCGCTTGCTTCGCATCGTTTAAGATCATAAGTTGTGATGCCAAAGCATCCAATTCCCGTTGGAGGGATTGAAATTGGGTTTCAGCCTCCGCCTCTTCTAGGCTGCCCGGGCTATTGTTGATGCATTAGCGTTGTTGTCGCCGTCCGCTATCTCCCCGGACCCACATTGCGCGGTAATGCTCCTGGAGAAAAGCATCGATTGCTTCTTCAGAGACAGAGTAGTCACTCGCGGCCATTGGTGTCTCTGAGCGCTTGGAGAGTGGTTTCCCAACAGCCACCGGCGTGCGGAAGTTCGCGGTCGGCGTATTCCGGGACCATTGTTGGATCTTGCCCGCCTGAGATACTGGAACCACCGGGACCACGCGATCACTACACCATTCTGCGGCAATGCTCTCGAATTCATTAGGTTTCCAATCAAGCCTGTACCATTCTTCAGTGATGTTTTCGACTTCATTCCTCATACGATCGAGATCGAGCGTTTGCTCGGATGCAGTCAATTCACTCCGGCTCCAAGTGTGATCAAAGAGCCAGGGAATTTCATGCTCTGGTCCGGTCATGGTGCTGTTTCCGGACTCTCCCGTGCTCTCAATGAGGTCCTGGTCCCGACGAAGTAGCTGGGGGGTCTGAGCTTGTGACCCGGACTCAAGGTTACGGTCGTGCGTCACTTTCTGCGCGTCTTTTAAGACCACAGCATCCAAGCTGCGTTCAAGAGACTGAAGTTGTGTTTCGGCCTCCTCTCCTTCTGGGTCGCCCATGCTATCAATGCGTTAGCATTGTGATCACTGTCTTTTCTCTTTCGGCGACTCACATCGCGTAAGCATGCTCATGGAGAAGAGTGTCGATTGCCTCTTCAGGGAAAGAGTAGTCACTTGTTGCCATTATTACTTGTGTCTTTGAGTGGTGGGCGAGTGGTTGCTGGGGAAGTTCGTCGGCGTTCTCAGATACCAACTCGGCGTCTTCTTTACAATCCCAACGCGCGAAACAATCATCGTAGGATCGTTGGAGCCGGTCGCGGTGCCAGCCATGCACTGCAATCTCTCTGCCAGGAGCTCACGGGTTATCGTATGGTGATAGGCGACAAAGTACTCAAGGCCACCGAAGGTCCTCCTTCAAGAGCCAGCGCTGGGTGGAGCGAGCCTCGGCACTTCTGAGTCTTCTCCCCTCCAAAACACCCGAAGTCAACTTTGTTTAGCCTTTCGAGAGCGAAATATGATGATTGTGCCATGTGGGTACTTCATACCTTGTTTATTGTTTATAAGAATTATGTAGATTTTTAATTATACCTAGTACAACCAAAAGAGAGATAGCGCATCGTGCTCCACAGTGGACCACTAGGACGAGAGATCCATCCCTAGATGATCAACCACTCCACCTCTCCTCCGGCCAAAGCAGAGCAAAGTCTTTCTGTAATTTCATCCTCCGTAAATCCGAGACACAAGTCCCTTCGTAATATCAGCCGGGACAGCATGACTGGATGTCCAGCGTTGGCTACTTCTGCTGATTGCCGTTGCTCAACCATATGGATGATGTTAGGAATATACTCGGCCATGACATCCATGCAGGCAAGTCTGGGGGCGGGGAAGTGATGGTGATTGGTAGTTTCGGTATGTATTGGGGTTCCCAGAAAGTCGATAGCTTGTTGATAGGTGGTGTCAAGTCCAACAAAGGTGAGCTTGACGATGTTGTCGAAATTGGATAGAATCGAGGGAAGGACTTCCATCCATGCTGCGTCACTAGTTGCAAGATATAACGTAACTGGAGCTGGGCCCAAAGTCAGGGAGTTGGCCATCCACCACCCGACTTCGGCGAGCCTTGTCCCGCCCAACTTCAAGCAGACCGTGAAGTCGCTGTCTGGAGGATCTGTGGTTAATTCTAGGAGTCCATTATACACTTTGATTAATATTGCTAATGCTTTGCAGAGAACCGACTCCAGAACGCGGATGAAGGACCGAATCCGGTCCGTGAAGAGCGATTCGGTCCATGCTGATTCGGTCGTTGATGGTTGTATGGCTTCAATAAAAAACTTGGTGCAATTCGGAGCTTGTAGGTCCCGTAGTAGTGCGTTCATGGGAGCCGGTTCGAGCGATATGGAGATCCCGCGAAGCCGATCCAACCGCACCGATGATCCCGTATTGAGAAGCGCGGTTCCGGAAACGGGTTGCTCGTCCGATACGATTCTTCCACCGAGCATCAAATCCTAGAGTTCTGGATAATTGGAGACCAAGCGGAGAATTTCCGCTACACTCGTTTTCTGGTTTGGGGAAAGCTCCAGGGTCGCGAGCCCCCGAAGTTTGGCGTACTGACTGGGGTCTATACCGCAGCCGATGAGCCCGAAATGCTTGAGTGAGTCCGGAAAGCGTCCTCCGAAGAGGTTAATCCTAGAGCGCAAGTATATCGACCCTCCGTGTTTCGCTGAGATCCGAAGTCTTCCAAGGCAGGGCGGGAACACCTTTCGAAGGTGTTTCCCCAGTAGGCGGGGGATCTCCCAGCCTCCGAGATGCAGGTCGAGGACTCTCCAGCGATTTACGTGTTTCGTAATGGCGGAGAGGAAAGAATCAAAGGAAATGCGGCGCATCTGTGCATTATTGAATTGTAGATTGAGCGGGAGAGGTTTCAACTTGTCCAATGCCATCTTCACCTCCTTAAGAGAGCTCGAGTAAGGTGAAATGTGGTTCCAGAGACTCGGAGTATTTTGAGTGATCCTAGTCCAGTCGCGACAGACGCAGATGAGGACTGTGCAGAGGATGAAGGTTTCGTCCCGCCGCTCATGTGGCTCGGCACTAAGGACGAAGTCGAATAATTGAATGAAGATCTCCAAGGGAAGACGAGCGATGGGAAGGTGGGCATTTTGTTGTTGTTTCAACGCAGCAAGTTGTTTGTCCAAAGTTAGGATGCGTCGTCGAAGTTGATTGCTGAGGGTAATTCGCTCCATCTCGAATGGGCTTTGTAGTGGGCCAAAATCTTGGTCTTCAATCATAAAAGCATGCCTATGATAGCCCGGTTTAGTAGAATGTCGAACAGCTAGAGGAGAGTGTCCTACTGGATTTGGTCCGAAGTGGCAATCCTCTCGATCGTGTTCCGGCACCATACAAAAACTTCGAACGCTTGAGGAACCGAAACCATGCCATGACTACGCCCTCCTGCGGTAGTGGTCTCAACTCCGCCCCTTGTCCGATCAAGCGGATCCGGAGGTTGAAATGTCCCCGCGAAGCTCTGCTCGTATGCAGACATGCTTTCGAATTCGCTCAGACTCCAGTTATGATCGAGGGGTCCGGGAACGTAATATCCTACTCCGATGCTGTTGTTGTATATTCCAAAGTTGCCAAACGGGTCCTGGCCCCAACTCTGAAGCCCGAGAGCCGAGGGCCGTGGATAGAAGTCACCCTCTCGCGTTACTTTCTTTGCCACTTTTAAAATCATAAGTTGTGATTCCAAAGCATACAGTTTCTGTTCCAGGGATTGAAATTGGGTTTCAACCTCCTCCACTGCTGACTCGCCCAGACTATCAATGCATTAGCGTCGCGGTCACCGTCCGGTGGCTTTCAGTGACTCACATTGCACGAGCATGTTCTTGGAGAAGAGCGTCGATTGCTTCTTCAGAGACAAAGCATACACTTGGGGCCATTGGTGTCTTTTGCTTGGCACAAGTGGTTGCTACCTGCCAGCAGCTGATTGGTGCGGCAGTTCGTCGGCTTTTCCCAGCTGACGGGCTCGGTGTCTTCTTTACGATCCCCAGGCACGATTGTCGGAGACGGGTACAAACCTCTTTGTGAGTGACTCACTGCTTACATATTGCTTGGTGATAAGTAGACAGGAAAGTGTTCAAAGCTGCCTAAGGTCCCCCCTCAAGGGTCCAGCGTTGGTGGCCCCTCTCGTCGCTGTCCCAAACACCCACAGTTACAACGACCTGCATAAGTCTGTGCACACCCTGCTAAAGCGTCTCCCCCCAGGAAGCCTAAGAAACGTCCCCGAGCCAATGAGAAACTCGGAAAAGTGTCCAAAAGTGGCGTGGGACGCTTGGATCCTTCGGCCTTAGAGCGGAGGAAGACATGAGGTTCAGATTACCTGTTCGTAGACTGTGCATGTGAAAATTTGAGCCGAACTTGGTAAGTTTTGGGCCTCTGTAAAGACCGCCATACAAAAGACATGGAGACGAAAAGTGTTTTCCGGACGTCACTCGAAGGATAAAGAATCAAATTCATTTAAGATGAGGCTGTACGCAGTGATACACTAGCTGAAACTATGTGGTGGCGTGTCTGGGAGAGTGAACGAGACCTTTTCAAGGGCAAATACTCGTACGAGGGTGTGCGGCGAACCGCGAGTTTGAGGAATTATCGCCCCGTTGAAGACTTCCATTTGGGGCCGCAACTACATATTCTCTTGCCTTCTCTCTTTCGCGAAGGTAACAACCAATATCAAAAACGACGGCATCGGGTCAAGGTATTTAGGCACACCCAAGTGAGGCCAGATAACATTCCATTACACCGAGTCTAGACGGAAGAAAGAGATACTGTACAATGCCTCGACAATGAATCATCAGCACCAGAGATCCATCGTCGGAGCTATTTCATGCACTGAAAACTTCGTTGTTAGTGACTCACTGCTTATCGCTTAGTGATAGGGGGTAAAGTATTGAATGCCCCCGAAGGTCCTCTCTCAGGGCCAGCGTTGGGTGGAGCGGCCCTCGGCTCCTCTCAACACTCGAACTCATCGTTATTTAGCCTTTTGACAGTAGAATATAGTGATTGTGTAGCGGATACTCCATACTCTATCCATCGGTTATTGGACCTGGGCTCATGGGCGAGGAGGTGTAGCTCTTCAAAATTGCTATGCCGTCTGTACCCTTAACAACGTCTTACCAAGCAGTTTGCAAGCTAAAACGTCTCACTCAGGTTCAAATCTACAAAGTATTTGGCCTTAGAGCTGTTGAGCCAGTGGCATTGCACGGCTGGCAAGACTTGAGAATGCAGGCGCGGTAAGCCGGGCGAGTATTTAGGCTCGCCCAGGAGTTCTGTTGCTGTGTGCACAGCCTCCGGATCTCCCTGAGCTCGCAATGACTGCGCCGTTTCTTTCAAACAGGATTTCAGTGACTGAGCCTACTTTGACGAGCAAAGTGGGGATCCCTGAGCGGGACGACTCACCCGATTGAGAGAGCTTGCGGCGTAAATCAAGGTTGAACGGCTCCCAGAAGACGCCTTTGTGAACCCCATCGTACACGAGGTGTCAATTAACAGTTTGTATCATATTACCAAGCCTATACAGCTCATCTGAACATTCGAGCCCAATTTGGTAATTTTTGGACCTCTGCAAGGATCCCCCGGTAAAACGCATTGAGACGAAGAAGCAGGGTGGAACGTGTTTTCCAGACGTCACTTGATAGAGGAAGAATCAAATTCGTTTAAGATGCGGCTGCACGCAATGCTACGGGGGCTGGGATTGCGCAGTGGCGTGTCTGGGAGAATGGACGAGACCTTTTCAAGGGTAATTATTCGTTCGAGGGTATGAGGCGAATCGAGACTTCCAAGAGGAATTGTTGGCCCGTTGAAGACTTCGTTAGGCCCTTCCATCTGAAGCCGCAATTACACACTTTTTTACCTCCCCCCTTTGACGAACTTGGCGCCAACCTATACCAGAAAGGACGATAATCAACGCATCAGGTATTCAAGCACCTCCAAGTAAGGCCAGATAACAATTACGCCAAAATTCTCATTATACCGAGTCTAGACGAGAAAGTGATATTGTACAATGCCTTAACAACTTTGAATCATCAGCACAAGAGATCCATCCCTAAACAGTTGACCACTCCACTTCTATTCCAGCCAAAGCGGAAATCAGTCGTCCAGTGGTTTCATTCTCCGTAGACTCGCCATACAGGTCCCTTCGTAATATAAGCCAGGACAACTTGACTGGACGTATATCATCCGCTACGTCTGCTGCTTGCCGCCGCTCAGTCATATGGATGATGTTAGGGATATACTCGTCCCTGACATCCATACAAGCAAGTCTTTGGGCGGGGAAGTGCTGATGACCGGTGGTTTCTGTATGTATTGTGGTACCTAGGAAGTCGATAGCGTGTTGATAGGTGGCGTCAAGCCCGACGAAAGTGAGCATGACGATGTTATCGAGATTGGATAGAATTAAAGGAAGAGTTTCCATCCACGCCGCGTCATCAATTTCAAAATATAGCGTTACTGGAGCTGTGCCCAAAGTGAGAGAATCAGCCAACCACCGCCCGACCTCAGCGAGCCCCGTCCCGCGGAACGTCAAGCGGACCACGAAGTCGCTTTCCGGAGGGTCCGTGGATAATTCTACGAGGTCCTCATATACTTCAATCGAGATGGCTGATGCCGAGGAGAGGACAGACTCCAGAGCGCGTATGAAGGGCCGAACCCCTTCAGTGAGGAGCGATTCGCTCCATGCTGATTCGCTCTCTGGTGGTTGTATAGCTTCAACGGAGAACTGGGCGCAGTTATCGAGTTCCATGCTCCTTAAGAGAGCGTTCATGGGAGCTGGCTCGAGTGATAGAGAAATCTCGCGAAGCTGATTCAACCGCACAGGTGGTCTCGGTTTGGGAGGCGCGATTCCGGAGATGGGTGGTTTGTCCAATAGGATTCCTCCACTGAGAGTCAACTTCTCAAGTCCTGGGCAGTTGGAGAGAATTTGGAGAATTTCCGCCACCCTCACTTCCTGCTGGGATGGCAGCTGGGAGATCTCAAGGGTTACGAGGCCCTGGAGCTCGGTGGAGCGGCTGGGGTCTATGCTACAGCCCACGAGTCCGAAATGCCTTAGTGAGCCAGGCCAGCATCCTCCGAATAGCCTAGTTTTGGAATCATGGAACGGGGATCTGACTCCTGTGGGTTCCATTGAGACCCGAAGCCTTCGTAAGCGGGGTGGAAACACCCTCCCAAGCCGACTGTTAAGTATGATGCGTGGGTCCCGGCCGATTAGGTGGAGTTCGAGGACTTCCCAACGATCTACGTGTTCCGTGATGGATTCGAGGAAGCGACCCGGGCGGATGTGGCGCATCTGGGCGCTATTAAACCACACACTGAGCGGGCAGGGTCTCGACTTGTTCAATGCCACCATCACCTGGCACAAAGAACTTGAGTAAGGGGAAATGCGGTTCCAGAGGCCCGGAGTATTTTGAATGATCCTTGTCCAGTCGCGACAGATGCGCATAAGGACCGTGCAGAGGATGAAGGTTTCGTCTCGCCATTCGGGCGGCTGGGCACTCAAGACGAACTCGAAGACTTGAATGAGAATCTCCAATGGAAGCCGAGCGATGGGAAGCCTCCGATTTCGCTGTTGTCTTAAAGCAGGAAGCTGTTCCTCCAATAGCAAGATGCGTCGTTGAAGCTGATCGCTGAGCATGATTCGGCCCAGACTATGATATTCTGGTTTAGTATAGTATTTGACAACTCAATGAGAGTGTCTTACTTGATTTGGCCCGGATTCAGTGTCGTGGCGATCCTCTCGATTCTTTCCTGCCAGCACCATTCATGAATCTTGAGCGCTTGAGGCACCGGGACCACCCCGAGGCTGGATCCATCCGCATCAACCTTCGCTTGATTTGCCTCTTTTAAGATCCCAAGTTGTGATTCCAAAGCGTTCAGCTTCCGTTCGAGATATTGAAATTGGGTTTCAACCTTTCCTCTTCTTAGGTCGCCCGTACTTTTAATACATTAGCGTTGTGGTCACCGTTTCCTATCCCCTAGTGACTCACATAACACGAGCATGTTCCTGGAGAAGAGCGTCGATTGCTTCTTCAGCGGCAGGATGGTCACTTGCTGCCATCATTGTTGGTGTGGTTTAATTAGTGCGGAAGTTCGTCGGCGTTCTCACGCGGATACCGATTCGGCGTCTTATTTACGATCCCCAAGGCACGAAACGCGATAGCTGTACTCATCGCAGGATCGTCGCAGCCGGTCACGGTGCCATTCACGCACTGCAAACCTCGCTGTTAGTGACTCACTGCTTATCGCTTGGTGATAGGCGGTAAAGTATTGAATGCCACCGATGGTCCTCGCTTAAGGCGTTGAGCCAGTACCGGTGGAGCGGCCCCTCAGCCCCTCTCGTCGCCGTCCCAAACACCTGGAGTTATCGTTATTAAGCCTTTCGACAAAGAATTATTTTGGTTATGCATTTACAGACATTTCATACTTTACTTACCGGGTATTGGACCCGGGTCATGGACAAGACGTGCAACTCTTCGAATTGCCATACCTTTTGTACCCTTAACGACGTCTTACCGAGCCGTCTGCAAGCTGAAACCCTCATTCATGTTCAAATCTATGGAGTATTTGGCCCGAGAGCTGTTGAACCCGTGGCATTGCACGGTTCGCAAGGCTTGGCAATGCAGGCGTGGTAAGCGAGGCGAGCATTTAGGCTCGCTCAGGAGTTCTGTCGCTGTGTGCGCAGCCTCCGGATCTCCGAGCTGGCAACGACTGCGCCGTTTCTTTTCAAACAAAATCTCAGTGACTGAACATACGTTCGTGCTTCGATGAGCAAAGTGGGGATCCTTGAGCAAGAAGATTAACCCCGCTTGAGAGGGCTTGCGGCGTAGATCAACGCTGAACGGCTGCAAGAAGACGCCAAAACGCATGGAGACGAAGAGGCAGGGTGGAACGTGCTTTCCAGACATCACTTGATAGATGAAGAATCAAATTCATTTAAGATGGGCTGCACGCAATGATGCGTGGGCTGAAATTGCGCAGTGGCGTGTCTGGGAGAGCGGACGAGACCTTTTCAAGGGTAATTATTCGTTCGAGGGTTTGAGGCGAATCAAGACTTCCAAGAGTAATTGTTGGCAGTTGAAGGTTTCGTCGAACCTGTGTATTTGAAGCCGCGATTACATACTCTCTTGCCTTTTCCGTGGCGAACTTGGTGTTTACCGATACCACAAACAACGATAATCAACGCATCGGGTTAAGGTACTTAGGCACACCCAAGTGGGGCCAGATAACATTCCATTACACCAAGTCTAAACCTAAGAAACAGATACTGTACAATGCCTCGACAATGAATCATCAGCACCAGGGATCCATCCCTAAACAATCAACAACTCCACCTCTCCTCCAGCCAAGTCGGAGAGCAGTTGTCTTATGGTTTCATATTCCAGGGATTCGCTATCCAGGTTCCTTCGTAATTTCAGCCTGGACAGCTTGACTGGACGTCCAACGCCACCTATTTCTGCGGATTGCCGTCGCTCAACCATGTGGACAATGTTTGGAATATACTGGTCCGCGACATCCATGCGAGCAAGTCTTGGGGCGGGGAAGTGCTAGTGACCGGTGGCTTCTGTATGTATTGGGGTGCCCAGAAAGTCGATAGCTTGTTGATAGGCGGTGCCAAGTCCGACGAAAGTGAGCTCGACGACGTGGGTAAAGTTGGATAGAATTAAGGGGAGGCTTTCTATCCACTTTGGTCCTTTGGCTGCGACGTATAACGTAACTGGAGCTGGGCCCAAAGTTAGAGAGTTCGCCATCCACCGCCCGACTTCAGCGAGTCCCGTCCCGTGGAAAGTCAAGCAGACCACGAAGTCGCTTTCCGGAGGGTTTGTGGATAGTTTTAAGGATTTTCTATCCACCTTAATCAAAACTGCTGATGTCGAGGAGAGGATCGAGTTGAGAACCGGGACGAAGGGCTGAATCCCGTGAGTGAGGAGCGATTCTGTCCAAGCTGATTTGCTTTTTGGTGGTTGTATAGCTTCAATACAGAATTTGGCGCAGCTCCTTACTTGTATTCTCCTTAAGAGATAGTTCATGGGGGCTAGTTGGAGTGATAAGGAGATCTCGCGAAGCCGGTCCAACCGCACCGGTAATCCCGAATTGAGAGGTGTGGGTTGTTTGTCCACTATGATTCTCCCACTGAGAGTCAAACTCTCAATTTCTGGACAATTGGAGCGTATATGGAGAATTTCGGCAACACCCACTTCCTCCCCGGACGGCAGGGGGGAAATCTCGAGGGTCGTGAGGCCCTGGAGCTTGGTGTAGTGGCTGGAGTCCATCCAGCACCCCACGATTCCGAAATGCTTCAGTGAGCTAGGCCAGCGTCCTCCGAATGACTTAATCCTGGAAGACGAGGGCCATATGAATCCGTTGGGCTGCCGTGAGACCCGAAGCCTTCTCAGGCGAGGTGGGAACACCTCCGCAAACCAACCGTTCAGTACGTCCAAGCTGCTCAGAGGCAGTTCGAGGACTTTCAAACGGTCAACGTGTTGCGTGATTAAGCGGAGGAAATGTCGCAAGGTGATGTGGTGTATCTCTGCGTTATTAAACCACACACTGAGCGGGCACGGTTTCGACTTGTTCAATGCCACCATCACCTGGCATGAAGAACTTGAGTAAGGTGAAATGCGGCTCCAGAGACTCGGAGTGTTTTGAATGATCCTGGTCCAGTCGCGGGAGATGCGGATAAGGACTGTGCAGAGGATGAAGGTCTCGTCTCGTCGCTCAGGCGGTTCGGCGCCCAAGACGAAGTCGAATATTTGAATGAGAATCTCCAAGGGAAGCTGAGAGATAGGAAGCCGCCCGTTTCGCTGTTGTCTTAAAGCAGCGAGCCGTTTTCCCAGTGGAAGGATTCGTTGTTGAAGCCGAGCCCCGAGGATGACTCGGCTCCATGTTAGGGCCAAATTTTGGTCTCGAGTCCTAAAGATTTGGCCATAATACCCGGGTTTAGTATATTATTCAACAGATAAAGGAGAGTGTCCTACTTGATTTGGTCCGGAGTCAATCTCGGTGCGATGCTCTCGATTGTTTCCTGGCACCATTCATGGATCTTGAGCGCTTGAGGCACCGGAACCACCCCGAGATTGTACCCTTCTGCATCAACTCTCTCGACTCGGTGCATTCTCCAATCAAGTAGATTGGGTGCTTGGGATGCTATCGCAAAGTTCCTCTGGCTGAAGTCGTGATCGACGAGCCCAGGAGTTCGATACCTCGCTCCAGTAGTGTTTCCGTATAATGATCCAATGCTCCCCGTCAGGCCCTGGTCCCGACCAAGAAGGTCAAAAGTCCGAGGCCGCGAATTGAAGTCTCCCTTGCGCGTCGCTTTCTTCGCCTCGTTTAAGATCATAAGTTGTGATTCCAAAGCATCCAATTTCCGTTGGAGGGATTGAAATTGGGTTTCAACCTCCGCTTCTTCAGGGTCGCCCGCGCTATTGATACATTAGCGTTGTGGTCACGATCCGCAATCTTTCAGTGACTCACATCGCATGCTCCCGAAGCAGAGCGTCGATCGCTTCTTCAGCGTCAGGATAGTCAATTGTTGTCATTGTCTTTGAAACGCTCTGGCGAGTGGTTTCCTGCTGGTAACCGGTTGGTTGGTGTGGGAGCTCGTCGGCGTTCTCACGCGGATACCGATTCGGCGTCCTCTTTACGATCCCCAAGGCACGAAACGCGATTGGCTGTACTCATCGCAGGATCGTCGGAGCCGGTCACGGTACCATTCACGCACTGCAAACCTCACTGTTAGTGACTCATTGCTTATCGCTTGGTGATAGGCGGTAAGTATTGAATGCCACCGATGGTCCTCGCTTAAGGCGTTGGGCCAGTGGAGCGGCCCCTCGGCCCCTCTCGTAGCCGTCCCAAACTCTCGGAGTTATTGTTATTAAGCCTTTTCGACAAAGAATCATTTTGGTTATGCATTTACAGATATTTCATACTCGACTTATCGGTTACTGGATCCGGGTCATGGACAAGAGGTGCAACTCTGCGAATTCCCATACCTTTTGTACCCTTAACGACGTCTTACCAAGCGGTCTGCAACCTGAAACCTCTCATTCATATTCAAATCTGTTGGAATATTTGGCCCTAGAGCTGTTGAACCCGTGGCGTTGCACGGTTCGCAAGGCTTGGGAATGCAGGCGTAGTAAGCGAGGTGGCATTTAGGCTCGCTCAGGAGTTCTGTTGCTGTGTGCGCAGCCTCCGGATCTCCGAGCTGGCCACGACTGCGCCGTTTCTTTTCAAACAAAATCTCAGTGACTGAGCCTACGTTCCTGCTTCGATGAGCAAAGTGGGGATCCCTGAGCAAGATGATTGAACCCGCTTGAGGGCTTGCGGCGTATATATCACCGTTGAACGGCTCCAAGAAGACGCCAGCTTTGTCGGCCCCATTGTACACGAGGTTCCGATAGCAGTTTGATTCATATCATCGAGTGTACACAGTTCATGTGAACGCCCGAGCCTAATTTGGTAGATTTTGGGACCTTTCCGAAGATCGCCGGGTAAAACGCATGGAGACGAAGAGGCAGGTGAAAACGTGTTTTCCAGACGTCACTTGATAGATGCAGAAGCATTTTCATTTAAGATGACGCTGCACGCAATGATACGCGGGGCCGGTGGCGTCGTTGCGAGGGCAAATACGACCTCTTAGAGGGCCAGAAAACCCCCAAGCAAGGATGTTTAATGGCACAGATGGTCGTTGAAATTCATTAAAGAGTCATTAGAGTCAGTTTAGGGTAGAATGTTCGAGTGCGGGACGCGCGTCTGCGGACTGAGGGGGGGTGACCAGTTGGGAGGTGACGAATCGCCGGACTGCGGGAATTCCGTTGGCTCCGCTGATAAAGCGCCGCAAGGACACGCGCAATCTCTCTCCTCGTTCGCTCCCCCCCTTCCGTTGCACGAACCACACTCTCTCACCGCAAAATGCCATTCATCATCAAAGCATCGTACGAAGGGAACACTCGTCGCTGGACTCAGCAGAGCGACGTCTTCCCCACATATCAATCTCTTTCAGACCAGGTTCGTATTCGAGGCGGCATCGCTGTCCAGACTGCTGCGAAAACCACACTAACCCCTGTTCCCATCTCTCCCCCCCTCCACGCGTCCTCGATCCTTCTACTTTAGATTCACAAAATCTACAAGAACGTCGACAACTTCTACTTGACCAGGGTCACTTTTTCGCCGAGCGCTGGTGATCAGCAACCGACCCCGAGCCAGTTTGTCCTCATCGCCAACACCGTGAACTCGGCAGACGAATGGACAAACACGGCCGCAGCCCCCTTCCTCGGCGTTTCGTACCCGACTGGGATGCTCAAGTTCATTGTCAACGACAAACTCTCACATAAGGAGGCTCCCAATCGTGGCGGCCCATGGGCAAATTCAATGGATGTGGACGTCGAACCGCGCTTCCCAGTCCCACCCCTTCCCTTCCCCCGACCACTCCCTCGAGGCTTCTCCGTCCCGATGCCTACGCTTCCTTCAATGCCTACAGGCATGCAACCTCTCCCGTCAATGCCTTCAGGGATGAGGCCGCTTCCGTCGACAGGCATGTACCCACCACCCATGTCGGGGCCGCCTCCGTTTATTCCTTTCATTCCTCCACCCGGCCCCACGGAAGCGCCACAACCCCCACCTTCCGCGCCGAGTCTCCGCTCCGTCCGTTCGGATCTATCGACTTCAACCTGCTGCTCCGTCGACACTGCAAAGACCGAAGTCAAGGGCATGATGGAGAGCTTCCTCAAGGATTTCCAAAAGACCATCGCCGACAACTTTGGTGCTGAGAACGGTGCTGACGCGATGGATACCTCTTCCCCAATTCAGCCAGACCGGACGCCACTTGCTCCTAATCGCCCCCTTTCTCCTGTCGGCAACATTCCTGGCGCGTTCAATGCCCCCAGCTCCCCCGCCGAGCCTGTCGTTCATCCCAGCGTGATCTGCGATCACTGCAACAGCATGGTCAAGGGAATTAGATACAGGGTGAGGATTTGCAGGCCTTTTATAGACGTGGGAGACTCAGTTCTAATTTCTTTATTCTCAACTTAGTGCCAAGAGTGCCCCGACTTCGATCTCTGCGAAGCCTGCATGGGAGAAAACAACAACGGAGCCGTCATCCACAACGTCCAGCTCGACAAGACCCACACCTTCAAGGCTATTCCCAAACCAGTCGCTCCTGGACCCACTCCCCTTCCTACTCACAACGCGTCGTGCGACATCTGCCGAAAGACCATCATCGGTAGCAGGCACAAGTGCCTCGATTGCCCCGACTACGACATGTGCGACAAGTGCTTCGCTTCCCAGCGCGACAAGCATGATGCTGGTCACGAGTTCTACGAGTTCAAGGAGCCTGGCAAGATTGTCATCCATAACGTCACTCGTCCCTTCCCTCGTCCCCACCACCGTGGCCCTCCCTTCGGTCATCATCCTCACCATGGCGGACCCTTTGGCCGAGGCCGACATTTCGGAGGACGAGGTGGATTCGCAGGAAGACCTCAGCATGCCCGTCCTACTTCCGAGGAATCGAGCAGTGCAACCGGTGCTCTCAACAGGGATGCTCCTGACGTCACCGTGCCCCCCGTCGGAACCCGCTCGCAACTCGTCGCGCACAACGCCACCTGCGACTTGTGCGACAGCAAGATCTACGGCAACCGGTACAAGTGCGGCATGTGCCCCGACTACGACGTCTGCGAGAGCTGCTACAGCATCGTCGTGGAGCAACACCCCAAGCATCCGTTCGTGAGGATCAGGGACCCCAAGGACATCATGGTCAGGAGCCATCATTATGCGAACAGGACGGTTCACCATGCTCGTTGCGATTGTATGTGTTTCAGTATTCTCTTTTCTCTTTGGGGAGATTTATTAACGGACACATTTTTTCTTAATAGCTTGTGGCAAGCAAATCACCGGAGCGAGGTTCAAGTGCACTCATCGTGATTGCCCCGACTTTGACCTCTGCGAGAACTGCGAGGCCCTCCCCATCGAAGCGCACCCCAGCTCGCACGCCCTCATCAAGCTCAGGCACCCGATCGCGTTCTACGAGGGCTTGGCTGGTGTTTTGGAGTACGCAAAGGCGACGAAGCAGAAGCAGGCCGAGATGATGGACAGTGCCAGGACTCAAGGTGCTACTCCCGAGCCGTCGGTTTCGATCTGGCAACCTACTGTCATCCGACATGTTGCGGAGCAAGGAACGCCAATGTTCTCCCCAGTCGTTTCCCCACCAGTCGCCGTCCCTTCAGTCGTTGTCGCTCCAGTCATCGCCCGTCCTCAGACTCCACCCCCAATTCGCATTCCCGAGGAGAAAGTCGAGCAGTCGCTTCCATCGGCATCAGACCCGTTCTACATGGAGCCGATCGTTCAGGAATCCAACGACGCTATTGTTCTGGAAGGAGAAGGCGAGAGGGTCCAGATGCCGTTGCCTACTCGTCCAAGGCCCTCGCCCGTCGTCGTCCCTGCTCCTGAGGGAAAGCTTATCGAGTTGACCAGGGCTATGAGCATCAAGACCGAGTCCACCGCTCCTTCTATGGTCTCGACTCCTTCGACGGTCAAGAGCTCGTTGGCAGATGAGGAGGAGGAAGTCGCCGCTGTTGTCGTTGTCGCTGAGGCTGAGATGGAAGTCTCTGTTCCTCCATCTGAAGACTCCGCTTCGCCTTTCGGTGACGCCCACGCTGTCCAGGAGAAGATCGACGATGATGCCGCTTCTGTTGTCTCCGCTGCTCCATCCGTCATCTCCCTCGCCTCTACCCACTCTTCTACCAAGTCCGCTCCCCGCCCCAGCGCTACTTTCGTCACCGACATTACCATCCCCGACGGCCACATCCTCCCACCTGGCGCGTTCTTTGTCAAGACCTGGAAGATGCTGAACGACGGCGAGATCCCATGGCCCGCTGGCACGCGCCTCGCCTTCACCGGTGGAGAGCGCTTCGGAACCAGCTCTGCCAACCTCGAGCACCTCCTCGTCGCTGGGTTGACCCCACCTGGAGAGATGACCGAGATCCGCGTCGAGTTTAGGGCACCCGAAGTTCCTGGCAAGTACGTGAGCTACTGGAGGTTGCAAGATGAAGAGGGAAGGTTGTTCGGACATCGTATTTGGTGCGACGTTGAAGTCCTTGAGCAGCGTGTTGAAGATGCCAACTTGAAGACCAAGTCGTCCGAGTCGAGCTTGGCGTCGTCGTCGATCATTATCATGCCGACATCCGTGGCCTCTGAGGCCGCCGTGTCGGCAGTGGCGTCGCCCATCCAGGAGGCCATGCCGACCCCGACTTTGTCGTCGTTCGATGGTGATGCTTCTGACATCGGCTCGCATGTCAGCGACGTTGCGGACGATGATGTGTTCTCGGTCGCGGATTCCGACTTCCAGTGGGAGGAGGCTAGCCGTCCTCAGTCGCCTGACCAGTTCGTGATGGTGTACGAGTCGAGCAACGATGCTAGCGATTCGGATGATTGATTGAAGGTGGATGTGATTTCTTCTTCTGTTTTCCTCGACATTTCTGTATGTAGTAGTCCGTAGGTTTTCTTTCTCTGTCACACCCTCATTCCAAAAATCCCACAAAAATCTCCAAAAACACGTCGGTCCGTGCCTCTCTTTCCTCTTCTTTTTCCTTTGCGTGTACAGTAGATAGTCGGCATCTGGGAAATGCGAGTCTCGTGATGTGGTAAAACGTTTGTCGCGGTCCGAAGAGACGAAAGACGTAAAAAGATAGATCTGCCTAACCGCTACCCTTTCCCCCTTCCAACGGCCACCTCCCGCTAATAATTCAGAAAGACTCTTGCAAGCTTAAGGAGGCCCCGATGAGTCACCTCAAGCGTTCCTCATGGAAAAGACTAGAGGCCGATCGAGGTAAAGATGGCGGACTCCCTCGTAGCGTGGGTGGGGTGGTAGTTTCTGTTCGATGCTGGGACAGAAGTGGGCTTATGGAACCTGCGTACCCCGCCCGATTTAATTGCAATGGCCTGGGCTCGAGCTCAAGGAGCTGAGCGGCTTCCTTTTACTTGTCAACCGCGTTTTCACCAAAACAAACTGCGTTAACACGCTGAAAAACAAGTATCAGAGCGCGTCAAATCTAATCGGAACTTTTATATTGTGGCATCTGCCAGTACCAGTGTTATTGTGGCGAAATCCCGCGTCAGTATCCATTGGACTTCTCTCGAATCTCAGGATGAGGCATACCATTACATTGACCATCGAGAGCATCAGCAGGAGTGAAGGAAAAGAACAACTGGAAAGTAAAACGGAGGATGGAGACTTGAGGGGAATTGTGAGCGCAAGGACCCTTCGGAAAATGCTTCACATAGTAACATTTGGGCACCATCGCTTAGCAGTCGCAGGTTTGCGGTTCATGAGCAAATGAAGGACCCACCACTTCAATAAGCCAGCTGAGCAGGTTAAGAAGTCGCCGGGCAGTGGTATCCGGTCACAGGACGCGAAAGCCGCGAGCATCACGCTCGATACGACCCCCATATTCGGTCGAGTCTATCGGCCATCAGCTTCATATTACATTAGTAGCTCTTTGAAAGGTTATCAATCACACTTATAGCTCAACGTACACTACCTAAGCTGGGGGGCGGGAGTTCGCTTTGGAACGATGCGTCTTATAGGTACTACCGACTCCGACTTTGTCTTCCCTGCGCCGGGGTAAAGAGGATGGAGGCGAACAGGCATAGAAAACGTGTTTTCCAGATCGATGAAGAACCACTATCGATAAAGCGCCCTAAGGACGCGCACAATCCTTCTCTCTCCCCTCTCCGCTACATAACCTTCCACTAAAAATGCCGTTTATAGTCAAAGCATCGTACGAAGGGGACACACGTCGTTGGACGCAGCAGGACGACGTCTTCCCCTCATATCAATCTCTTTCAGACCAGGTTCGTATTTGAGCTCTCATCGCTGTCAACCACACCTGACTCATATTCCTACCCCCCTCCCCTCACTTTCGATCTTTCTACCTAGATTCCTAAAGTATTCAAGAACGTCGACAACTTCTACTTGACCGGGGTCACTTTTTCACCGAGCGCTGGCGATCAGAAAACCAATCCATCGTCGTCTGTCCTCATCGCCAACACCGTGAACTCGGCGGACGAATGGGTAGCCACGGCCGCAGCCCGCTTCCTGGGCGTTTCGTACCCGACTGGCATGCTCAAGTTCAGTGTCAACGACAAACTCCCAGATAAGGAGGCTCCTATTCGCAGAGGTCCATGGATTTCCAAACCCGTCGCTCCTACTCCTCTTCCTACACACAGCGCGGTGTGCGATGTCTGCCAAAAGATCATCATTGGTAGCAGGCACAGGTGTATCGACTGCCCGGACTACGACTTATGTGACCAGTGCATCGTGTCACGGCGCGACCAGCATGATGCCGATCACAAATTCTACGAGCTCAAGGAACCTGGCGAGATTATCCCTTCCCCTAATCCCCGCCACCATAGAGAACCCTCTAGAGGCCCACATTTCGGGGGACTAGCCACCAGTAGTCCCACTCCTCCGAATCTGCCTCCACATCTTTCTATACACCGCGCGGTGTGCGACGTCTGCCAAAAGATCATCATCGGCGGTAG
>WSUB01000205.1:31278-65074 GCA_019633425.1 Tulasnella sp. 424
ACTCCTCCGAATCTGCCTCCACATCTTTCTATACACCGCGCGGTGTGCGACGTCTGCCAAAAGATCATCATCGGCGGTAGGCATAGATGTCTCGACTGCTCGGACTACGACTTGTGTGACAAGTGCATCCAGTCGCGGCGCGACAAGCATGATGCTGATCACGAATTCTACGAGCTCAAGGGACCTGGCGAGATTATCCCTTCCCCTAATCCCCGCCACCATAGAGAACCCTCTAGAGGCCCACATTTCGGGGGACTAGCCACAAGTAGTCCCACTCCTCCGAATCTGCCTCCACATCTTTCTATACACCGCGCGGTGTGCGACGTCTGCCAAAAGATCATCATCGGCGGCAGGCATAGATGTCTCGACTGCTCGGACTACGACTTGTGTAACCAGTGCATCGTGTCGCGGCGCGACGCGCATGATGCTGATCACGAATTCTACGAGCTCAAGGGACCTGGCGAGATTATCCCTTCCCCTAATCCCCGCCACCGTAGAGAACCCTCTAGAGGCCCACATTTCGGGGGACTAGCCACAAGTAGTCCCACTCCTCCGAATCTGCCTCCACATCTTCCTACACACAGCGCGGTGTGCGACGTCTGTCAAAAGATCATCATCGGCAGCAGGCATAGATGTCTCGACTGCTCGGACTACGACTTGTGTGACCAGTGCATCGTGTCGCGGCGCGACGAGCATGATGCCGATCACGAATTCTACGAGCTCAAGGAGCCTAGCGAGATTATCGTTCGTAATTCTACTCGTTCTTCCCTAATCTCCACCACCAGAGAGTACCCTCTAGTCGAGGCCCACATTTCGGAGGACTAGCTACGAGTAGTCCCACTTCTCCGAGTCCGCCTCCACACTGGACCATGGGGTAGATAGTCCTGCGCCTTATACTAGGGAGCATCTCATCTTGGTTTGATATATATATATATGGTCATGAATGATGCGCGCTTCGCGCATCTCGAGACTTGTTTCCCGGCGCTCTCAATTACAAATCACACGAAGACATATCACACCCGAACCACAAGGTATGCAAAATTATCTTTTGTTATTACATAATTATACTAGCCGAACGGGTTCGATGCGATTGTATGTGTCTCCGACTGAGATTTTATTTTCTCTGTGAGATTGGACGCATCTTGCTTTTCAATAGCTTGTGGCAAGCAAATCGTCGGAGTGAGGTTCGAGTGCACTACCCAGACTTTGACCCCTGAAGCCCTCATCGAAGCACACCCTAGCTTAGTCTCCCTGGGGCAGACTAAATACGACTTGTGTGGGGTCGGCTAGGTTCGTTCTATTAACCCCAGCTCGCGTGCTCTCGTCAAGCTCAAGCAACCCATCTCGTTACACGAAGGCTTGGGTGGTGTTTTGGAATATGCAAAGGCGACGAAGAGAAACTGACCGATGGACAGTACCGGGACCCAGAGTGCTACCCCCGAACCGTCGGCTTCGACCTGGCAACGCACCGTCAGTCAACACGTTGCGGAGCACGGAACGCCAGTTGCTGTGTTCAGTGACAATTGAAGGTGGATGTGAAGGTGGATGTGATGCTTCTTCGGCACTTTGTAGTAGTTTATGGCCTTGCTTCCAAAAGTCCCCCAGAGCACGTCTGTCCTTGCCTCTGTTTCCTTCTTCATCCTCACGTGTACGTTAGGTAGTCAGCAGTTTAGAATGCGAGTCTCGTGATGTGGAGAAAGTTGTCGCGGTCCGAATAGACGAAAAGACGTAAAAGAAAATCAGGGGCTTT
The DNA here is from genome assembly GCA_019633425.1 of Tulasnella sp. 424. Taxonomy (NCBI): domain Eukaryota; kingdom Fungi; phylum Basidiomycota; class Agaricomycetes; order Cantharellales; family Tulasnellaceae; genus Tulasnella; species Tulasnella sp. 424. The sequence continues at coordinate 33,029 of WSUB01000205.1, forward strand.
GTTTTGCGGTGTTCTCTGGCTTCTGGCACCAGGGATCGCAATTTCGACCGCTCCCTCCCAACTCTCCCCAACCGCTACTCTCTCTCTCCCCAACAACTAACGAACTACACGAACGACACTAGGGGGCCTCAATGAGCCACCTCAATGATCCTCCATGGAAAGTAAAAAGTAAGTCGCTCAGGTGTTCCCTTTTTGAGCACAGAAGTTGAACAAAAGCGTCACCCCCATTCCGTCCCCCGTCGCTGCAGCACGACCCTGTCCCTTCTACACAAGAGGCAATTGTCTCTTTTCCGCATCCTGCAACTTCATCCATACCGTCAAATCCCCAGTAGCCCCCGAAGTGCGCATTACAGAGGCTAGCATCAGAGAGGCGACGAGCGACGACGGCTCCGGACTGCCACCGTCAAAGTCTCGTGGTGGCGCCGGGATCGGCGGTAACGCAACCCTGAACAACAACAGCCACAAGGATGGATACGATGCTCCTTCAACTCCTCCCAATGTCATCTCACCGCCGTTCAGCGACGATACTCCTCCGGAAACTTTCGCTCCTCAGCCCAGCATCTGGGGGTCTGGTCGGAGGCGGTATTCATGGGCGCCGTCTATACGGTCCATCTCATCTGCAGGGTCCAACTTGACCTACCCGACGGACCTGTCTCCTACGGCATCGTACATGTCCGAAAACGACGACGACATTGACGGCATTGACGACGATGAGGACGAACGCCCGGAACTTGATGGGTTGGAAGTCGTTGCCGCCTACGGGTTGCCTTCGGCGAATAACCCCAACGACACCTTTGAGTTTGTAAGTTTCGGTACCTTAATGGCGGAGAACACGTGTCTGAGGTAATCCTACGCGTTCATAGGTTCGCAGTCGTCCTGTCAGCAATGCTACCACCGGCACGATTCCAGCTCACGCCCGCTCACAAAGCGTGACCAACGACGACGACAACCCCGTACGACCAGCCCGTTTGTCGCAGTCGACGATCAACGCGGCCGTCGTTTCATCTGCACGTGTGGCGCAATACCAACCTACCAGAAGCACGGTCTCCTTCCGCCTTCCTCCCGAAGACGGAGTGCCTGAAGAAGAGCCCAAGGTCGTCACCCCTGCTTCGGCGATCAGCGACCCCGACGGTCAAGTCCTGGATGTGAAGAGCCCCGCTCCGTTAGGAGATGCATTCGTATTGGTATGAATCTGGCATCCGCTTTGCATTTGACGACGCGCGACGCTGATAGAATTCATATACATAGCGTTCTCCTAAACCCCGACGAACGAAGAGCTCAAAGACCGCTTCTTCTCTTCATCAAGACTCGGACATTGAATACGATGACGAAGGACTTGGACTATCAGTCGAGGAACCGACCGTTAAGCTCACCGACGCCACTCCGTCGCCGCCGAGACCTGAATCGCCAGAACAAGAGGCGCTGGAAGAAATGTTCCTCCACGGCGGCGATGCTTCAGCCACCCTCGACCGACCTTTACGACGCTCTGGAGATCGGCAGCTCAGCCTTAACGAGGTCTTTCTCAATTTACAGGACCCCAGTTCGCGTCCTCGAAGGATCGACCGGATCATGCAAGGCCTCTCACCCGAAACCCCGATCAACTCTGTGTTGCCGACCAGTGCCATCTCAGCGACGAGTCAGCGGCCTGCGCCGTTTCAAGGGGACGGAGACCGGAAAAGCACAGCGTTCAGAGAGGTGCGTGAGGAACTTAGCCAGAGATCGTGTCCGATGCTTCCTTTGCTCATTGATTCGATTCTCGTTAGCATCTGGCCACGCTCATGGCCAAGCGCTCGGCTCAATTATCCGATCCGGACTGGGAGAAGAACCAGGGCAGGCTAAAGAGGATAGCGGTACCCGCGCCAGGAAGCGCGCCAGCGACCAAGACGCAATTCGGGTTGGGAGACGCCCAGCGACAGCAGACGTTGCCTCCTTTACCGGAATCCGCTGCTCCTCGGTTGAAAATGTTCGACGTACGTTTGCCCTTAACTCGCTTAGAGAAATGTTTTGTGTGTCGTCGATCTTTACTCACCTTTTTTCCTCTCTCCCTCCGCATTTGGTTTTTTTTTAGGCGTTTTCGCCGGATGGGGTGAACCCTGCTTTCACGCGGCCCAGAAGACCAGGTCATCGAAAGCGGAATGCGGGTGGACAGGGGGGTACGCCGGCGACGAGTGGGTCCATCAGCGTCCCGTCCGCTTCCGTTCCAGCGTCAACCAGAAATTCGCCTCCGACGACGACCACGTCGCCCGCTCTACGCGAGAGTCCGCCACCGTTACCTCCATCGGCCTCTTTGACTTACCTTTCACCCTTGGCTTCTCCTGCTCAACCCACATTCTCACCGAAACAGGACGACGCCTCCCCCTCCCCACCTCTATCGGCCTCTTTGACCCACCTCTCTCCATCGGCTTCTCCTTCCCAACCTGCGTTCTCACCGAAGCAAGCTGCATCCCCGCAGCTAAGTCCGCAGGTGGTTGAGCCGCGCAAGTTGAGTCCACCCCCACCTTCGACTCCGAAGCGGAGAAGACGGCGGCCGTCGTCCTCTGCTGCGGAACGGGACGGTGGACCGAGCAGGATGGGAAGTGTCACGGGCACGCCCGTGCATGATTCTCCGGAGGATTTCAGGGGGTTGAAGGAGAGGCAGTATTTTAGTCCGTTGGAGGAGGATGATGCGCAGGCTGCGATGTCGGTTGTTGGAGTGTATGAAGGTGGGACGGCGGAAGGCGTTCGTGAATCTGTCGTTGGCGAGAGGAGAAGAAGTAGTGCTGTGCCAGTCGTGGAGAGCAGGAGGAGTAGTGCAGCGCCGGTTGTGGAGAAGAGAATGAGTAGCGCAGCGCCCGTCAATGAGAGGAGAAGGAGCAGTGCAGCGCCCGTCAACGAGAGGAGAAGGAGCAGCGCAGCGCCAGTCGACGAGAGGAGAAGGAGTAGTGCAGTGCCCGTTACCGAGAGGAGAATGAGTGAGGCAGCGTTAGTCGACGACGACGTCCAGGAAACCGAGTCGGAAACCCACGCTGACTCTGGTTCGGAGACTGGCTCTGTCCCCAAGGACCGTGGGGAGAGCATTGGTCTTGGTAGACCACCTCCGGCTTCGAGGCGACGAACGTCCAAATCGTCGAGATCCAACGCTTCCTCGGGAGCTCCGTCCACCGAACACACCGTCCGGAATGTTTCCAAACCCGTACCAACTCGAACCTTTAGCGCCAAGTCCTCAAGAGTCTCCTCCATCAACCAAGGCCCCGAACGAACCGAGACGTTGCTGCTTGCCCCCGAGGATGGGATTCCGAGAAGTACCAGTCGGGACTTTACCCCGCGGGTTCATAGGATTGGGACATCTGCAGAAGATGGTATTACGCCCAAGGCTAAAAGCAATAGCACGCACTCTCGTGGCAATAGCTTCGAAAAGAGGCCTGAAGAAGAAGAAGAGGAGGAGGAAGACACGGTGCCGCCCGTTCCTCAGCTCTTGCCTGCCGCGGATTTAGCTCTCTCGCCCAAGTTCCAACCACGACCGCTACGATTGGTGAGGATTCTTGAAGGTCTTGTTCTTGGCGCGTTTTCAGCATGCTGATGAAAAAATTCGGTGGTTAGTCCCGATTGTTTGAACAGGTTCAGAACACCGCTCCACAAAGCCTGCCCGAGCCCCTACCGTCGCTCCCGGGGACCGCTACTCCCAGTAGCGTACGCTCACGGCAAAGCCGTAGACCTCTCTCTGCCATTTTTATGACCGAAGACGAAGAAAACATAGACAGCATGCCTAATTCTGCTCGCATCGATTCGCATCAAATCCCGCCTAGTCCAACGCCTCGACGACCTCAGCAACAAGTCAATTCTCCATTCCATGCCTTTCAATCTGTAAGTTATCGTATTAGCCTTGCGTCGTCCCTGAAAACTGACGCTCCCGCTACGCTGAAGCCCGCCTTTTCACATACCCCTCCAGGCTCCGCAGGATACCCTTTCACCAGCACGCCTCAGACATCATCATCCAATCGCATTCGTTCAGATTCAATTTCAGAAGAACCCGTCGCACAACCTTCACCATTCGTTTTCCCTTCTTCACGACCAGGAATCCCAGATATGCCTCTCGTTTCACCTGCTAGTTCCATTCGAAGTCGACAATCTCGAACAGCACACCTTCCTTACCTTCACAACGCCGGATTCGTCCCGAAGCACACGCCCAGATCGAGCGCCACTACGCCAGTCACGTCTGCCTCGTCCAAGACGCCAACGTCATCCTTGCAGCCAGCTCCACTCTCTGGCCGGCATTCCAGGCATTTGTCCGTAGAGTCGGCCGTCTCTGCTGCGTCATCAGCAGCGTCCTCGGCCGTCGCCAAGCCATTACTCTTCTTCGCGATTGCGTCGGACGACGTGAAAGAAGTGGAACGATTGCTGTCGAGCGGGGAGGCAAATGCCAATGACCGAGCCGGTCCGGATGACCTGCCTGCCTTACTCTTCACGATGGGCAATGAAGGGTTGAAGAATAAGAACGAGATCATCAAGACCCTGTTGGCTTATGGTGCCGACCCTTCTGTGCTGCAACAATTCAATGGTCACGCGAATCGTCCTTCGACCTCAAGTCATCCGTCGACTGGAAGTCAAAACTCGGTCGATGACGAAGGGGGTGAAGATCGACGATCCTCGGTCATGACCGTCCGCCAAGCTGAACGCAGCAAGAGCCCAAGTCCTACGAGGCAAATCACCATGGGTATGAATCCAGAGATAGAGTAAGCGATTCACCCTGCCTGAGCATTCATCCACTTACTCATTTCTCATTGCAGTTACTACCTAACCCGCGTGACTGAGATGCCCGAGAAACAGCTGGACGCTCTGAGAAAGGCTGGCTTCGACCCGCTCGCAAGGATGCCATTCAAAATGATTGGTCAGGACTTGGTGCTACAGGAGCTTCTCCGAGTTCTTGCGAGACATTCCGCCCGAGGAGGATCAACTCCGGTCTCAATTATCTTCGCAGGTGGGTTTCGTGTTGCAGGTATTTGAAAATCCTGGAGCTAACCCCCAGTCCGACAACCTCTAGGTCCTAGCGGACATGGAAAGAGTTTCCTTTCTCGCAGCATCGGGGAATTGCTTCGCATCCCCGCGCACACTGTCAACATGACCAACCTTCGAACACAAGATGAATTCCTTCAAGCTCGTTCACTAACGTCGAAGAATGGAGTGCGTGCACAAACTACTCGCTAGACAAGCATTAACTGACACTCCCTCCAGGAGGTTTCACTAGCCTCTTTCCTCTCAGCCAATGAAGGGAAGCGTTGTGCGGTTATTCTCGAGGTAAACTTGACAGCCCTTCGCCAAAGAATCAATACTCACTTGCCCCGTGTCACCCTACCTAGGAAATCGAGAAAGTTGCAGACAAGAGCGCATCTAATACTCTCCGTACGTCCCCTCCGCTGCTCTCGTTTGCAATCTTTACCGACACATCGATCTAGTTATGCCATGGGAACTGGGCAAGCTCAACACGACAGCCCGGCAATACGACACCTCTCGCGTCATCTGGATTTCGACATCCAACGCAGGTGTGTTGCTTAAGAGCTGAAGTTCGCTGTCACAAACGTTTAGAACTGATCGTCTCCTCAGGTGAAGACATTGTTTTCGACTTTGAGCGTGACCGAGGCGACCGTCCTTGCGATCGGAAGGAGTACCTTGACCTTGCAACACGGATCCGAAGGAACTTGATTCAAAGCCTTGGAGTATGTACTCGCACTCGGTCTTTTCGGCATCTCCTCTAACTGCTCTCTTGACAGGCCTCCCTGGTATCGCGGATCACGACCGTCCTTCCTTTCCTCGCCTTCACCCATGCCGAGAAGCTGGCGCTTGCGTACCAAAGCCTGCCTTCCGACACATCACTTTCCAAAGAGGAGCTTGACACTATGCTTGACGATATCCTTGCCGACTACATCCCAAGCGAAGGCGTCCGCTCCATTCAACGAGCGGTCCAACGACATTACGAAGACGACATGTGGTAAAAATATTCCTCCCCAAAGTACAACGAAACTATATATAAATATTACAACTATGCAAAGTCTATTGTAAGTTATTGGGTCTTTAGTAGACACCGATCAAATTCGGAAATATGGATTATGTATGAAAAAGACTTGGTCGCGTGGTTCCTATATCTTGTTCCATGGTCGGCCATCCGTTGCTGCGGTACTTGGACGTTTAGGAAGCTTGGGAGGTTTCGACGTTCGCGGCGGAGGTAGAGGAAGCGACGACTCGCTCTTCTGAGCATCGGACATCCATTGTTCGATCTGTTGGTGTGGGACGATGGGACCGGGAACGTGCGGAGGTGGTAAAGATGGCCTCGATGAACGTCGCGAAGCTACAGTCGCGGGATTCAATGACCTCGGTGCGTCAGATGTGTTGGCTCGCGAACCGTTCGTTCCAAGGTTTGCGAGGCTTGGAAGAGTGTGGAAATCGTAGTCCAGTGGTCTTGACGTGAGCAAGGGTCTCGTGTGGGCAGCCGCTGACGCCGCTCGCGGCCTGTTGGCCGTCGCATTCGCCGCCCTTCTTGCCCAGTCAGAAGCCGTGAAATTTGAAGGAGCCAGCTTGGCGAACGGGTCGGCCAACTCGTCCGCTGGGTTAGGCGCGGATACTACGATGGCCTTGGATGCTGTGCTGGGTCGTTTGGTGGGCGTCTTGGGCCGTTTGGGCGTACTCGGTCGCCCAGGCGTCGACGGTCGAGAAAGAACCTTGGAGAAGGCTGATCGAACTCCACCGCCCTTTAGCTTTGCAAGCGTGGCCTCTTCGGCGCTCAGAGTTTCCCCCTGACTTGGTGTGTGGGAGAGGAGCTGGGCGGGTGTCTGATGTCGAGGTGGAAGGGGAGGTACTGGAGGTGAGGCCGACTCGACTGTAGTGATCTTCGAACGACCATCACCAGCTGACACGATGCGGGATTTTGTAGGGGAGACCGCAACTCGAGGTGGCCTAAGCTTGGAAGAGGATATTTTGGGTGTGATGCTCTTCTTAACAACTTGGAACATGCCGATCTTCTTTCCTCGCTCAGGTTCAAGGAGGAGTGGGGAGCAGAAGAACGTCAAGGGAGAAAAAGTCTAGATTGATTGGATCAATTTACCGGCCGTGAAAGATATAGCATGATGAACATACCTTTTCACCATTTACTTCCAACCCGTTGGCGGCCTTTCGATCGTCCACGAGATACTCCATCTTCCAAAACAGCTTTCCCTTATCCTCCCAGCCCTGAACAGTATACACGCCATTCTCCTTCAGCCACAAGCTCGCTTCACGAGAGATATAATCTTTGCTGTCGTCGCCATTGATTGTAACCCGTCGCAAAGTTGGCGGACCGTCGAATTTCTGGGTTCGTCGTCATCAATCAACCGTCAATGCTCAAGCAATGGCGGGGACGTACAGCATGATGAAAAACAAATATATCTCTGGAACTCATCCTGAACTCCGCCAGCCCGTATTCTCCGTACAAATCATCTTCAAAGCACGAGCCGGGCGTTGAGGGGGTCACCACGGCGGATGACCTCGACCCACTTCTCGAATGATGCGTCATAAAGGAGGCGCTGCTGGTGGTTGCGACGGATTTTGTGCTCGCCCCTTCTAAAAGCAAGGCATACTCGCGTCCATAGGAAGGTTTTAACGTGTTATAAGTGTGCCGGTGCAAGTGAAACCTGGGGTTGATGCCACGAAAACCTTCCTGCTTGACCAGAACGCACCCGGACGTCAGAAATTTCTTCGTGTGCAGATACGTAAAATAGCATTTCAGTATTAACAAGCTTACCTGGTCGATATGCAGCTCCACGATCGTGTCTTTGAGGAACGCAATCTTGGCGGGTAGATTTACGTTAACAAACGACCTTGACCCTACCGAGTAATTACTACCGCTCAGATGGGACGTCCTTGGCGAGCCGGTCCCACTAGCTGCAGGCGATATTGCTCGTTTCAGCTCCCGCTCTTCCCCTTGGTGTTGCTGCAAATTGCCCCCGTAGCCGGGCAACCCGTCGTACGGCCCTGCTTGGCCGGAGAGAAAAGCACCTCTCGGAAGGCCTTCGCCTTTCCGATCAGACACATGGTGGGCGTAGTACGGATGCTCTTCATCTAACGCTGGCCGGTATTGTGATAGTCGATCGATGGGAGCCATGGTAGGTGTGCTTTGTCCAGCGTCCTCTCTACGAAAAGACGAAGCCGATGGGTCGAATTGCTGGGGGAATAGAGCTGGAGGATCAGACGGAGGTGGGAGTGGGCGGTCTTCCGCACTCTCACTAGTGAATAGGGAAGAGGAAGGCGGAGTAATGACCCCTGAATGTTGGGCGAAAGTGATTGGCGTCTCAGGCGTTACGATGTGTATTGAACTTGGCGTTGGATGTGGGCGTTCGTTTTTATGAGTTCTAGGAGTGGAGATAGCCGACCCGAGTGACGAAGATGTGGCTAGATGCTGTATTGCGTCTTGTTGAGTGCTAGTGCCGACGGTAGGGACGGTGACGCTGGACGAGCGACAGCGTACTGGCGAGGGATCATGAGCGGAAGTCGCGTTACTGCCGCTCAGACTGATGAACGGTCCCTGTTCAGGGTGCAGACTAATGCCATCATCACTCCCGAGCGGCTCTCCACAGGAGGAGGAAGGGGTGACCTCAGTGGGGTGCGTTGAGATCGACGTTGCCGACAGCGACGAGTAAGATCGCGATGACTCCGCGGTCGAAGAGAACGCTGATAGTGGGGCAGACTCCAATCCAACCGAATCTCTTTTGTCGGAAGTGCCGTCCTCTGCATCCTCCTTCTGGGGAGTGGAGGGTGAAGGCTTTGGGGATCCTGGGAGGGGTTGGTCTTGCTCGGGACAGATATTTCCTAACGGCCTTGCAGTGTGTCCACTTGCCTCCCTCGCACGACGGGGTTCGGTACTCGGGAACGGGTCGTGGTTATATCCATTGTTGATTGTTCCCGTCAAACGTGGCAAAGCATCGAACGAGATGGCTGGCCCCAACGCAGGCGAAGAATTTTTAGGAAGGGGAAGGTAGTGCTGATCAGATCGTCCGTCATGGTTGTTAACCGAAGGCGAGTCGGGACCTGGTGGATCGTAGTATGCTGACAGGGAAAATATCGACGTGGCGTCGTCGTCATCATGGTCGTAGTGCGAGTGACGGGGTGCAAGGTGCCTATCGTCAGGATGAAGAGACGAAGGGTCGGGGGATGCATAGGGAGAGAGATAGGCGGAGCTTTTGGCCGAACGGAGACGGGAGGCGAACCCGCGGGGAGATCCGTGAGGTACGATCGGAGAAGCGAGCGCGTCGACACTAGGAGCTTCGACACCCAGTCCTACTATGGCTCTGTGCGTCTTTACCCCGTCATCATTCTTCGAGTCTTCAATGGACCCTGGAACATGAACTGCGGGTGTAGCCTCCTCGATCATGTCAAATCTACCTTTCCAAAGGCGTCTCCTAGGGACCGGGGAGCCCGACGACGGTCCTGCGGCACTCCCCAGCGGCGAGGCAGGATCATCAGTAGGACCGGTAGAGTAACCGAAAGCTTGAGGACTTTGGTTTGGTCTAGGTGAGTCCGATATGCTGCCCACACCGGAAGGGAAGATTGGAGAGTCTCCAGTTGAAGTCGGAAGCTGCTGGTGGCCCAAATTCCAAGCGTTTGGACGAGGAGAAGAGGGGTCAAAGACGATCGGAATGGATCCGACGCTCCATGTACGCGATGGAGCGCGGTGGTTACCGTTGGGGGTGTTGGATGCGCTGGGAGTCGTTGGGCCAATACCGGGGGATTCTGGTGTGCTTGGAAGATCGGATCGTCCTAACGGCTGCCGGCGAAAAGGCGAATATGAAGTGGGCACTGATGGAGACGTAGATGGACGTGGCGGGGTTCTTGGCTGGGAGTCGTGACGGCGGAAGAGTGATCTGCTGGGCATGAGTCAAGGAACGAGGAAAGGCCAGGGGGGAGGGGGAGAAAGTGTGCGGAAGGGGGCAGGCAAAATAAAGATAACCAAAAGGGATCTACTAAAAGCTGTAGAGAAGCACGGGGTAGCGGACTGGTATTTAGAAAAGAGTGCCTGAACTTGCGTAGTGGACTTGCAGGTCGCCAGGAGCATCCCTCGATCGGCACGTCCTTGCGTTTTTCTCCATCGATAAATTCAGAGCTCTCAGCGACTAGTCAGTGGTCGAACAAGCGGGAAAGCCCAAGCCAAGCGGCAAAAGAGATATTCGGATTCAAAAAAAAATCATAGTCCGTGTCAATTGATTTGAGGTGCGCCCAGCAGGAAAACAAATACAGATCAAGTTCCGCCCAGAAGACAGCACTGTTAGAGTTGAGCCTTTACATTTCCCTCCGGCGGAAATTGAAGCATTGAATTCTGTAGGAGAAGACCAGTAGAGCCGGAGTGAAGCAGAAAGTTCGAGCAGACATAGATGGGCCAACAACGGAGACTAAAATTGCCAAGTGATCGAAAGTTGCATGAGCACAAACCAAAACTAATTGTAATCTCGTGTAGAATGGGCGGGCAAATATGTCTTCTTGGAGCCATTCAATGTTGATATGGACTGCAAGGGGCCCTCTCATGCGCCTCGGTGCCCGCCCAGGGATTACCACTTTGCACCTCGAAGGACGAACCTAGGTTCATTCCTTTGCAATACGCTTGTCTTGAAAAGAAACGGTACAACCAATTCGAGCTCGGAGAGATCCGGAGGCTGCGCTCACAGCAACAAATTCTTGAGCTTGCGTAATTACTCGTCTCTCCTACCGTGCCCTGCGTTCCCAACTTTTGCGAACCGTGCAATATCACCCGTTCAGCAGGTCCAGGACGAAGTATCCTATAGATTAAAACCTGAGCAAAACACTTCGAGCTCGAGACTGCATCGTACGTCGTCGCAACGTTAACGTTAAGGGTATGAAGGTTTTAGAAATCAAAGGAGCTGCGTCTTTCTCTCATAACCCGGGTCCAGTAACGTTAAATAGAAGCTGGAATATCCGTATATACATAATCAATATATTTCACTAGGGAAAGGCTCAATAACGTGAGCATCGGGTGTTTGGGACGGTGACGACAAGGGCTGAGGGCCGCTCAACCCGACGCCGGCTCTTGAGGGAGGACCCTCGGTGGCTTCCGGCCTATCACTAAGCGATGATTAGTGAGTCACCAACAGCGAGGTTTGCAATGCACCAGTGGTTCGTGACCGGCTCCGACGATCCAGCATGAAGATGGCCTGGTTTGTTTACACCTCCGGAAGAGGCGGAGTAGTTTTATTTTTTCTCACCGGGACTACTAATAACAACGCAATTACCCTCCCCACACTACCGCCTGAGAACACCGAGGAACTTTAGCACCAACTAGCTAGCAACCACTCGCGCCAAGCAATGGCCACAAATGACTGCACTATCTCTGAAGAAGCTATCAACGCTCTTCTCCAGGAACATACTCCAATGTAGGTCACTGGGAGATAGCGGATGGTGACCACAGCATTAATGCATTAATAGCACGGACGACCCGGCGGGAGAGGAGGCTGAAACCCAATTTCAATCCCTCCAACGGAAATTGGATGCCTTGGAATGGCAAATTAGTATCTTAAACAAGGCCAAGCAAGCGATGCTCAAGGGCAACTTTGAGTCGCGGGCTCGGACCTTCAACCTTCTTGATTGGGACCAGGGCATGATAGGGAGCATTGACAATACCGGATCGGGTTATCAAATTCCCCGGTTTCTCGATTACCGCTGGGGCCACAGCGAATTGGAAGCCATTTCTGCATATGAGTGGAATTTTGCCGTGACATTGCAACCATTCGACGTGGGAAGTAATCAAGTCGAAAGCATCGCTGCAGGATGGCACGGTGATGATGTGGTACCGGTGTCTCAAACACTCAAGATCCTTGACTGGTGCCAAAAAACGATCGAAAGGATCGCCAGGACACTGACTCCGGACCAAATCGAGTAGGGCACTCTCTTTTAGCTGTTGGATAATCTAATAACCGGGGCTATCGTAGGCAGACTTTCAAGCTGGGAAACCCTGATTTCGGCCCACCACAGAGCCCATTCGAGGTGGGCCGAATCATCCTCAGCAATCGGCTTCAGCAACGCATCCAGCAAGGGGAGAAACAGCTTGTTGCATTAAGACGACGATGGAATTCCCTGCTTCCTATTGCGGGTCTTCCCGTGGAGATCCTCATTCAAGTATTGGGGTTCGTCTTGCGTGCCGAACCGCCTGAGCGGCGAGACGAAACCTACATCCTCTGCAGAGTCCTCATGCGCATCTGTCGCGATTGGACTTGGATCATCATAAATACTCCGGGTCTCTGGAATCGCATTTCGCCATACTCAAGCACTCTTAGGGAGGTGACAATGGCATTGGACAGGTCCAGACCCCTTCCACTCAGCCTGTGCTTCAATAGCGCACAGATGCGCGGCATCAGCTTGACAAACTTCTTCATCCTAATCAAAGAGCACACAGGTCGTTGGAGGGTTCTCGAGCTGCATCTGATAGGCTTGGACGCTCCGATCGTGCTGAGCAATAAACTTTGGGGCGTGTTTCCACGTCGCCTTGAAAGACTTCGAGTCTCAATGAGACTCGATGGACGGGGAACCGCGCGCCACGTTAATTTCTTCGATGGACGCTTGCCGGACTCATTAAAGCATTTCGTGCTCGCAGGCTGTCGGATGGACTCTAGCCACTGCGCCGAGCTACGAGGCCTCGCGACTCTCGAGCTTTCCCAACTGCCATCTCATCAAAGGGCGAGTGTGACAGAAATTATCCGTATACTCTCTAACTGTCCGGAACTCGAGGAGCTGGTTCTCGGTGGGGCGATTGTGTTGGATGAACAATCCGCGTTTCTCAATCCGGGATTGCCTGTACAGCTGGATCGGCTCCGTGCGATCTCCCTATCACTCGAACCAGCTCCCATGAAAGCCATCTTAACAGCCATACAAGTTGGGAACTGCACCAAGTTTTGTATTGAAGCCATAAAACCACAACGGCCCGATTCAAGATGGACTGAATCGCTCCTCACGGACGGAATTCGGCCCTTCATCCGCGTCCTGGAGTCTGCCCTCTCCTCGGCATCAGCAATATCGATCAAAATAGACGACAATCTCATAGCACTAGCCACAGATCCTCCGGACAGCGACTCTTTGGTCCGCTTGACGTTCCGTGGGAGGAGACTTGCTGAAGTTGGGCGGTGGATGGCCAACTCCCTGACTTTGGGTCCAGCTCCAGTTACACTAAACCTCGCAGCAACTGGCACAACGTGGATAGAGGCCCTTCCCCCGATGTTGTCCAACTTCAACCACATCGTCAAGCTCACCTTTGTCGGACTTAACAGCACCTATAAACAAGCGATTGACTTCCTAGGCACCCCAATACATACAAAAGCCACCAGTCAACACGACTTCCCTGCCCCGAGACTTGCTTGTATGGATGTTATGGCCGAGTATATCTCGAATCTCATCTGTATGGCCGGGCTACGGACACCAGCAGGCGTAGCTGGTCTCGGACGTCCAGCCAGGCTGTCCAAGCTGATACTGCGAAGGAAACAGCGCGTATCTACGCGGAAGGACACTCTCCCCACTTTGGTTGCAGAAGAGGTGGAGTGGTTGGCCATTTAGGGTTGAATCTCTGGTGCTGATGATTCAATGCTGAGGCACTATATCCTATCTCGCCCTCATCTGGACTTCGTGTAATATATAATTGACGTATTTCCTCGCTTGTGTGTGTTTCAATTCTCCGGAGCGATGTATCGATTATCATCATTTCTGGCATACTTTGACACCTCTGCCAGCGACTGGGAGTTATAGGACACGCAATTGCAACTTCGAATATACGGGTTAAATGAGGTCTGAACTGGCGACAGTTCCTCCCGGAAGTCTCCATATGCATTCAAGAATTCCGGAGGAACCGGGTGTCGATGTCGGTCTTGTGTCAAGACTTATGGAAGAACTGTCACTGATGCTTTAGATGCCAAAGGTGCAGCAAAAGAATTAAGGGATAAGTATTACGAACATCCGGCCAGAAAAACCGGACTGGAGTTTGACAGCGCGAGATATGGATCATGCATTTGCTGTTCCCGAAATTGGGAAGATGGTAAAAAATGTGAACATGTATGCACTGGAAAGAGAGGCTGTCGAGGTATATTCAGGATCATGAAAGGAAAGTGGATGAGACAAGCTCAAAGGCAACAATGGATCTTGAAACTCTTCTTACAAACGCCGGAATAGTGTACAGAGAATAATGCAACAATATATTTTACCCAATTTTACCACCTGTTCTACCTTTCCGGTCTACCCGGTGGCAGATAGAATATGGTTACAACCACACCTTCAGTGCAGGGGTCCCTGAACCCAATGGACTCAGAGGGTTTTTTTCTCTCCATACCAAGGACATTTGGGGCTTTAATGCACCCAGTCAAGAGGTCAAAGACCTGCAGGGGAAGAGGAAAAGAATGAGGGGGGGAAGCACAGAGGTGTAGTGATGGGGTAGCAAAGCAGTCTGTAGGGGATGTGTACAGGAGTACTCTCCCCACCACGTCAGCAAGCGCCTTCGAGGTTGACAGATGCCGCTGGGAATAATAGTGCTTGTGGGGTCCAGGCTGCTTGGGGTTGGATGGATGAAGCGGCAGTGACGGCAGGTGGTGTAGTGATGGGATAGCAAAGCAGTCTGCAGGGGATGTGTACAGGAGTACCCTCCCCACCACATCAGCAAGCGCCTCCGAGGTTGACAGATGCCGCTGGGAATGATAGTTCTTGTGGGGGCCCAGGCTGCTTGGGCTGGATGGATGAAGCGGTGGCGATGGTGGTAGCGGCAAGGGAAGGTGGTCAAAAAAAGTGAACAGAAAAACAGAAGAACAAACAGAAGCAAATGTTGAAGCTGGACTCGGAAACATTGCCTGAAAGCGCCACACGAAAAGCATTGCCTTCAGGGCAGTCCTGCCCACAGCACCCAAGTGATCAAAATGAATACCAAGCTGGATTAGAAGCATTTGGCCAGCTAGCAACCACTCGCACCAAGCAAAGAGACCAATGGCCACAAATGACTCCTTTGTCCCTGAAGAAGCTATCGACACTCTTCTCCAGGAGCACGCTCATGCAATGTGAGTCACTAAAAGACAATGGACGGTGACCACGATGCTGATGCTTTGATAGTATGGGCAAGCGAGGAGGGGAGGGGGTTGAGACCCAATTCCAATCCCTGGAACAGAAATTGGACGCTTTGGAATTGCAACTTACAATCTTAAATGAGGCAAAGCAAGCAACGCGCAAGGGCTGCTTCAGTTCGCGGGCCAGACTTTTGACCTTCTTGATGGGGACCTGGGCCTGACGGGGAGCATTGGAGACAATACCGGATTGGACTATACAATTCCCTGGTTCCTCAATTACGGCTCAGGCTGGGCCAGAGCGAATTGGAAATCATGTCCGCATACAAGCAGAACTTTGCCGTGATATTGCAGGCACCCGGCCCATTTGATTTGAGAAGTAATGAAGTCGAAAGTATCGTTGCAGAATGCCACGGCGATCACGTGGTGCCGGTGCCTCAAGCGCTCAAGATCTTTGACTGGTGCCGAATAACAATCGAGAGGATCGCCACGACACTGACTCTGGACCAAATCGAGTAGGGCATTCTCTCTTTAGTTGTTGGATATCTCATAACCCGGGCTATCGTAGACAGACTTTCAAGATGGGAAACCGAGATTTTAGCCCACCACGAAACCCAATCGAGGTGGGCCAAATTATCCCCAGCGATCGGCTTCAACAACGCATCCAGCCATTGAGGAAACCGCTTGTTGCATTAAGCCGACAACGAAATTCTTTGCTTCCTATCGCTCGTCTTCCCTCGGAGATCCTTATCCAACTATTCGACTTCGTCTTGCGTGACGGACCGCCTGAGCGGCGAGACGAAACCTACATCCTCTGCACAGTACTTACGCGCATCTGTCGCGACCGGACTAGGATCATCCGAAATGCGCCGGGTCTCTGGAACCGCATCTCGCCTTACTCAAGCTCTGTCAAGAAGGTGACGACGGCATTGGACAGGTCCAGACCCCTTCCACTCAGTCTGTGGTTCAAAAGCGCACAGATGCACGGAATCAGGTCGAAAGACATTTCTCGGCCTGATCACAAAGCAAGCAGATTGTTGGAGGGTTCTCGACCTGCATCGGGTGGGCTGGGACGCGCTGAGAGTCCTTGCGAGGGTGTCTCCACCCCGTCTCCGAAGACTTCGATTCTCAATACAACTCGAGGGGCTGAGAGTCGAGCACTATCAATCCCGGGTTGATCTTTTTGGTGGAAACTTGCCGGACTCACTAAAGCATTTCGGGCTCGTGGGCTGTCGGATGGAATCCAGCCACTGCGCCGAACTACGAGGCCTCGCGACTCTCGAGCTTTCCCAACTGCCATCCGATGAGCAAGTGGGCGTCACGTAGATTATCCGTATACTCTCTAACTGTCTAGAGCTTGAGGAGCTGGTTCTTGGTGGGGTATCATGTTGGACGGACAATCCGCGCTTCTCAATTCAGGACCACCTGTGCGGTTGGATCGGCTTCGCGAGATCTCTCTATCACTCGAACCAGCTCCCATAAATGCCAGATTCAGGGTCATAAAAGCTGGAAACTTCACCAAGTTCTGTATTGAAGCCATACAACCACAATGGCTCGGGCGGGCCGCGATTCGGTATGGACTGAATCGCTCCGCATAGACCGGATTCAACTATTCATCCGCGTTCTGGAGTCTGTCCTCTCCTCGGCATCAGCAATATCGATCAAAATAGGCACCGAACTCATAGAACTGGCCAAAGATCCCCCGGACAGCAACTCTTTCGTCTGCTTGACGTTCCGTGGGAGGAGACTTGCCGAAGTCGGGGGGTGGATGGCCAACTCCCTAACTTTGGGTCCAGCTCCAGTTACACTAAACCTCGCAGCGACTAGCATGACATGGATGGAGACCCTTCCCTTGATGTTACCCAGCTTCAACCAGATCATCAAGCTCACCTTTGTCGGACGTAACAGCACCTATCAACAAGCTATCGACTTCCTAGGCACCCCAATACAGGCAAAAACCACCATGAAATTACAGAACGCCTTCTCTCCGCTTTGCCCATAGGAGAGGTGGAGTGGTCAATCGTTTAGGGATAGATTTCTGGTGCTGATGATTAATTGTCAAAGTATCGTGATGCCACTCTCCCCGTGATCTTGACTCGGTTGAATGGGAATTTGACGTATTTGTTGTATTGTCCAAATTGCGGGTGTCTAAATACTTTCGCCCGACGGGTTGATTATCGTCGTTTCTGATATATGTTGATACCTTCGCCAACGAGGGAAGGCAAAGAGAACGCAATCGCGGCTTCAAATCGAAGGGTTAAACAAATTCTTTGACTGGCCGACAATTCCTCTCAGGAGTTTCTATTCGCCTCACGCCCTCCAATAAATAAGCAAGTTACAAGTCGAAATAATGGTGTGATACTAAGACGTCAATCCGTGTCGCTGTCGGGGAGGCTTTGTTCTTGTCAGGAACGTGCGTCTGGGGGAGGTTTTGCCCACTCACCTGCCCTCGGTAACAAGACATGGTTCGTATTCTGGGCCTGACACGGCGTCCATTGAGCTGTATACTTTTCCCGCTCAGGGACATTGCGTAGTTATTCCACTGAGATGCCGGAGTACTTTCATGTTCCTTCTCATGCTCATCTAAAGCAACTCGGTCTTCGGGAGATAAAAGCGTCCAACTTTTCCAAGGTGATGATTTCCAATGAAAACCGACATGCTTAATCTGTATACGGTGAAAGAACGTGCGAGGATTAGCAAACCAGAAACTGACAAGACTTTCGCAACCTACACAATTTCGCCAATTGCGAGCAACCATCTCGCCGCGAAGTTTCACCAGGGAACAGTCATCGCAGTAGAACCTGGCGTCGAGGTCGTCCATGTCCGTTATGGTGGCGGTATTCGGATCCAAGCCCACTGCTTTCACGAGTAGCTCCGCATGACCGACCAAGCCACCCACCACACGGGTGCACTGCATCTCCTCGAAAGAGCTTGTGGGCTTTCGTGGTGGAGTATGGTACACTTTCTTTGTGAAATGGTCTCCGATTGTGTCCATCCAATGGACTGTATCTTCGTCGTGCGCAAGTGAGTGCCCGTAACCGCAAGTGGAGAAAATGGATGTCGCTAGTGAGAGAATGCCGTGCTCCTCTGCTGCCTCAGGATCGGTATCTGCTTCGGGTTCTGGTTGGCCTGCTAGCACCAATCTTGTGAGTTCGAGTTTTCGTTCCTTCCTCCATTTCTCCAAATGATTCGGAAGATCACTGAAAACATGGTCAAAGATGCTCGGGGAGACGTCGGTCCCTTCCACTTCGATGACCTCTTTGACGCTTTCGATTTTCATAAGAAAAGTGGCAGAAGGCATTAGCGTGTCGAGGACGGCATTGTAAGATGATTTGAAGCTGGAATATCTTTGACAGAAGACCGTCCTTCGAGTCCTTCTGACGGGATCTTCTTCTCCCTCGGTCCTAATCCGGTTTTGTTCATCGACTAGCCTTTCAGCCAGGGGCTGTATTCGCTTCCAAGCTATCATAGAGCGCAACCGTGGTCGATATAAGCGTTGGAATCTTGGGCAAAGCCTGTTCTTGGACGGACGTACCCGCTGGTGTGAGAGGCTGCGCGGTCAGAAACAGGTTTGGAATTGCTGAATAAGCATAGGAAGCTTGTCGTGCGTCACGTAAATCATGCCCCAACTCGACCAGTTTTGAAATAACCCTTCGATTCGATGTCATGGATTTAGTTTGGACCCTCAGGGTGAGTCTCGGTACGTACTCTTCTCTCCTCTTTTCCCTCATCTCATTTGCGATTCGCCGCTCTGCTTGGTCTCTCTCTCTCGCCCATTTCATTAGGATACTGGCTGAATCAATCTTTTCGCCGATTTCGGATTTGGTTTTTTCGACGAACTTTTCGAAATCGGTGCGGGAGCCTTCGACTCTGGCCTCGAAACGAAGTTGATGGTGTTCCACGATTTCTGACATCTGGCGAACGACTTCCGAGAGGTAATAGTCCTCGTATGGATCCTAAAGGGTTGGGTGTTATTATCGGCTGGGTAAAATACTATAAGGTCAGGGGAAAAGACCCTCACCGGACGTCTTCGTGACCGACTCCACACTTCATGCCAATTGTTCGAGATATCGATGAGGAGAGACGGAAACAAAGGAAAATTGAAGAGCAAATTTACGTACTAGACTCTCCAGGAAGGAGTTCAAGGACAGTGCGGAAGTCGTCCAAATACGCATACTCCTTAGCTGCGGCTCTACCCGAAATGGTGCTATGAAGTGATTGCGATGGTGAGGAATGATGCAGGGTACAAGGCAGCTTTTTCAGCTCACTTGGCTTGAAAACACACTTTGCAGGCTCTGAGACGCAGAATCCACCAGACATTTGGGAATCCTGTGAGTGGTTTGCTGCATACCTAGAGATGAACCATGTTAAGCGTCAAGCGAATAAGTGGAGAGAGGCAGAAGGAAATTGGGTGGAGATTTATACATACCGTACATTCCCTTGTGAAAAGCAAAACGGCTAATTGCGGCTCGCTCAGGTCTTTTGGACATGTTGGGACAGGCGGTTCCGCGGCAGCTCGCGCGGTCTTCCAAGCACCACGAGAGCGCTAGTAATTAGAAACGGATAATTTAACACCTCGTATACATGTAGGTCCCTGGAGCGCGTTGTTTACCTTGGACATGAGATGATTTCGTAGCGCCTTATTTGTTCTTGCGAGATGAAGGAGGTCCAGTGGTGTGAGGTAGCCGAGTATCTGTCACTCATGGAGTGTGTAGAGTACGAATACAACTTAAATACTAATTACTTACCTCGTATACCACGTCGAGAGGTAGCGAATTAAACCGGTCTTCCTTGAGACGATTCCTAGATTTCCCGCTGGTCCGAGCGCTGCGAGCGGTTTTCGCTCTTTTCCTCTTCGGCTTGGATTGAGCTAACGGACAAGTCAGAGAGATTCGACTTCAGCAAAAGGTAATAGCAGCTAGGCGAAGAAGACATACTAACACTCATCGTCAAATGAGCCACTGGTGCCAACTCCATTTCCCAGCCGATCCGAGCCTTCCACATTTTCGTCGCCCGGTTCCTTGTAATCAGTGAGTGTTTTTGACCTGGTGACGACCATGGTTATTGGGAGGCCTCAGGTGTAACGATGAAGGAGGTGTCGTCGCTGAGATGGCTTGATGGAACGGTGGGTTGGAACGTTCAATTGTAAATGTGATCACGTGACGGGTCACGGAGCCGATTGATGGGATGCCCGAAACAGCGCAGGCGGTGTGGTGAGTCATTGCGGGTGAATTTCACTTTCGAAGAGGATCCTCCAGGGCCTACCCGACCAACGCGGCAGCTGATTGGCAGCTTTGGGAATAAGGCAGACTTTGCTGTCGAGAAACGATGGAATCTCAGCACACGAACAGCCGACCTCTTCTGTATTCAGTTCCGAACTCCTCGAAATCTTCAGGCAGGTGAGAAGCGCGTACCCAAGCGTCGCTGACAAAGTCGGCTGGCGGGATTCAACTCGAATACATATCTTGTGGTCTGCGTTGGTGAAATATATTCAGGTTTATCAACGCTAATTCTAAACTATATATCTCCAAATAGATCTATTCAGTATTGCTCCTTTTGCTCACACTCCGTCAGGATTGGGCTCAGAAGGGGTTTCTTGGCATGGGGAGAAAAAATATATTCGGGTCTCGATTTTTTGAACAAACAGAGCTTCATAACGAAAGAGGTATATTCATTGGAGAATCGAAGGAAAGTGGACGAGAGAAGCTCAACGGCAACGAGGGGCTTCTTACAAACGCCGGAATAGCTTAGAGAGATGGAATTACCCGAAAATATATTCTACCACCTGTTCTACATACCTTTCTGGCCCATAGTACCCGGTGGTGGATAGAATTTTCACGGTTTCAATTCTACCGGCAACACTCATTTGCCTGAAAGCACCACACGAAGGACCCCTAGATGACCACTTTGCACTACAACTTTCTAAATCCATTTCGAACCCGCAATGTCTTTACACATACGCCAAACGCAAAGTCAAAGTGAAAGGCAACGTAGACGCAGTGACGGTCACCTCCCCTCCTTCAGGTATCAACTCGTGAACCTTCTTCTCCAAGTTCGGTCGGGTTGATTCCTCCAATTGTGGTGGCGCTTGGAAGTAAATCGGTTTCGTACCGAGTGAGAGAGAGGGTTTCTTGATTTGTCTGCGTTCGTGAATCGGGATTTTGTCAGCAAATACCTCTGGTAAGAGAGCGAGTCTGTAACGCACATCTTCTGGTTCTCCGTTAACCATTCAATAAGTCTCTCGATCGTCCACTCTTTCCCGACTTCCACGTCCATCGTCTCTCCACCACAAACTGGACAGTCTGGTTTCTTCTCATGCTCAAAGGTGTAGCTATAGACTCCATCGGTCCCAATCAACATCCAGTAGTTGTTCAAGAACGGTGCTGCGGTAGTAGCAATCTTGAACGCCTCGTTGCAGCATGACGCAGCGATAATTGCGTTGGTCGAAGCGATAGCTGGAATGATGTTCTTGACAACGCCTTGGGTTAGCTGCCAAGTGACACCTTCAATCTTGAACTCTTTCGCTCGTTTGGAAGCGACCTTGTACAGCCAACTGATATGTTCTGGATCGTCCGTATCCATCTTCTTATCTAGACAGCCCCAGCAACTCATCACTTTTCGTCATTCTCTTGGAGAAAATGCTTGACCGTACCTCCATGAACCTTTGGCCACTCCAACACGCTTGCCCATTCGATACAGTGTTCAGGTAACCGGGGTGTGTTGGCAATCGTGCAAATAGGGAATGCGGTTGGTTTGTTGAGCATGTCGAGGGAACATTCGTAGCATGATGAGATGGTTGGGAAGATCACTCTCGATTGACCTTTGAAACCTGTCAAAGCCCGGACAAGTTAGAAATGAGGCAAACTTGGGGTATTCAAACGCACCCTCAGTTCCGCCATCAATCAAGGGCTTGAGGCTTTCGGGGTTCTCTGGGTCAACGAGGTTCACCAACGTAGCATTGATCCATCGTCGAGCTTCTACAGAGTCTAATCCACAGATGACAATGTTGAATTGCAAGTAATAATCGTCATCTTTGTCTTGGATCTTGCCATAGTATCTGAGGGTGCCCACGAGCAAGGATTCGTCAGCATGTTCTTGATCTTCCACTAACTTACAATGGACGTTCGACTCACGGTGTAACTTTCACTCCTGGTACTCTCTTCATGATAAACTCGGCGGCAACAGTCGCTTTAGGTTGTCCAACGTCCTTCGGTCTAGACGCGTTCGCCCCGAGGGTGTTGTCAGCAAACCGGGTCCAAACGAGGTCTCGGAACCCTTCCAGACCACATACCTAAACAGGAACTGCCGATTTAGATTACTGATATCAATCGTATCCATATCAATAACGTGGATGTCCTTGAATCCCATGAGCGCCAAATTGGCTAGGATCTCACAGCCGAGGCCTCCTGCACCGATGACAAGGATCTTGCATTGCTCTCTCAGGAAGCTCTTGACCTGTTCACGTATAACCACAGGTCATTGCTACTTAGTCTAGCTCCTTGATGCTTCAGTGGTGGTGATATTTTACGTACTGGTTCGCCCGCAGAGAACGCCTCATCCGTCCTGGGACCGGGTCTATCGAGAATTTGGTCCACATAGTAGTATTGGTCTGGGTTCTGTGGGCCCGATGATGATGGACCGCTTGCTGCTGGTGGAGCTTCGACAGCGACTGACATTGGCTCTTGTAATAGTGGTGAAGTAAGGCGGGTGAGTGGTTGTAATTGTAATTGGGACCGTTCTAGGGAACGCGTGACTGTCACACAGTGGGTGACGTTCCTCTTGCCCCATTGCGGCAGCGCGACGATTCACAACGCAGGCATCAAATGGTCGACGAATCCCCCAAGTTGGGCTTTAAGATCTTTCAAGTTTCAATTTTTCTACCTATACTATAGTTAGCGCAACGCTTCACTACCTCCCTCTCCGATCCAAATCTACATAATCCCCTGAAAATGGTGTCGGACTGAACAACCCTCCCATCGCATCAGGATTCCCCAGCTGCATCTGGATTCGAGTCGTATGCGGTCCATCCAGCCTAAACCCAGCTTGAGGAGGTGGTGGATTCCCACTAGGTCCGAATAATGTATCCGTATCATCATGCGTTCTTCCTCCTCCGCCACCTCCTCCCCCTCCAAAATCGGTGAAGTCGGTGAAGTCGTTCCCACCTCCAACGCTAGCTCCTACTCCACCTCCGCCATCATTGAAAGACATATCCTCCGAGTCGAACGAATCATCCTCTCGCCCAGGGTGAACGTTCAAGTGCGAACCCTGAGCTTCGTATCCTACCGCACCTTCGTCCTCAAAGGAGTCCGAATCATCCTCGTATTCGTCTCCTCCATCTCCTCCAAAGTCATCATCATCGTCCTTCAGCCTGCCGGTCTTAAACGCCTGGATGATCGACGGTCTCGGTCCCGCTGCACCCACAGGTCGAAAGCTCTGCCTTGGTCTCGACGTAAACGTCGGCCTGGGCGGGGTAGGTACAGCTTCGCTAGGTCCGGGTGAATCTTCAAAGTCGAAACCGGCTAACAAGTCTCTGACCAATAGATCCGCTGCCTTCTTGGAAGGAGTAGCGGCGATTCGGACTAAATCCTTGTTCGGCGGTGGGAACCGGAGGACGGAAGAAGCGTTGGAAGACGTATCAGACCAGAGTTGTTGTGCGGTTGGGGGTTGTTGATGCTGTTTTGCAGTTCCCGGTTTAGCGGTGGCCGAATCCCCAGAGTGAGAGTCGGTCGACGAAACGCTGAAGTTGATCTTTGCAAAGTCCGGGATGTCGCTACTAGCATCCGTCGACAAGGAATGCGATGTATTGAGATCCACCAGTCCGTTCCACTTCCCACCATCATCAGCAGCCGGCAGGAAGGGGTTGTACTTTGATAATTTCGGTGTCCCTGGTCCAGCACCGCCCTTTGAATTCCTTCTGAGGACCTTTTGTCGAAGGTCTGTAGCCTTTCCTTTGCCTTTCGGTCTCTGTGGTAGAGGTACGCCCATCTCGAAGGACGATGTTGACTGACTCGTCCCATCTGTACTCGGACTAGGGGGTTGGAAGGCGGACGAGTCGGAGGAGCTGCTGAAGCTGAAGTCCGTTAAGAGAGTCGCGGCAGCTTGGGTAGGCTGGACATTCGAGGTTTGAATTCCCGGCTGTGCACTTGACGATGAAGGCACTGCCGAACCACCGGCAAGAGATCCATGCGAGGGAGACCAGGCCGGGACGTCGGTCGAGGCGATGGACATCTGTGACACGTCGTGTCCAGCATGTTGAGGTCTTGCAGGTGTGGAGGAGACAACACCCGAAAAGGAGTGCTCTACTCCGGATTGACTTGGGGCAGATAGGAACGACGATGGGGTAAGCTGCGTCGCTGGGTGTTGTTGCTGGCGGACGTGCACAGTTGAATCCTCCGTGACGGTCTCATTCCCGGTTTCTTCTACTTGCCCAGACGTCTCTTCCGTTTCTTCTGTGGGCGTCTCGTGCACCTCCGTGAGTTCAGGCTCGATTTGCGAGTAATCTCCATCTGCCGGTACGCGAACTTGAGCAGCCAGCTCGAAGAACGACTTCCAGAACTACAAAAACCGGGGATACGAACAAGTTTAGTCTCTCTAAATGAACACGCGAAACTCGTTCGGCCCACCCTTGCGGCGTCACGCGTTGGTTGAGTCGCCTGAGCGAACCGTTGGACCGAAGGTAATATCTGACTTGTTAGGATTTGATGAGCTTTCGCCATATTGTTATCAATGGACTATGAGACCAGGCAAGAGAAATGGGATTGTAAGTATGCACCACGTGTATCCTATCAAGTTCAGCCACTTACCGCCAGTCTGTCAGTAATGAGCTGGTCGATTTGCTCGATTTGGACTGCCGGAGGAAGGGTTGGGTCCACTCCCGGCACGACTATGCTTGCTGGATCCGCACTGGGCACGAAATGCGGTTTACTTGACGCCATCTTCCCTGGTACGCGTCAAATTCAATACTTGAGGCGGAAGAGTGCCCTGTTATTGGAGGGGCGTTTGAAGTTAGACTGGCCAAATGAGGTCGAGATGGTTGAGACGAAGTCGCCGTTTTCGCCGTTTCGCGTTCGTTCCAGTCTACTCCTCAATCTCGCCTCGCCCACCTCCCGCAGCAATGGTTCTCGTACTCGTCATAGGCGACCTACACATCCCTTACAGGTGATGCTCTCCCACTTTGCTCATGATAAATGTGCTGAACTGGCTGAGAACTCAGGACCCCGGGCCTACCACCCAAATTCAAGAAGCTACTGGTCAGTGTCCCGGCGGAGCGACATCGAGGCATGCCCCTTAACCCTTCGCGCCTTGCTTAGGTTCCAGGAAAGATTCAACAGGTACCGAACATCGGATACTCGACAAGCATCTACTCGTTTCGCTAACGAGATGTTCCATGAAGATCATCTGCACTGGCAACGTCTGCGACCGCGAAACATATGATTACCTCCGCACAATAGCTGTTGACGTGAACGTCGTTCGGGGCGACTACGACGACGTAAGCTATCTGGCAGCACCTGAGACTATGCACTGACTCTTGTTGGGCTTTAGAAATCATTCCCTTTCTCGCAAGTGATACAGCACCCTTCCCTCAAGATTGGCATGATCCACGGACACCAGTCCATCCCAGTTGGAGACCTAGATGCTTTGAGTGCCATGGCTCGTGTCATGGATGTGGATATTTTAATAAGTGGCCACACCCACAAGTAAGCCCCGCTCCTTGCTTCACTCTTGATGGAAGTAGCTCAAGGGCGGCACCTATCAGATTCGAGGCAACGGAGTTCGAAGGTCGATTCTTCTTGAATCCAGGATCAGCGACAGGTGCATGGAGCGGTGCATCGATGAAGTTCGTGTGGCTCGCACCTCGCGGTTGCCCGATTGCTGGCTGACCAAAACCCACAGCGAAACAACACCTTCGTTCGCTCTAATGGACATCCAAGGCACAGTGGTGGTTACCTACGTTTACTCTCTGGTGGAGGGCGAGGTTCGAGTAGAGAAAATCGAGTTCCGCAAACCAATAGAAACACCAAAACCTGCACCTGTTCCGCAGCAGGTAGGTCGTCTTCAGCTTGAATCCGCAGAAATTAGCTCTCGTTGCTGACTTTCGATCTTCAGGGATTGACTAATTCACCGAGAATGGAACCGCCAGCAATGGCAGGCGGCTGGTAACGGGTGTTTGACTTTCGATACCTTAATGCATGGACTTTGGTTCTCTGTGAAACGTAGAGTCGGGCAACCACTTGCCAAAACCGCACCGAGTGACTTTCATGGAAAGTAAATTAATAAGGGGGCTAAATGTATAAATACGTCTAAAGATATCCAACTGCAGAAACGAAGGGATCGTTTACTTCTTCTGCTGGAGCTTCCTCTG
Organism: Tulasnella sp. 424; assembly: GCA_019633425.1. Lineage (NCBI taxonomy): Eukaryota > Fungi > Basidiomycota > Agaricomycetes > Cantharellales > Tulasnellaceae > Tulasnella > Tulasnella sp. 424. The sequence goes on from WSUB01000205.1 coordinate 59,432, forward strand.
GTACTCGGCGGCCATCTCCTGCTGGACGTGTGGTAAAACCGGTTGATGGGTCTAAGAAAATCCCAGTTCGAAGTGAGCAAGTGTCATCGTGCAGGAGCAGTCCTTGATATACATACCTTGTATTCCATTGAGAATTCACCTGCAAGCAAAATGGAACGACTATCCGTCAGCAAACGCCTTATGCAAGAAGAATGGGCAAGGACGAACCTTTGCCTTGAGTCAAGCCTCTCAGCTGGCTCGAGAAGCCAAACATGTCGCTCAAGCTAACATCAGCCTGGACAGTGAACTCGTCTTCTCGGACATCCGTGTCGATGATAGTACCACGTCGTTGATTAACGCTTCCGATAACAGCACCTAAAAGACGAGGACGTTTGGTTCTTTAACCCCGTTTCGCTCTGACAGTATCGAGAAAACTCGTACCTTGGAACTCGGTGGGGGCGACGATTTCAACGCTCATGATGGGCTCCAAAATGCATGGCCTGGCCTTCATGTAACATTCCCTGAACGCTCCGATAGCAGCTTGCCTGAAGGCCAATTCCGAAGAGTCGACTGCGTGGTAGGCACCATCTTCGAGGATCATTCTAACACCAGAGACTGGGCAGCCAGCGAGGGAACCTTTCTCGAGAGCATCGCGGAAACCCTGTTCGTGAGGGCAAGGGAAGTGTCAGTTTGAAATTTCTCAACGAACCTTCGCTCATGCCCGTACCTTTTCAACAGCGGGGATGTATCCAGCAGGAATGTTACCACCAGTAACCCAGTTCTCGAAAGCAACGTTGTCGCCGGTTTCCTCGTCAGCTTCGATAGGTTCGACGAATCCAGAGACACGACCGAATTGACCAGCGCCACCCGTTTGCTTCTTGTGAGTGTATGCGAAGGGAGCGCGTTGAGTGATGGTTTCCCTGTAGGCGACTTGGGGCTTGCCGGTGGTGCAAGGCGTGTTGTATTCACGCTTCATGCGCTCGACGTAGACTTCAAGGTGGAGTTCGCCCATACCCGAGATGATGGTCTATTCGGGATAAGCGTTAGTCTGCGCTGACGTGTTGGTTATCGACATGCGAGAGCTTACCTCGCTGCTCTCGGAGTCAAAGTGGACTCGGAATGTGGGGTCTTCCTTTTGGAATCGGTTCAACGCACGAGAGAAGTTGGGAGTTTCGGTTCCGGTTGGTTTGATAGCCAGGGAGACGACGGGTTCGGGGACGAACATGGAGGTCTAGTGAAATGGTTGTCAGTTGTAGAATCCCATTTCGGGTCAAGCGGTCAAGTAATACCATAGAGTAGGGGTGAGTTCCGTCCGTGAAGGTATCTCCAGAGGAGCATTCAATACCGAACATTGCGCAGATCTCTCCGGGGCCGATTTCAGTCACGTCCTGAGAAATCATAAACCGTGAGTTGAAAGAACCAACAAGGCCAAAGAGCGCTTAGCATACCTCCATATCGTTGCTGTGCATCCTGACGAGTCGTGGAACCTTGACCTTCTTGCCGGTGCGGGCATTGTACACGATGGCTCCCTTCCTCAAGGTTCCCTGGTAGACCCTCATGTAAGTCAATTGACCGAAACGACCTTCTTCCAACTTGAATGCCAACCCAACGAGGGCGGCATCGGCGGCAGGAGTCAAGGGAACGAGAGGAGCAGATGCGGGCTTGGAAATATCGATGGCCTTGACTTCGGCTTCAGCAGGGGTTGGCAGGTAAGCGCAAACACCATCGAGCAGAGGCTGGATACCGGTGTTCTTGATAGCTGATCCGACGAAGACGGGGCTGAATTTCCGGGCAATGGTTGCGCGACGCATGGCTTGAACGATATCGTTGGCGGTGATCTCAGCTTCGTTGAGGAAGAGCTCGGCGAGCTCGTCGTCAGCTTCAGCGAGTTGTTCGATGAGCTCGGCGCGCTTCTCCTGGGCGTTCTCAAGGACAGAAGCAGGGATTTCATCAGACTCGATGACCTCCTCACTGGAAATGGATGATTAGGAAAAGAGTCACAAAAAGTATGGTGGAAACAAAACTAACCCCTTGACACCTTTGTTGTAAATAGCCTTCATACGGACCAAGTCGACGACACCCTTGAACTCGTCCTCAGTGCCGATGGGAACTTGGGCGAGAGCGGCAGGCATCCGGAGCTTCTGACGAATTTGGTTTACGATCCGATAAGGGTTTGCACCAGCACGGTCCATTTTGTTGATGAAGGATATCCGAGGAACGTTGTATCGTCGCATTTGCCGGTCGACTGTGATCGTTTGACTCTGAACACCCGACACCGCACAAAGCACCAAAACAGCACCGTCGAGTACTCGCAATGCACGTTCAACTTCGATAGTGAAATCGACGTGACCTAAATTGCCCTAACATATTAGCCTTGATCGACAAGAGCAACCGAACGCAGAATATTGCTTACCAGGGGTGTCGATAATGTTGATTGAATGGCGTTGAATGTCACCTGTTACTGGCATCCGGGCATTCCAGTCGCAGTATGTTGCTGCGCTCTGGATGGTGATACCCTTCTCCCGTTCCAGCTCCATGCTATCCATTTTGGCACCCACGTTATCCTTTCCTCTGACCTGAAAACAGGGAGATTAGCCTATGTGATGTTTGCAACGCCCAAAGCTCCTACCTCATGGATATCCCTGATACGACCCGTGTAGTACAGGATCCGCTCCGTCAAAGTGGTCTTGCCTGAGTCGATATGAGCGGAAACTCCGATGTTCCGTTGGAATCGCAGGCGAGCTTCGTCTTGGTCGGTTAAAGGAAAGGACGGAGCAGCTTCAACTTCAGATGCTTCCTCGGATGCTTCTTTTGTAGCCGCGTTTGCTGCTGAGGCATAGCGTCGCCATGACGGTACCTGCCGAACTTGGCGGCAAGACGTGAACCCGAGGCGAGTGGCCAGAGGGAAGGCCCATAACCTGGCTGGAGATGTCATGGGCGGGGATGTGCGGTGGTCAGTGATAAGACGTCACTGGAACCAGTTACCGCTTTTACGCGTTGATGGGGGAGGGGGAGAGAGGGGGAGAGGTGGGTGTGGATGGAAGGAGGTGTGCAAAATAAGCGCGTCTCGAAAAGTTCGACCTGAAGGTGCCTCCAAACAAATAATGCACAAACAACGCCACCAACGAGAAACACTCTCCCGCCGTCTCAAAATAAAGATTGATAATGCAGCTAACTCTACTATCTCCATAATAGTATTTTAGTTGGTCTATGCTATGCTCACGCATGGGCGCGGGGGTCCCTGAACCCGATGTGGCCTGTCCATTGATTCGTGGTCCCCAAGTCTTTGCACATCCCCTACCCATTTACGCTTATCTCCCGAGCTTCCATACAAGCAGCCTTCGCATCGATAAGCCTGTCTCTCAGAGCGTACAACTCCATCATCCACCCAAAGCCTTTGCTTCGCCGTCCTCGCGAACCCGACCATAGCCGACCCGTGCTTGGGCGAAGCACTCCTCCGCTTCGTCATGTCGGCCCTGGACGACGTATAATCTCCCAAGGCTGAGCAGCACGTTAGCTTCCCCGCGAACATTTTTTGTGCTTGAGAATATAGCTTGGGCAAGGCGATAACACTCTTCTGCTTCGTCGTGTGTGCCCTGGGAGACATGGACAGCGCCGAGCCGATTTACTGTTGTTGCGCGTTGTGCGTCATGACCAATTCGGGCATATGCGGCTTCCGCTTGAATTAGTGCACCCTTCTCTTCATCTCGCTTTGACTGGGACTTGAAGATGAGTGACAAGAATAACGAAGCACCCGCTTGACATTTTTCGTCGCCAATGCTGATCCAAATGGCAAGGGCTTCGGTCACAGACTCTTCGGCCTCGTCGTATCTGTGCTGAGTATGGTAAGCTTCTCCGAGCGATAGTAATGTTCGGGCTCTGCCGTCACCATCATGAGCGAGATCATAAGAAGCCGCCGCTTGGCGGTAGGATGTCTCCGCCTCATTGTATCTGCATTGTGCTTTATAAAGCATTGCGAGGCCGCGCAGTGTGTTCGCGGTACCAAGGTGGTGTTCAATGCGAGAGTAAATGTTGTGGGCGTCGTTGAAAGCCTTCTCAGCCTCGCCAGCCCTCGACTGGGCACGATAAGTATTCCCCAAGCCGAACAACGCGGTTGCAACACCCACGTCATGACCGGTGCGAGAGTGGATCTCGTGCGCCTCCGCGAAAACCTTGCCCGCCTCCGTGAACCTCGACTGAACGCGATATAGTTCTCCCAGGCAGTTCAAGGCTTTCGCAGCACCGGTGTCGCTGCCAATGCGAGAGTGGATTCCGTGCGCTTCCGTAAAAGCCTTCTCCGCCTCCTCATACTTCGACTGAGTGCGATAGACATTCCCCATACCGTTCATCGCGTTTGCGGCACCAATATCATTGCCGATGCGAGAGTGGATCTCCTGCGCTTCCTTGAAAGCCTTCTCCGCCTCCCGACACCTCGACTGGGTGCAGTAAATCTTGCCCAGACCGTTCAATGAGTTTGCGGCACCCATGTCGTCGCCGATGCCAGAGTGGATCTCGTGCGCTTCGTTGAAAGCCTTCTCCGCCTCCCGGGTCCTCGACTGAACGCGATAAACATTTCCCAGACCGTTCAACGCGTTTGCGGTACCAATGTCATTGCCGATCCGAGAGTAGATATCGTGCGCTTCCGTGAACGCTTTCGCCGCCTCCTGACACCTCGACTGGGTGCGGTAAATATTGCCCAGACCGTTCAATGAGTTTGCGGCACCCATGTCATTGCCAATGCGAGAGTGGATCTGGAGCCCTTCCTTGAAAGCCTTCTCCGCCTCCGGATACCTCGACTGAGTGTGATAAATATTTCCTAGACCGACCATCGCGTTTGCGGCCCCCGAGTCGTGGCCGATGCGATTGTGCATCTCGTGCGCCTCCTTGAAAGCATTCTCCGCCTCCCGATACCTCGACTGAGCGCGATATAACTCTCCCAGACCCTCCAACGCGTTTGCGGCACCTATGTAATTGCCGATGCGAGAGTGGATCTTGTGCGCTTCCTCGGAAGCCGTCTCCGCCTCCCGATACCTCGACTGAGCGCGATAAATAGCGCTCAGGCCTACCAACGCGTTTGCTACATCCATGTCGTTGCCAAGGCGAGAGTGGATCTCGTGCGCTTCCGTGAACGCCTTCTCTGCCTCCCGAGTCCTCGACTGAGCGTAATAAATATTGCCCAGACCAATCAACGAGTTTGCAGCACCAATGTCTTCGCCAATGCGAGAATAAATCCCGTACGCCTCCGTGAAAGCCTTCTCTGCCTCCTGGTTCCTCGAGTGGGCGCGATAAATATCGCCCAGACAGCGCAACGCGTTTGCGGCACCCATGTCATTGCCGATGTGACAGTAGATCTCGTGCGCCTCCTTGGAAGCCTTCTCCGCCTCTTCATATCTCGACTGAACATGGTAGACCTCCCCCAGACCAAACAATGCGGCTCCCTTTGCCCTGTCGTCTTTTGTTCGAGTCGCAACATCGATGGAAGACTGGAAGTGGGACTCGGCCATTGTTGTGTTACTTTGAAAGTGATACATCGCGCCTAGCTGCCACAACAGTGCCGCGGACCGTACTTTCTCGCAGCCTAAGGCTGAGCCACAAGGTGTCGTAGATGGCTAATATCCGGTTCGTTTAACCTTCGGTGATGTCGTTCTCCATCAAAGTACTCAC
>WSUB01000206.1:0-64936 GCA_019633425.1 Tulasnella sp. 424
CCTTGATGCGGTAAGGTGAGCGGGGTGAGGTGAGAGTAGAAACCGAGCTCTTCCACGGTCGTCCCGGCTTCCGCACTCGACTTTTAGCTGCCGTCGAGCAGGTTAACGGCGTGGCATTGGTCGAATTTCTGGGAGTATTACAAGTAAGAAGGATCTCAATGAGCCATTAGGAAGCTCAACTTGCCCATCAGGGATCTCGAGAAAGGTATGTGTTTGGGCACATTGGATCCTAAAGGAAAATAGAAGAATCGTAAGACTGAGTCGACAGACTAGGATTATATCATTTCGGACGTATATAGACCAGGAGCTTGTTCGGCGAATATCCACTCCTGGGCCAAGGGGGGCTCCGACTCTCGCAGATGGGATTTGCCAACAACAAGAACTCCGTTATCAGGGTGGCTTATGGCAAGAGAAGCAAGACAGGTGAGTAATGTCAACTCGTGCCGGGGCTGAATGAAGATTCGCGCACCGAGTTAGCTCCAAAAATGTACGATATCGCAAATTCTGCAATGTGTATGTTTCACTCGAATTCGCGCTCCGCTGGATAGCCCATAACTGGTTCCCAGGATTTTTGGTATACGTTTGGGAGTGTCCGTGGCATTGACCAGTGCCTTTATGGTTGGGTCCCCCTTCACCACCAACGTCAGCCAGTGGAAGCAACCGCACGACATAGGTCCTGCGTGCGCCGGGAACATACAAGCTAGTATCTATCACAGTTCTGGCTTGCTTATTCGTTAGGATGTAAAGTCCCTCGCGAAACCACTGAGATCTCTCATTGCTTCCGTCTACGGGTGACCCAGATTGAGTATCGGCATCTGCTGAGGGTTCCACAATGTCGTGTTGCGAGGTCGTATACAATTCAATGAAATCTCTATTCGGGGAGTCCGACTCCGGAACTGGTTTGTCGGTTCAGTGAAGTGGTGGTTGATCAGGTCTCGGTGCCTGCCGCTTGTGCACGTGCAACATTCGATAGACACCGGTAACATGAGGGAGCGTTCGGGTAGGGCCGACACTCCGAGTCGAGGGCAGGGAAGAGAATGCCTTCAAAACGTTACCACGGTTGGCTCAGACTTGATATTGATCCTCGCATAACCTTGAGGTCTATCTCGCCTTCCTCGATAACGTGGAAAGTAATCAAGGAACACACTCATAATATTTTCGCTGGCGATAGTTACATAAGGTGCATTCTCTCTCTCTCTCCCCTTCCCGTGCGTGCGCGCGCGTCTGTCCGGGGCGGCGTTATTTTAGTCTCGACTGGAGCCCTCGGGCGTCAACTAACTCATCCTGGCCGCGCTCCCTCTATGGCGGCTTTCTTCGCGTATCGCCAAAATCGAAGCCATTGTAAGCGCGACGATGATGAACGTCGCCGAGCTTCGTGCACGGGTCGTGGATAGCACAGGTGGACTGCAGTCGACGTTGAAGCGCGTCTCCGAAGTCGTTGAAGCGATCCGGGGCACCGATTGCGTCCTCAATCAGTAGGGACGGGCTTTGCCACCGTCATTGGAATGCCATAGAGAGTTAGGTTGTGTATACGTCGGAGGGCTCCGACCATGGTTCCCTTGAACGGATCGCCCACAGCAAGGCTCACCCGTGCGGTCCAAATGAAACTGGATTCATTCCAGCTGGAAAACGTCAACACTATCACCCAAAGCATAAGTGCTGATAACGCGAGTTTTCTGGCCGAAGGTTTGGCGATGAGCAATTCGCGGCCATCGGTCACGATCGAAATTCGAATTGTCGTGATATCAGAGCGATGCGCTTTTCTATGGCAGGTCACAAGCTCCAGTGGAACCTCTTTATCACCTTTCGAAGTCGAATGTACCTGAGTATCGTGGCGTGGGGACCTCCGTTGGCGCTCCTGTTGCAAATTTGTTACGCGAGCGATGCAGCTTGGAACATTCGATGCCGCGGGTGAAGAAAAACCCGCTCGCTTGAGGTGCTTGGCAGACGTGGCGTTTTCGCCATGTGCGGACCCGAGATCACCAGCAAGCCTCTTTCTATGAGACCTTGCAAGATCTCCGAATAATTCCAATCCGCTTTTGGCAAGTCTTACGTCAGCCGCTACCCCAAGGTTTGGGAGGTTTCAGAGTGGAATATGCCGACCCCGTCATCCAAATTTCAATTGATTGGGTCTCATTGCCCTCGATCAAAATGCCGGGAAATATATATACCCCGCCACTTGTGACCCAAGGTGCAAGTCGCTCACCACTCCCCTCCCTTCAACCACCCCTCCGCTACTGCTGTCCCTTGGAAATCAAATGAATGACAGGACCGATACCTGACCTGGCGTTTGCGGAGCAACTCGTGCAGCATGCAGAGGCCCAGAGGTACATGGCCAGTTGAGTGATGTTTGCATATCTTTGTTCGATTCGCGCTCAACATGATCTCATATTCCGGGAATATTTTCTTCTTCAGTGGCCGGATTCACGATCCTCGTTTGGGATCACATTTGTACGTTCAATGAGGAAGTTCAATTTATGTGGCCAGCACCGAGATCTTTGGTCAAAATTTTGTTTTTTGGGGTATGACTGTCCCCCCCTTCCGTCGGGCGTGTGCGGTGCCTAACCCTTCGTGTTTTCCCTGGGTCCGTTTTGGGCTGGATAGAACCGATACATCGTTCCCGTTGTTCAGACCATAACTGTTATTCGTACGTTATCCCGTCGCAATACTCCATCATTGGGAGACTGACGTCGCCATGCAGAGATCAGCCGCCTGGTTACCACTTCCGATACAGTAAGTTCACTCGATCATATTTCCGGCTCACTGACTAAAATTTCTCTTTCCCTCCAAGTTGTAAGCACGCCAGGCTTTGTATAGGTTCCAGTACTCGAAGTCCCTTCCTGACTCTCGCTCTTAGCTGCAAAGTGTGGATAGTCATTGGGGGCTTTGCTGAGATCTCATCTCTGGCAACAGCAGATTGTGAGTGCGCGTTTTGCTATTTGCGAAGTTTCCGTTGGACCAAACCTCGACACCGTAGTGCTACTTTTGTTTCGAATACACGCGCTTTGGGGTGGACGGCGAGACATCGTCAATGGAACCCTCGTACTGTGGTTTTTGTCCTATATCTGCATCGGGGTGGCGGGTTTACTGGCCGCCATCGACATAATAGGTACGTTCGGTTCGACCGAGTTGCGTATTTTCTGTTCTCATTCATCAACTCGATTTATTTAGGCCCGCTCCGTTACGACCATTTGACTCGTCAATGTTTCTCTGATCATAAACCTAAAGTACTACCTGCTCAATGGGCTGTTTCGGCACGTGTTTCTTTGGCGTGTACTGAGTATGGAGATCTAACGTACGACCGTTTCGTTGTCTAGCTCATCCTCGAACTAGTGGTTTTCTTTATGACCGCTGTCAAGGCGATAGAACATCGCCAATCTGACCAGATTCGCACTCCTATACTGAAAGCTCTTTACTATGATCAGTTCATGTATTACGTTGTAAGTGGCCTGTCCAATTTACCGCACCCCCTACGCAACTCACTGATGCGGCTTGCACCTTTTCCCTCGACCGTTTCCTGGTCGATACAGGCGATTGTCTGTAAGCACATTACACCTTTTCCTGTTCTCGGCCTGAGAACTGAACTTGACTGGGTCTCTTCATGCTTTTAGTCATTCGAATATGGAATCTGGTCATTTGGCTGATGTTCCCCCCGTCGCTTTTCTTCTTGGGACTTTAGTGAGTATCTTTGATTTCCCTCGACGTTCTGCGCCTTCTCTCCCCCGCTCCTTCTGTCCCAAGGAAAAAACGAAGAATTCTGACTCGTACTCTCTTGTTTGTCCGGACCTAGCTTTATATGGGCAGTGATCACCGCTTTGGTATCACGAATTATGCTTAACCTCCGGAGCGTAGCTTGTGCCAACTCTCCCTCTGGCGACGCGTCTTTCTTTGGAGAAACCGCTCGAAGCACGCGGATAATCTGGGCAAGACAGAACACCACCACTGCGTTAGACTCGTCTATTCATACGATATCGTCCTCGGATGCGCAAATACCTGTGACCATTGCACAGTCGCATTCCACATGGGACCGGGATGAGGAGGGTATAAGTGAAGCGATCGAGCTGCAGAGGATTCGAAATGGCAAGGAGAGGACGTGGGATTGATGGGGTGCTGGGTTTTGTTTCCTGCAAGTGTCGAGGGTTGTAAAGAATGAATTCGCGTGGAAGTGGGATGCGGAGAGGTGTCGATTTTTCAAGCCTGTGCTTGGCGTTCTGGTTTATGTATCTTTATTTCGCGTATGCTCTCGAAGTTCCGGCCTTAGGCTGTTTCAATGAAAAACACGTTATTTCCTTTCCTCGCCCATTTTTGGTTTGGTTTGCGTAGTCTTATCTGGGCTGACCGTGAGGCACACTGAGATGCATAGCATCAAATCCAGGATTCCCCTCTTTGCTAACTCTCACCAATCGCATGGGCGTTCCAGACTCATCCATACTGTCTCCCCAGAGGAAGACAGATACTAACAGAAGAACAGAGAGGAAAGGGATCTAGAACATAGCAAATGTTGGCTCAAATCCAAATCCGTCGATTGCGGCTGCACAATACTCCTTTCCAGTCTGTGCATCGAAGAACACCAAAGAGCGCATGTCGGGTGTCAGATACCAGTTATACGCCTTCGGTCCCCTCTCCGCTTCACCATATATGATACCAAACAGAACTGAAACTCCTTTAACCTTTTTTTTTTTTCATATTCAAATTAGTTCTCCGTCGTGCTCTTTTTGTTTCAAGGCACAAAAACGGGTCGATGAGAGGCGGCATACCTGGACATAATATTGGTCTCGGGCCCAAGAGGTAATAGCGTCTTTGGATTTTATGACGAAGTCATTGTAGTCAAATAAACCTTGACGGATCGGCTGGCGGTCAAGTTTGGTGTCAATCCAAAGAGATTTACGAAGTTCATGTGGGATCACGAAGTATCTGTGTTGCAGGTCCTCACAGTGAGACCCACCCCAAGTGCCCTTAGCGCGCAGAACAACTCACTCTGTTTGCTCTCCATAAGAATTTACAATTCGAGGCACAATATCGGGCTTCCAAAACTCGAAAAGTGCCTTGATTTCTGATGCAGTCCGACTGACGCGTTCGAGGTCCCATATCTGGTGGTCCCTCTCCAACGCAGCCTCCGAACAAGTCACCTCAGCACCGTTAGAGGCATCTCTACGTCATATGAGCAGTTTAAATTGAACAAGCGGTGCTCAGCAAGAACGAGACTACCTACCCTCCGACAATCTCAAGGAATGTATTTGTGCGAGCGCATTTGAGCCTGTTTTAAGAGTACCTTGAGTCCTCCGTATTGGACGAAAATTCAAACTCGTCGAGCATACATGTACTCCCCAGGCGCTTGCTCTTCAATACGCCACTCTTGGTTTAACCGGTTGTCGCCTGTCAAAGGCCGTGGACGTGGGATCACTTTGGACCCATTTTCCATGCGACTGGTGGTGCAAAGTCATTTGTTTGCTAAGCCATGATATCGAGGTCCACAAGCCGCTCGGGTCACCCATCTAAGACTTCAAGATATTTGCAATACTGAAGATTCATCAGTGTGTAAGTATCATTCGAACTACTAGGCTGTAGCTGCCACAACTGGTGGCCAATCCAGGGGTTGGCGATGAGCGAATAACCATGACATTGTGTGCCTTCTGCATTACCCCCTTCAGTCAAGATTAAAATCAACAGCACAAGAAATCTCGATTTAGAGCGTACATAGATCCAGGACCGTCCTTGCCATCTTGTTTCTCAGGACATAAAGCCCAGCACCACCAAAAGCGGGTGGTTGAACCTCGGCTTGGTCCATAGGATTTGTAGTGCCGCTTCCAGAGATTATTGATCAGCGGGGGCGATGTAGTGCAACCTCTCCCGGTCAACCTTTAGAGGGGCGGTAGTCGGTGGTGGTCGTGGATTTCCAGCCGAGCACAGGCCGAGAGGTCCGTTGATTTCCGTCTTTGGTAGTAAATGCACGTACGCTTTGTCACTAGTCAGGGATGCTCCAAGAGCGTCAAGGCACAGTGAGAAAAAATTGGACTCTGGGGGGAGAGACGATCTATTCGGAAATCACGCAGTTCGATTCAAGCCAAATACGTTGAGAGCTGATTAAGTACACTCATTCGGAAATCACGATTCGCCAAATACGTTGAGAGCTGATTGAGTACACTCAGGCCCAACTCGTGTATCACGAGTATTAGAGAGCATACGTCGGCTGCAGTCAGGCACCATTGGCGGGCTTTGGATGTTCTTCGCTTCACCGGTATGATTATGTCAAACGGTGGGCCAACTCATTGAACCTGCTTTTTATCTCCGCCTCCTAGACATGGCCGCACGGACACCGATCCATGTCTACCTTGACAGCCCTGGGTCAGATAGACAGGGAAAAGAAGCAAAATCACGAAAGAAAAGAAGCGAAATAGATCTAGAACGTAGCAAACACTGGCTCTCGTCGAGTGCCGCTGTACTGTACTCCTTCCCCGTCTGAGGGTCAAAGAATACAAGGGAACGCATATCCTCTGTTAAGTACCAGTTATATACTTTTGGTCCTTTCATGGCCACTCCGTAGATTACACCAAAGTGAATGCCAAACCCCAGAATCTACAAAGACGACGTTGAGCTCATTACAAAAGTCTGAGAGTTCGCCGTACCTCAGCAGGGAATGTATCTCTGGCCCAGGAGTGAACAACCTCCTTGGAATTGATTACAAAGATATCGTAATCGAACATGTGCGGCCGAACTTGCTGGCGCTGGAGCTTCGTCTGCTCCCAGAGAGCTCGACGAAAGGCTCCTGGCAGCACAAAGTACCTGAGCGGGTCCAAATGTCGAAGGCATATAAGCGCTCATATGGTAAAATGAGGTCAAGTACATATACCTTACTCTGCAGCGTCTCCGTGAGGTAGTAGGAGTCGAGGAAGCAGCTCCGGTTTCCATTGCTCAACGATAGCCCCGATTTCTACACCACTGCGGCTAACTCTGTCTAGCTGCCATAACTGACAGTCTTTCTCCGAAGCAGCAGTTGAGCATGTCGTTTTGGTACCATTTGCAGAGTTCCTGATAGTAGCAGCTCCCCACACATTAATGGTGTACGCGCATCGTCCAGCCAGTCCACTCACCCTCCTGGAATCTCGAAAAAAGTATTTGTACACTCGCATTGGAGGCTAGAATGGAGGAATTAATGTTAGTCCGGAGGTGATAGGATGGAGAATATGATCCGACGCGTAAAAGTGAGGGACATGTTCGACAATTCGCCATTCCTGGTTAAGCGAGCCTTCAACACGGACACAACCAATAACATGGGCGCCATTATCAGGTTGCTGATCACGCGAGAGATCGTTGCCGAATTATGTTCATTGTCCCTCGTTAGACGCATTGAGCTCTTACCCTGCTAGCAAGTCCAAAAATCTTGCATGGTGCAAGTTATTCAGAGTATAGGTGTCCCTGGAGACGTTCTTGCGTACTATCCACAGCTAGTTTGCGATGCCACCACTGGTATGCTGCGACCATCCTTGGCATTGTGTGCCCTGTAATCACCGCAGCATGTCAATCAGCATCGTTCAGCAGACAACCTTACTGAAAGATTGGCGGCGTACAGAGGTCTAAAACCGTTCTTGCCATTTTATTTGTGAGGATATACAATCCATCAAGGACGGGGATGGGAGTATCCTTGTCGTCGCTGCCACGACCGTATACGGGCGGTTGTACCTCAACTTGATCTCCTCCTTTCACCGTGCCACTTTCAGAGACCATCGATCAGAAGAGCGGGGTGTTACAGAGGGTTTCGCCTAAATTGACTTTGGTGGAGATGATGGCAGAGCCTACCAGCGTGTCCCATTGATCTCCAGATTCGGTTCCGTTGCGCTGTCACGGTGAAACATCACAGCTGAGAGCGCTATGTCACGGCGGAAGGACTGACGGGAGCTTGGATGCCTTGGGGCGGTAGGTACGTTTAGAAAGTTACAAACGTTGGCTCAAAACCAAATACGTCGAGGGCTGCTGGACTATACTCCTGGCCCAGTGCGTCAAAGAATACCAAAGTGTACATGTCGGAACGTAAGGTACCAGTTGTACGCTTTCGGACCCATCCGGGTTTCACCGTACATGATACCAAAGAGGACGGAAACTCCTTATACCTGTTGGAATTTCATAACAGAGTCCCGCTTCAACTGCACTGACTTTAACGACAAAAAAAAAGGTTCCGATTGATTGGCAGAGACGTACCTGAACGGAGTATCGGTCTCGAGTCCAAGAGCTTACAGCATCTTTAGATTTTATTACAAAGTCATTGTAATCAAACACTCCCGGGCGGACCGGTTGACGGAGAAGTTTCGTGTCCTTCCAAAGTTGTTGACGAAGTTCGTGTGGGAGTAAGAGGTAGCTTGGTCGGACGTTAGCGCGGCGGGGAATGAGGGCGTTCAGAGGAACGTACTGGGTCTGGTTTGCGTGCGGTTGGATAATTCGAGGCAGGATATCCGGTTTCCAGAACTCGAAGATAGTCTTGATTTCCGAACCCGTCCGGCTAGCACGTGTCAAAATCCAAATCTGGTGGTCTTTGTCATTTGCAGCCTCTGAGCAAGTCACTGCAGCACCGTCAGAAGGATCCCTGGGTCAACAGTGGTTGTGTCAGATACTACAAAGAATTGATTTAGCGAAGCGAAAACGGCAGTACCCTTCAGCAATCTCGAGGAACGTGTTTGTGCGAGCACATTTGAGCCTTTCAAATAATAAAAATATCCGTTGTTCTGACCTGGCGAGATGAGAAGGCAGAGCTTTGTCGGGACGTACGTATATTCTCCGGCGTCTAGCTCCTCAACCCGCCACTCTTGGTTCAAACGGGCGTCATCATCCGGGACTCGTGGGCGAGGAAGGACTTTTGACGGATTTTCGCCGGACCTGAATCAGTGGGAAGCCGGCGGTTGTCTACTCCGTTAGGTGACGCTTTCGCCAAAGCCCTCCGAGCCCCTCAGCTCACCCTGATTTAACTTCAAGGTACGTGGAATACGAAAGGTTCTTGACTGTGTATGCGTCGCTTGCTTTACTGCGCTGTATCAGCCATAGTTGATGTCCAATTGCGCCGTTTGCATTCTGCGTCATTGTTGTTCCCTTCAAAAGATCAAGGTTAGGCTAGTTATGAGTTGCCTGATGTCATAAAAACCTACATAGGTCAAGAACCGTTCTTGCTTTCTTATTTCTCAATATGTAGAGTCCTTCGCGCAGCGAAGCCTCCTGCTCGTCATTGCCCGTAAAATCGGCCGCAACTGGTTGAGCGTCGTTTTCCACTTGTGAGTTCGGCGTTTTGAATTTTAGACGAGTAAAGGAGGTAGGCTACGTAGCGATACTTCACCTACTGGATGGTAGTCGATGCAGGAGGGTGGGTTGCGGAAGGTCCTTCCAATTTCCTCTTTTAGCCGGTACCGTCTTACATGAGGATTGCATGAGGACTTCCGACTTCGGGTAGAGCCACCCGGGAATCCGGAGGGGAATATAGAAACGTGGCCTCTGAAGAAACCCAAGCATATATATGCGGTCACTCTGGCGCAAGGGAATATTCGGTGCGAGTTTTTGATGGACGTGACATGACGATTCAACGACACTCCATTCCATACGCGTGACGTCGTTACACCTGTTTGTTGCTCTTCGGTTGGTCACCCCTTTCTCCCTCTCTGTATTTGCCCATACACACAACGATGTAGGATGTTACCTTTTCCAGATACACACTTTAACCAGAATCAAGTGAGCTCCATGCATGGATCTCAAGTCCATCCCTCAGCAGACAACATCGAGAGGAAATTCGTCTTCGGAGCACCTCTCTGTCAAGTCTCGGCCACTTACAGCACCGAACATGGTGGGTGCGGCCTGAGCAATAAATTGTCATCATAATAGGTACAACTGAGTTTGGCAATAGCTCTCCTTTTGGCTCAGTCTGAGCGCTTTGACCTGAGCGCGAACCTTCCATATTCACGTTTATGACAGAATCCCTTCCTTGCTTACCCCTGGGCCCTATTTCGGCTTCTTCTATAACATGGAATGGCACCAAGGAGGTCTCTTATCGCATCGCCGATGGCCCATCCTCTCCCACTTCTGGGGGCAGCGTCATTTCAATCTCGACTGCAACCTTGGACCCTCGGTCTCAAGCGCTCAGGACATCGGTCGCGCCGCCAGCGGAATCATGCACAGAAGCCAAGTATCTTACGAAGTCTACTCGCGGTATGGGACACTTCGATCTGCAATGGACCACAGCACCCTATGCTGACGGCTACGCCCCCTTGCAGAATACATCGAGCTTGCACACCGGCCAACGCACGCAGAATGCTCTGGGTCTCTACATCGCCAATCCTTCTTCCCTCCTCCATGTCCAGTCTGCAGATCGTCTCTGCCACTACATCCGCTTCGTCCCTCCTTGGGACTCCAGTCACCTCATTTCCCAAGACTTCTAGATCTCGTCGCCGCTCTCCAAGCCGAACCCGTGGATGCCAATGCACGGACGCCATGCGACAGCATTGAGCCCCAAAAAACGAGATCATGGACCGGCCTAGCAGCATCAACATTCAAAGTCTTCCATGCTTGAGGAGGAAGCGGCGGTTGAGAGAAAGTGGAGCGAAGGATCGGGTAGTTGGAAAATGAAGTACGGACTTGTAGGCGAAAGTGCGTCAGCTTGGTCGGTCGTGGACCTTGGTTCGATACCTCGGAGTGAACTCCGGGGTGCGCCCGTTACGGCTCGTGGGGAAGGAGTTTCGATGTCATCCTAAGGGTCCATGAACACTATCGATAACATTACAAGTCGTCAACCATGACGAGGTGGTTCGTACCAGCGCCGACACCACCCCAGCAATCACACCATTCGGTTTCCTATATCCACCGTCAAGGATACATGTAGTAGGCGTCGACGAGCCCCTTCTAGTACATTTGGTCGTGGGCCCGCTGGTGGTCTATCGCGATTGGAAGTTCCGAGTAAACGCAGGTCGGGTCTGTGTGACAATAGGAGGGAGGTGGAATCTCCATTCTTGGCCGCAATAGATGCATTCCAGATCGGTCCTATATCTGAGTAGGTGTTGGGCACTAAAGGTCCATGACGAGACTAAAGGGGAAAAAAGGAGGAATATCTCGCTGTAAGCTCACTATTATCCGGTTGGCTGATTGCTGAACTGGGAACCGAATTTCGACCTCAATAAAACTACGTAGAATCAGACTCGAAGTCAGACTGAGCGAACTGCTTTTGTGTGCTTTTGGTGGTAGCAGAGAAGCAGAATAAATATTCGGAACTATAACGTGCAATCGTAAACAAATAAGGCGAATAGGTGAATAGGAAACCAATGAGACGCAACGAAATACAAGGAGGTGCGAGAGACCGTTGTGAGAGGATATGGGGCATACACAAAACTAGGAAAGGGGGGGGGGACGAGGCGATGATGGGAAACAAAAAGATGAAACAAGTCTAATTAGAGGAAGCCCAAACCAAGAAGGCCGAAAGAAGACAAAAAAGCAGGAAGGAAATGAAAACCGGAGTCCATGGGGGGGTATAGAAGACGAGGTGGAGAGTCTACGCAAATCTACAGAAAGAGCAGAGAGAGTTCGCAGTCAGGCTCCGTGACGAAGACGCATCCGAGGAAGCAGCACAAACCTTTTGGGGCGGGTAGCCCCGTTCTTGAACCACTGCGTTGGAGCTGGTGGCCTCGATAGTGCCCTGGGGGGCTCGTCAGAGACCGGCTCTGAATGACCATCCCCATCGTCCGACCCGTCGAAGGCTTGATAGGCTGCTGTTGCCAGCTCCTGGTTGTGCTTCAGCTCCGTTCTTTCTTTCGAGTTGGGACCCCGTTTCGCCGCCGCGCAGACCGACTTAAGGAACGGAGCAACGCAGAATGTCTGCGGGTATTGTTGGTCATCGGGGTGGACGATGCCGAGTCGAACCAGCGATTCTTGAAGCGCTTCGAAGTCGAGCAGCTCGGTTGTGGTTTGCAAGTTGAGCAGAGCAGCTTGCAATTCGGTGTTCCTTTGCTGCAGATCAGAGCAGACTTCAAGCCTTGCTCTTTCCGCTCGCCGATGTAGCTTCTGTTCCTTGATGATCGCCTCCTCCGTCTTCGCGTGACTCGCGATTTCCCCCGCCAGTCGGTCTTCAGCAAGGTTTCGGGCCGCTTTCTCAGCGTCGCGTTCCTTAGCGAAAGCCTTCATGCCAGGGAGTATCTTATTTTCGAATAGTGCGTTGGTTTCGCTAAGCTGACGAGCATTGTCCCGCTCGAGTTGCGAGACGATGGATTCGAGATAGGCTATCCGCTTGAAGACCACGGCGGGGTCGGTGGCGGGGAGGGTGGCGGGGAGTGGAGATTTAGGTACGAAAGCGGCTGGCGGCGAACTCGAGTAGGATGGGGTAGTTGAGGCCGATCGTGGTACTGTGAGTTGAGCAGGATGGGTGGCAGAGAGAGTCGAGTAGGGGAGGTAAGACGGTGTCGAGCCGGTCGACGGCCTTGCAGAGGTGGAGAGAGTCAGGCCTTCATGCGTTGTTGGGAAAGGGCGCTAAACGACGAGTGGAAGGGGTTGGTGAGCCGAAGACAAGTTAGGGACAATCGAACCGCATCGTCACAAACCTGAAGAGCTGCTGGAGGTATATTGTCGACTTGAGGGTGATGATATTGTACTTCGACCTGGCTCAAGAGCATCAGCATCGTCACTTGAAACGGTTCAAACGACCAGACAAATCACCCTTGGCTCAGGACGAGATAAGCGAAGTGCCCGAAGCAGATTCTGGAGCCTCGAGGGCTTCTTCGATGGTGTTGGAGTGGTATGAGCGGCATGGGCGGGTTCGGGGGAACGCGCAGCGGCCTTGGCGGCGGGGAAGCTTGGGAAACGGTTGAAGAACATCGTGATAGGCGAAGGGCTTGTAAGTCAAGACTAAGGCAAGCTACGAGTGGGAGCGAGGGAAGGGCAGGTGGAGGCAAGCTGGCGAGGGTGAGGGCAAGAGGGCTGGAACGTCAAAAGTTGGGAGAGAGGACGAGTTCCAGAGCAGTTTTATATACTCCAATCCTCCTTTCTTGCCACGAGGTAGTCTTAAAACGACCGTTACGGTACTCGGGTCTGGGCGTACGCGTTCACTGTCGATCATTAATTAGTCTGCGATTCAATCGACGCGGCGAGGCGCGTCGCCGAAAGACGCCGCCACAAATGATAACGTGACATCATAGTAAACCCTTAGCTAAGCGACGTCTCCCTCGCAAAGTGCCAAACGCTCGAGCTCGATAGAGGGGACGAGATACGAGGCGACACCGAATATTTTGTCCAGATTCTTCTTAGGGTGTACCGAGAAGACCGGGTGATGTGGGGCTGGGGATTGGGTCAAGAACGGTTCCTATATAAACACCAACGGAGGCAAATCTTCCCTCCCTCACCCGTTTCAGCCGACCAGCCCTCAAGTCTTCCTCCGCCGTAGTTGAAGACATTAAAACCGCGAAAATGGCGCGTGTAATGCTCATTGAGATTTCTTTCCCGAATCCGCTCCTCTCGTCACCGCGCTTGCCGCTCCCGGGTCCTCCAACTAAAGCGACATTGGGTCCAATAGCATCCACCTAGCCGACCAGCATATGCATTGACCGATGTCACTCATTAACCCAGTACCTCGTTCATGAAAACCAGCCCGGTTTCGATAGCCCTTTACCTTGACAAGGACGCTCGGTCCGCGAAATTGACTACGATCGAGTCGGCTGTCCCCACTAATAATATACAGACGTTAATAGAGGTACCAACTCTAGTCGAGGCAAGTACGCTCCCCCGGCTCGTCGGTGTTCTCGATGCCGCTTTCCGTGCAAGAGCTTGCCTTCCGATAGTCGTGCTGAACTAGGTTCTCTGATTTTACCTGATGTTTACCGTAGGATCTCGCTCCATATCACAGCCTGAATGGAGGGTAGCGTTTCCCCGGCGAGGCGCTGAGCGGGCTTGGCCGGTTTTTGTGTTTCTGCACCCCAACGGACTGCATCGTAGTCTTCTGGAATTCGCATAGTATCTAGTGAGAGGATGATCGTGCTTCGATGTGCCATTGCCTTGGCGTCTTCAAACTTCTCTCATGCGATAGCCCTTTCAATGACTTCTCCTGGCTGTGCGACGGCTACAGAGAGTGGGTTTCCGGAGAGGGTGCCCCTAATTTGACTTGTATTGGACATGCCTGAGCGAGAACGCGAGGAAGGGAGGGTCGAGCAGGAAGCCATCAAGTAGTGGAAACGATGGACAGACAAACTTGGCACGAATAAATCTAGACTGGGCTCGTAACAGCTCCAAAAAGAATGGGTCGTGTGCTATGTACATTTTCAGGCATGTGCCCAGAGATTTTGATATCGAGGCGCGCACAACTGAGAGAGCAGGTTAACAGCAACGGACTAGAGGTAGTCGCCACCGCAATATCGTCTTTGCGAACACGCTCCGAGAAGTCTTGGTATAGAGATTGCGCCGGGACTCATCCGGAGTGAACCCGAGAAAGCGCTTCCGGAAAGTTAGAACGGTCGGCTCCCAGCCGAGTCTGTTATATCGGTGGCAGACTCCATTCTCTGACCTACCTTGAGGTCTATCTTATGTTGGCCGTTCTTGGTCAGGCAGATACCGGCAAAGAAGTAAAATAACGAAGGAAAAGAAGCGAGATAGATCTAGAATGTAGCAAACACCGGCTCAAACCCAAACTCGTCAAGTGCCGCTGTACTGTACTCCCTCCCAGTTTGAGGGTCGAAGAATACGAGGGAACGCATGTCCTCCGTCAAGTACCAGTTATAGGCTTTCGGTCCTCTCTCGGCCTCTCCGTAAATTATGCCGAAGAGAATGCCAAACCCCCGAATCTATAGAGACCAGGTTGAGTAAGTTGCAAGAGTCTGAAAGTCCGTCATACCTCAGTCGAGAAGTGTTCTCTGGCCCAAGAGTGAATAACGTCTTTCGACTTGATTACGAAAACGTCATAATCGAACAAGTGCAGCCGAACTTGCTGACTCTGAAGGTTCGTCTTGTCCCAGAGACGTTGACGGGGCACTCTAGGTGGGATAAAGTACCTGATCAAGCCACAACATAGGGTGAATGTTAACCCTCTGACTGCTAGTTGAAGTCAATGAGTTGACTCACTCTACTGAATCTCCGTGAGGGAGCAGAAGTCGGGGCACTAGCTCCGGTTTCCATTGCTCGATGATAGCCCGGATCTCTGGACCACTACGGCTAAGTCTGTCTAATATCCACAGTTGACAATCTCTCTCCGGAGCAGCATTCGAGCACGTTGTTTTCGTGCCGCTTGCAGAATCTCTAAAAGTCGCATGCCCTTACACGTCAATGGAGTAGGTTGATCGTCAATGCAACGCACCCACCCTCTGGGAATCTCCAGAAACGTATTTGTTTGACGACATTGAAGGCTGGGAAGGCAGCAATGTAAGCTTAGAGATGAGTGAGTTGTAAGTGCAGTCTCACGTGTACCGGTGACAAGCCTGCTCAACGATCTGCCATTCTTGGTTTGGGGAACCTTCAACGCGACGGTGGCCAATAACGTGAGCACCATTTTCGGGGTTGCTGATAACGAGACAGAGCGTCGCTGAAATTAGGTTCATTGTCCCTCTCTTGGGTGGACCGGCTCTTACCCCGCTAGTAAGTCCAAAAACAATCCGTGCTGAAAATTTCTCAGAGTATAGGTGTCTCTGGAGACGCTCTTGCGTACTACCCATAGCTGGTTTCCGACGTTGTCGTAATTCTGAGACCATCCATGACATTGTGTACCCGACTCAGGGTTCCCTACAAGTCACCACAACAATCAGCAAACATATTCTTTCTAGAATCGATAGCATACAGAGATCAAGAACGGTTCGTGCCATTTTATTTCTGAGGATATAGAGCCCTTCGCGGACCGGGAAGGAAGTCTCCGCGTCGTTATCGGCACCACCACGGTATGCGAGTGGTTGTACCTCGACTTCATGTCTCGCATTCGTCGAGCCATTTTCGGAATCCATCGATCGGAATGGCGGAAGTGATACAACGGATTTCGGCTAAATCCACTTTTAGGGGTGGTAGTGTGGTTGGTAGAACCCCAGGACGTTGGCGGAAGTCCTTCAGTTTCCGTTTACGTTCCGTGACGCTGTCACGTCGACATATCACATCTGCAAGCGTTAATTCACGGTGGGAGGCGGAGATACATTTAGAAAGTTACACATGTCGGCTCAAAACCAAATACGTCGAGGGCTGCTGGACCATACTCCTCCCCAGTCTGTGCATCAAAAAATACCAACGAGTGCATGTCACGCGAAAGGTACCAGTTATACGCTCTGGGACCCATCCGGGTTTCGCCGTACATGATACCAAAAAGGACAGAAAGTCCTTGTATCTGTTGGGATTTCGCAACGGAATCCCGCGTCGATTATATGGGGGTTAACGCCATGCAAAAACGCATCCGACTGGTTAGCAGAAACGCACCTCAACATGGAATTGCTCTCGAGCCCAAGAGCTTACGGCTTCTTTGGATTTTATCACGAAGTCATTGTCGTCAAACATTCCAGGCCGGACTAGCTGACACAGGAGCTTCGTTTCCCTCCAGAGCTGTTGCCGATGTTCATGTGGGAGTACGAAGTATCTTGGTTGGACATGAATGCGGTGAGATTGATTACCGGAAGGCGTTCAAGGGACTTACTCAGTTTGTTCTGCGTGGGGTTGTATGATTCGAGGCAGGATGTTTGGCTTCCAGGACTCGAACATTGCCTTGATTTCAGATCCAGTCCGGCTGACGCGCGTTACAATCCAGATCTGATGGTCATTATCTGCTGCGGCCGCTGAGCAAGTCACTTTGGAGTTTTCAGATGGATTTCTGGGCCAACAATGGCCGTGTCAGGTATTACAAAGAATTAATTTAGCGAAGTGAAAACGGCCGTACCCTTCAACGAACTCAAGGAGCGTGTTTGTGCGAGCGCACTTGACCCTTTCAAGGAAAAAAAGTGGTGCATCGTTCTGATCTGTCAAGAAGAGAGGCTAGAGCCCAGCCTGAACGTACGTATATTTTCCAGGTTCCAGCTCCTCAATCCGCCACTCTTGATTTAACCGAGTGTCATCTTCCATGGTTCGTGGACGAGCAATTACTTCTGATCCATTCTCGCTGGACCCGGATCCAGGGGAAGGGAAGGCCAATGGTTGACTCCTTGGTCAGGTCAATCGTTGGAAAGCTTTCCAAGCTCCTCAGCTCACCCGGATTTGACCTCGAGGTACTTAGGACGCTGAAGATTCCTTAACGTGTACGTGCCATCTGCTCTATTGTGATGCATTAGCCATAGTTGATTTCCAATCCAGGCGTTTGTGTTTGGCCAAGCTGAAAAGAATCTTTCTCCGCTCCCTTCGAAAATCAACGTTAGCCACTCCTAAATCACCTAATAAGAACATACCTAGATCCAGAAACGTTCTTGCTCTTTTGTTTCTTAGTGTATAGAGTCCCTCGCGCAGCTTATTGTCTTGTTCGTCGTTGATCGCATAGTCGGCCGCAGGCGGTTGAGCGCCTGGTTGAGCGTCGTTTTCCACTGTGAGTTCGGCATTTGCGATTTAGACAAGCGAAAAGGTGCGATGCGTAGCAATGGTTCACATACTGGATGGTAGTTGATGCAGGAGTGCGGGTTACGGAAGGTCCGTTTAATTTCCTCTTTTAAGCGGTCGCGCATGAGGATTACATAAGGCCTTCCGACTGGGGGAACTTAGGCTTCCACCCCGGAATCCTGAAGGGAGCATGTAGATTTATTGCTGTTTTCACACGACTTGGCGCCGTGTTTTTTTTCTACTTTTTCGCCCCTGTTGTGTATTTTCACGATTTCTCGCCCAAATATGTTGATATCAACCTCATTTCTTGTCAGGCATCTCAAGAAAGGTTCCTTCTTGGTGTCCCCCCACAAATTTAAGTATCAAATAATTTTTGGAGGTCAGAATGATAATATATGTTGTGAAAGTGGCAAAATGGCTTCTTGTCCTGGTCAAGGAAATGAGGGATATAAAACTGGGCTCAGTGGCATGTATATTACACACGAACACCTCTGGACTACTGAGCTACATGTGTCAGACAAAGATTGCATGGGAAACAAGGAAATCTGAGTGAGAAATTGCCGAAATACATGCACAAACGAAAAAAATAGAAAAATAACACCGCGCCAAGTCGTGCGAAAACAGCAGTAAACGCGAATTCAGAAAAAATCCAAAGTATATGCAGTCGCATACATCACTCTGGCGCTTCAAGGCAATCTTCGAGACGAGTGACCGATCATGGCCATGGACCGCCTGTGGCGTAGTTGTACCTATTTGTTTGTTTCTCTTCACTTGTTTTGGTCATGATCAAAGAATCCTTTCTCCAGATCCCTCACCTTCACCGTATCTGTCCATACGCCCAACGACGCGGTGGGACAGTGCCTTTACTTCCAGAAGGCACACGTTAACAAGGATCAAAGTGAGGAGACATGGAACTCGAGTCTATCCATCGGCAGGCAACACCAAGATGAAACTCGTCTTCGTATCCCTGGAACCCCTCTCTGTCAAGTCTTGGCCACCTACAGCACCGGAAATGATGGCTGCAGCCTGAGCAATAGAATATAATCATAAAAGTACAGTTGAGTTTGGCAATTGCTCTCCTTTCCGCTCAGTCCGAGCGTTCTGACCTCAGCGCGACCCTTCCATATTCACGTTCGTGACAGAATGCCTTCCTCGCTTACCCCTGGCTCTCTTTCGGCTTCTTCTATAACATGGAATGCCATCAAGTAACTCTCTTATCGCATCTCCGAGGGCGCACCCTCTCTCACTTCTGGGTCTGAGGGCAGCATCATTTCAATCTCGACTGCAACCTTGGACCAGCTCTCATCTTGGTCGCGCCCCCTCCATGCCGAGTTTTTTCGCATACCGTCGCGCTCGGAGTCGCCGTAAACGCGATGGTGACGACGCGGTTCCGCGGACGTTATCACCCAGCTCTACAGGCCATCATCGTCCGTCTACGATGAAACGCGTCTCCGAGCTCCTCGGTTTCAAGCGCTCAGGACATCGCTCGCGCCGCCAGCCGCAACAGGCTTTGCCATTGTCATTGGTATGTCATAAACAGCGAGGCTGGAGGGAGGAGGTCTGACGAAATCTACCTAGACTAACAAAGTCGGGAATCATGCACAGGAGCCAAGTACCTTGCCAAGTCTACTCGCGGTACGAGCTGCTTCGGTCCGCGTCGGACCACGATATCTGACCGCTAAGCTCTCTTGCAGGGTACATCAGGCTCGCACACTGGCCAACGCGCGCAGAATGCTCTCGGTCTTTACATCTCCAATCCTTCTTCCCTCCTTAACATGTCCAGTCCGCAAATAGCCTTTGCCGCTACACCCTCCTCGTCCCTCCTGGCGACTCCAGTCACCCCATTCCCCAAGGTCTCTCTCCCAGATCCTGTCCCTGCTCTCCAAGCCGAACTCGCGAATGCTAGAGCACGGATCGCGCTCATGCAACAGCATTGGGTACCAAAGACTGAGATTGAGGACCGCGTCAGAGCGTTGGCAAGAGCAACGATGACGAACACGACGGCGGAGCAGCACATGCGCTCGAACTCGGTCATGCCTGATGAAGAAGCGAGGGTTAGGGAGAAGCTGGAGCGGAGAATCGTGGAGTTGGAGAATCAAGTGCGGATTTTGCAGGCGAAAGTGCGACCTGTGGCATCGTTCGTGGACCTTCGTTCGAAACCTCAGCGGGACCTTCCAGACGTTGCCTCCACGGCTCGCGGAGGACCTTCGATGTCGTCCCATGGGTCGATGAACACCATCGATCACATTCCCGCCACTCTCGTCGACGTTGTCGTCAACCATGACGATATCGTCCGTGTCAACAACGACGGTACCGCTCCCAGCAATCCCGGCATTCGCCGTTCTTCAACTGCCCAGTATACCTTTGGTCGGCATTGGCGAACTGGTTCCAGCACCTTTGGTCATTCGTCCGCCGGCGGGCTATCCCAGTTGGAAATTCCGAGTAAAGGCACATTGGGTCGGCACGACACAAGGAGGGAACTTAGTAGTGCATCATCGCGGGCACCACTTCTTGCACCTCAGTCGCAGCCAGAAGAGCAGCAGGACGCAAACCGCACTTCAGAAAACACGACTTCCATTTTACCCGATGCAGATATAAGAGAGGTCGCCACGCCCACAGTTGAGATTGAAGACCTCCTTCACCGACTGTCGGTCGACCACTCCGCGTTCCTTCCGCCAATCGCTAGCAGACCTCCAACACTCATAGTCACGTCCAATATCAGAGAACGAAGGGCACGAGCCCGCTCGTCTGCAGGATACTCGTCGCCTTCCGTTTATTCCGAACACTTTTCGCTTGCTGCTCAATCAAGGATCTCTCCCTCCCCAACTCCAGCCACCAACCTTCGCATTCTCGATTCGGTTATCGCCCAACGCCATGGAAAGTCTCCAGCGCCCGGTGTTGAAACAGAAGACCCACGTCCACCTGGGCCCGGCGGAACTTATAGCGAGGTTGAAGGTCGTGTTCCAAGTACCGGCTTCTATCTTCCAGCTGGAGATCGCTCGTTCGTTGGGTATGAGGTCCCTCCCCGACCTGATATCAGTTCCCCTACCAAGTCCGAACGATTGACTTTCCCCGAATTGAAGCCTGCTCCACGAAGGTTACGATCTAGCGTGGCGTTAATCGATTGGACTCCTCCAGCCGAGCCGCAGTAAGTTTTCGGTGCGTGCATGCGTTCATGTTTCTTGGTGTCGTGGCGACGTTTCGTCATTTTTGTTGTTCTTGTCACCTCTCTTCATGTCATAGTGTAAAAGAAAAATCCGAGATCCAGTTTGTTGAAGTGCTGCGGAATTTCACACTGGGAGGTTATATGATACTCCCAGAGATGGTGGTAAGTCCGCAGTGTTGAGTCGTAGCGTTCCCTTTATGGGAGCACTGCCGGCGGTAGGGCCAGTCGGAGCCGGAAAATCCGTCGCCTTCGGGAAGTGCGGGGACGGTTACCAAGGAAGCGCCACGACACGGTTTCGTTTCCTCCGCAGCCAATCGTTTCTCTTCGTTTCTCCGCTTCCCATGATTTCTTTTTGGCAGGCTTGGCTACTTCGGGTCGCCAAAGAGGGTCAATAGGGATGAATGGTTCCAACGATGGGTACAAAAAAATCGTCAAGGAAACCGCCACCGTGTATTTGCTGATCAGCTTCCACGACGATCTCCCCCCCCCTCCCTCGTCTATGCCCCTCCTCTCGCAGCGCAGGTAGCTCAAGAGTAGTATCCACCCGCAGTTCAAAGACAGGAATCTTAGTCTGCAAGGATCAACGACGGACTGGCTCCGAACAACCCATTTTTATCACACTCATTTGTCCCAAATATGCCGATCCAGCTTCCCAGCCGACCACAATTCATGCATGCACCTGGCTGTACATGCGATGTATGCTCAGCACCTGGCTTGTGGAAATCCGTCCTTCAATCCTCTGTCACGAAACCAGAACCAGCGGCTACCACCGAATCAAGCCAGGCTCAACAAGCGGAACGAAAGGACTTTCGTATTCCTAGCTGGATATTCCCAAGTACGAGTGCGGAGCGAAAGGGTATGGGAGATGCGGAAAAGGGGGTCCGTGGGACAAGCACGGAGAATAAGCTCGATTTGGAAGCGATCCTGGAGGGCCGAACTCGGAGTCCGGTGTCATTGGGCGACTTGAAAGCTTTCTTGCGGACCGCGAGGGGCAGGGAGCAGTTAGGTGAACTGGCTGCTCTAGATTTCTTGATTGCGTTTAATCGGTGAGGGTCTCAGCAGCGACTCGATGTCCCTGATATTTGCTGACGTGTTATTGCCCGCGCCTCCTTCACAGCTACAAAGCCTCGTTCTTCGCACTTCACCCGTCGCAACAAGCGCCAGATCCTTACACCGTCATTGAACAACTATCCACTGTCGGCATCGACGCACGACCTCCAGTACCACCTAAAGACCCGCAATTCAGCCCTGTG
The DNA here is from genome assembly GCA_019633425.1 of Tulasnella sp. 424. NCBI lineage: Eukaryota > Fungi > Basidiomycota > Agaricomycetes > Cantharellales > Tulasnellaceae > Tulasnella > Tulasnella sp. 424. Next base: position 21,913 of record WSUB01000206.1, read on the forward strand.
GTGTTTACAAACCCACAAGGCAGGTCCTCTGATGAAGCAGTTAAACCGTCTTTCCCTACTGTACCTGGACGCGTTCTTTTATCCGGAACTGTAACTGCTTCATCTCCGGATGCCAAGCACGTCGAAGGCCATGGTCGGAAACGAAGTGGGCCTTCAAACATGGATGTCCTACCCTTACTCGTTCTCGACCCAACTGTCCAACCTCTCCGCTCGGAACTTCAAGTCATCGTCGACTCATATCTATCCGGCATCGCATCCACCCTCTTAATGACCATCGTTTCCTCAGACATGATCTCCCTCGCACTCTCCGAAACCGAACTCACAACCCACCCATCCACTTTACTCCCCGTCGCCAACACCCTTACAGCTCACTTCAACAGCAAAGTCCTCCCTTACTTCTTCCGAAACGCCGTGGTCAACCTTTCTCGAACAACGTCTCAAGGGCGTCTCCTCATGGCTATCCTCATATTTGTCATCGCGATGGGCCTGAGCGCGATGTTCATCGTCCTCAAGTCCGTCTTCCCCAGGTGGTCGAGGTTGGCTTTGACACCGCTGTACCTCGCGAGCATTGGATATGCGATCGGGTCTCAAACGGGTTTATGTTTCTGGTTGGCATGGAGAGGGACGCGGGAAGCAAAGCAGTACGAAGAGGACGAGAAGGCGATGGCTGAAGAGCGTCAGATGCGTCGGTACTCCACCGCATCCGGGTCAGCTGAATCGACGCTGTACGATCTGCTCAGCCAGGAGAATAAGAGTCACTCTTGCCATAGCATTTATACTATAAATGCGGCGAGTCTGGCTGAGAAGGGTTATCTTGGGAGTGCGGCTTCTACCCGGGTGTCGAACAAGCGATCCGCGCTCCAGCGCCTTATCAAGACCGCTTCAGGAGATCCTTCAACTCGACCCGAAAGGCCTCATTCCCAGCAGTCTCGGAAGGAGTGGTTAATTCGGATGACAGGAACGGCTACGTCGACCATTCGAGTGGAAGACAAGCATGTCAGGAGAGCTCAGACCAAGATCGCTATCCAAGTCACGTTGTTATTGGGCGTTTTAACTGCCGCTGCCATGACTATCGTGGTAGCCATCCCTTAACTCTCTTCTAAGTTCCTTCAGGCTTCTTCGGTCCACATCTTCGTGTATTATGCTTCCGCAACCTTGTTGTATTCTCATCTTTCGCCACTCCTTCCACATCGCATTCCACCCCTTTCGCTCCTTTTTACACACATCCCCCTTCACACGACACCACTCATTTGTGACGTTTTACCTCAAGCTGGCTTGTCCTTCATTTTGTTCTCGTCTGGTACTTGCTGCAGAAATGTAGATCATACTGCTATCATACATATTTCCATGTACATAAGGGAGTTACACAACCTACGCTTGTCGCGCTATCCACTGTCGAAAAACCTCCCGGAGTAGATTCGATTTCAATCCACTTCCTCTTCGACCGCATTAGCCTGGGCTTCAAACTTGGCAAAGTGCTCCGCAGTCCAGCCGTATTGCTTATGCAGCCGACGCCTAAATTCCAAGAGCATTACTCCTTCTAGCGTAGGATCCGGGTGAGGCTTGTGGAACGTGATAGAGCTGTCCTTTTTGTCGGGAGGATCAAACTTGACAGAGGAACCTGTAGATATGTAGATAACGGGTGAGTTTCAAGGTCCAAAATCACGTCGTTTACCCCTTACCAGCGGTGCTCGGATCGTATGTAAACCCCATTCCTTGCATCGCCTATTTTGCACGGTCATTAGCGCGATTCGTGTCTCTCCACAAAATGGACCGACCTTGACGAAGACTTCCCACTTCATAGATTTCGTTTGGTCTTTCTCGGCACCGAACAAAGTTCTCATGGCGCTGCTGACTTTCTTGGGGACAGCAAATGGTTTTATCGCCAATTCGAACTTGGACTTTTCCTTCTCCTTTTTAACCTCTGGCTCTTTCTCCTTCCCCTTGAACAGCTTGGTAATCTTCGAGGTGAATTTCTCCTTCGTCGGTGGCTCTCTCGTCTCCTCGATGGTGGTTGGCGGCTCTGCTGCGCGAGTCTTGGGTTTCTCCTTCTTTTCTAGACCACCAAATGACGCGAGGTACGATCGGGCGGACTGAGCGACTTGAGTAGACGGCTGGTGAAGTGAGGCGGTAGACCAAGACCAAGCCGAGTTATAATCGACGAGGGTAGAGGTCGAAGGAGTTGGCGATAGAGTACCAGCTCCCTTGGCCTTTGCCGCTCCTTTCTTGGCCGAGCTGGATGCGCTCGGCGTCGGAGTGACGGGCGTGGCAGCTGCCATTGTCGGGGATTTGAGAGCCTCTTCTTTGGCACCCTTTTTGCGCTGTCTGCGTCGTTTATTCCTGGACTATGGGTTGGTGGAACAAACTGTAAGCAACGGTTAGCATACGTCCATGCAAACGTACCACTTTCTCCTCTTCATCCTGTTCAAGATGGATTAGTCAGGACGGATTGGTTAAAGACGAACAATTGATCCGTACCTCGACTTCTTCAATCGTTGTTTTGTTAGTTTTAGTCTGGTCTGTAGGCTTCATACGATCATAGAACCCGATAGGCTCCAAAGCAGGTATCTCATCGGAGTCCGACTCCGGACCCCTTGCGACGCGTAAGCCGGGAGCGTTCCTAGCTTGCTTCGCTGCTGGAGTGGTCTTGGCAACTGTTTGAGGCTTGGGCGGAGGGGGTGCTTTTGCGACCCGTTCGGCTTCTTTCACTGCGGCGGGATCAGGTCGGCGGGGTTGCTCGGAGTTCAGAGTCTCGTTCACGGAGAAGAGACGACCTAAATGGGGTTCTTAATTGAGAGCCTGTCATTCCTCTTTTAGTCAGAATATTTCTGACCTGCGAACTGCTGCATGAGCCTCTTGAAAGGATTTTTCGATGGCTTGTTCTCCTTCTTAGGATCCTCCATACCGGGCGGCCGAGGTGGGCCATAGCTGGCTTTTCCGCCAGTCGGTTTGCCACCCTCGTCATCTCCGTCTGAATTCTCAAAAAGACTCGAAACATCTTCTTTTCCGCTGTCTTTGAGCATCTGCTGGAAGAGCTTACTGAGCTCTGCCACTTCCTCGGTGTCGTATCCGCTCTCGAGGTCTGAGTCGTACAGATCGTCACCTTCCTCGCTGGATTCGTCTGCGTCGTCGTCTTCTTCCTCTGCAAGGTCCCAATTTTCAGCACCGGAGGGCAACCACTGAATAGCACGTAGCCCACCCGAAGATCCCGACACGAACGCTAAACTTGGAAGTTTATCCGAATCATCACCACTGGCATCTCCTTTCTCGCCTGCGGTAATTTTGCGAACAGGCTTCTTGGACCCATCGTTTCCTCCTTTGCCCTTCTTGACTAACGCTCCACCATGATCCTCGACAGCGGCGTGACCTTTCTTCTTAGGGTCACCACCACTACCGAGACCTCCCTTGCCAGTCTTGATCTTCTTTCGGTCCTTGTGGAGGACCAAGGCCGCTTTGTTAGCCTCCTCATCGATGTCACTGAACTCCGAGGCCGAGTCGTCAAAGTACAAGGTCGGGAAGATGTGGTTCCATTTGGGCGTCGGATTCCGGTCATTCGTGAGTTGCCATGTCTTGTCAATGTCATAACCGCTGATTTCGATGTAGGCCTTGAGGCGTCCATATCAAATCAGTAATCATTTGCCAAGGTAATTCAGTGTTGTCCAGACCTGGTTAACGTCCTTCCACAAACGGTTCAAGGTTCCCTTATCCTTCGTCTTGGTCAAAGGGTTGAGCAGTTGTTGAATTCTATCCATCTCCTGGGACGCTCGGATGCTGAAATATTCTGCATCTATGTATGCTTCAAAGGCGTCCGTGTAAGGAGGGATGGTGTCCCGAAGCTTCTCCCAGGGACCAACGAGGGTGGATTCGAGCATATCACACGCCTTGACGGCATCCTAAGAAGGGGCCGATCGGATCAGAGACCCCGAGAAATTTTGATCATATGACTACGTACATTCAAATCACCTATCGCGTCGAAAAGGCGCTGGGAGAAGCGCTTGTTCTCTTTAGGCGACGTCTCGAGGGATTCCGCGAGGATAGCGAACAGAATGTGAAGAGGATACTCGGATTCCGGAAAGATCTATTCGCGAAGAGTGTCAGCCCGTACGCCTTCTGATCCGCTGTAACCCACCCACCAGCTCCATGACAACGGTGTCGATCAAGGACTTCATAGCCCCCATAGCCTCCTCCCTCTTGAACGCCATCCAAGCGCTCTGAACAGCAAAAAAGTAATGGGCATAATGCGCTGTAAACGGCTTCGGTTAGCTTTACGCTCTCCGTTGACGCTCTGATGATCCCTCACGTGAAGCCGCAGCGGCTAATGCGACGTTTTTCTGGTTCACGCCGACAAGAACAACAAGCAGTCGGTACAAAAGAACAAAACGGTCACGGAAGGTTGAGTTTTGCTTCAGGTAAACTGTACTGAGGTTGCTAGCATCGAAGTCGGGTACGAGTTTACCAAGCTCTTGAAGCAACAACAGAGCTTGTTTCCACGAGGCAGCGACGTAATACAGGTTGTGGATGCTATAGGGGCGAGTTGCCGATGACGTCGAGGTCGGCGTTTAATCTTAGAACTAAAAAGGGCAGGGCCGCTGATGTTTACGTACCGTTGGGCAATGGCGTTAGCCACCAGAGCATAGTCTGTTGGCTTCTTCTTCCCGATGTTTTTGCCGTGAAAATCGGACCTGCTGTTAAGGTACTCAATAATGTCCTCATAGAAGAAGCGATTATCTTGAAGCCGATCGATAATGGCCAGCTGCTCTGATGGCGGATAAGTCGGAAAGTTCCGATTAGATAACGACGCCCTGATGATGCAGTCGCAAAAAAAATGTACTGACGATTCAGCTGGGACTCAGCAAGCTTGAGAAGTTCATCGAGGTTGAAAGGTGCCCGAACAGCACCAGTCAGTGTTTCTATCCAGGGGAAAAAATATACATCAGGCGCTCGAGAACGCGATGCACGTGCGCGTCAGACATGGCGAACCTGCTCGGATCCTCAACTTTTCCGGGCCTGTAAGGTTACGAGCTAGAATAAGCTCTCCGCCATGTTCCCTTGCATATACCACAAGCTCTCGTGTGGTGCTGGGTCCGGGCAGCCGGCCTTTGCTGGAGTAGGGGACGACAGCTCCAACGCTTGGGGTTGCTTCTTGTTGATTGGTCGATTGTCCTGCACTTCCCGCTCTGACAATTTCTTTTGAAATCGAAGCTGGAGGAGGAGCGGGAGCGGTTTTCTGCTGTTGTGGTTGGGTTTTGGGCCCAGTGTTCGAGCGCTTTGGAGGCATGACTTGGTATAGGGTTCAGCCGATCAAAAGTATTTGGAGCAAGAGATAACAGAAGCAGGAAAGCTTTGTAGATAAGCGAGAGACGAGATGAAGGTTGACCTTGGGGGCGAAGTCTAGGGTCAACGGAAGGTGGTAGGCAGAAGGTCGGAGTCTAAAAGCATGTTCGAAAGTCTTGTGGCGTCAAAGGTCCCACGCTCACACACCATCATCATAATCGCGTTGGCACCCACCATCCCTTCACCCACTGGCCCACACAGCTTAAAGCTACATGTAAGCAAACAACAGCCTAACTGTGACATTAATTCTATGCTCACTCACCGCTTGCCTCCACCTTCAGCTACGCCACCATCTCCTCAAATGCATCTGGATGAGTGTCCCAACGAGCTTCTAGAATATATCATTTGGTTTACACTCGATCCTTACCGACAAAAGGATGTCAAAGAGCTCCAGACTTTTGCATCCGTGAGCAGGCGGTGGAAAGATATAGTCCTCCACTATCCCTCGCTGTGGTCTTCTATCAACCCACGTGCGACAGGGCTAGAACTGAAACTCAAGCGATCCCGAGCCGCGCTTCTACACATCTATGACTGGAACAGTCACTCGAAGATTACCCTATGCCGCGAGATTTCAAGCAAAGCTATGCATCGCCTCAGAGCTTTGTCCTCCTGACACAGCTTGTCGCAGGCTCTTCCCTTCCTCGATGACCTAGACCTCACCAGATTGGAGAGTTTAAGGCTGGCCCTTTCGTTCTCCGCCCCCTCATCACAGCAACAAATTGGTATGACTCCACACGTAGTCTGATCTTAGAAGGGTAGTACTCCACCCCACCGGAAACTAGCTCTCATCAGACTGCCGATTCCATCGTTCATGATTCAAAATTTGTTCCAAGTTCTCCAGAATTCCCCTCGACCTGAGTCACGAATCATCGAGTCTATCCACAACAACCCCGCATTCTCAACCACAGAGATCTTACCAATAACAGCCAAGTCGCTTTACTGGAGTTTTTAACGGATTCAAGCTACCACCCACCCATCCCTGCACCACGTCCAACGGGTAGACCTCATGGTTCATGCATCACCTAGCGAGGAGGACGAATTCAAAGTTCTAGCAGGGGTTTTCGTAACAAAACGGGAATCGCTTAGGGATATCCCGGGCTCACTTCCTGATTTGACCATATCCCCCGGAATGAAAACACTCGCCCCTACAGAGTTGGACCCGCGGCTCTCCGAACATGACTTAAACGATACTATTTTTGATGATATCTATACCTGAAACCAAATGCATTCATGTTTCCTGGATCCTTCTAGGATTGGTGCTGTGTCACCGTATTGAATAAGCATTTCAGAACCAACGGGATTTAGCGCCTTCTTCGAAGCACTGCCCGTTATAGGAATAAAAAAGTCCTCCTTTCATTGAGGTTTACACGCGGCTGAACGGAGCTCGTATATATCCGAGGGAGGTTCGTGAATCGGTGCTCTGTTGCGCCCATGGTCGCGTCTACCCAGCCACAAAATTCTATTCGATGGACTTCCTTAATGTGCAAGCACGCCGGCTACCACTTCCATGACCACGCAAGCCATTGGCGTCAGCGCCAGCGTAGGAACGTTCCAGGACGTCTCGTACGTATCGACAAAAGGGCCAGGGGCCTGCAATTAGTACCTTGCCCGTGATATGCGTTCCTAGTGATTTCCGGATCCGACGCGCAGTTTGGAAAGGAGTTTACCCAGACTGTCCCGGAAGAGTTTGAATTTGAATCCGTTTTCGCTGTATTCTAAGATACCATTTTCATATTTTCTCGATGTGTCCATATCATAATCGTGAAGAAAAGTTCTCCGGAGAATCATGGGAAGAACGTCTCCGGCCGCACTCTTTAGTATCACATCCCCAACCCGGAAAGATTACCTTCCACTAACCCTTTGTTCCTCGTTCTTCAATTCTCAACCACCACTCAAATTTGCTCAAGCCGAGTGACTTTGGAGCGCATATGGTATCCGGCAAAGACCAATCTCTACCTATGGCCGAACTTGGTGTGCCGCCTGCTTATGGTGCGGATGGGCGGGATCACCCGCTACCAGATGGTCTCTACATCCTGAAAAACAAGATATCAAGGACCGTCATCGACCTATACGCAGGCATGTAAACTGAAAGGTTTTCTTTTCATTTGGCCCTTATGAGGTCCAACCTGATCTCTTTTATTACTCCAGGTAGCCCCGATAGAGGGACACGCTGTGCTGGGTTCCCGCGCAACACCGACGGCAACATCGATCATCAACTATGGATCATCAAGTGCGACACCTCAAACAATACGTACACCCTAAAAAATCATCGAGGTGGTACATACTTGGATTTGGAGGCGGGGTTCGTGGGTCGAGATGCAAAATCGCCCAAGGTTAAAATCTTACATCCTTGTTCAGGAAGCGCGAAAATGGATCGCGGGTATGTGGCTATCCTCGCACCCTAGAAGATGGAGGTCGACGGAACCAGGAGTGGCGGATCATTGAGCAAGACATCGACGAAGACACGCTCGATAACACACTCAATTCCTATTACAGAATCCAAAATATCCATACAGACACGTATCTAGAGATTCCTGGAGGGTAAGTCGTCTCTGATCACGAAGGTACTCCCCCACGGGTGTCTAACATGCAAGCCGGCTTAGAAATCCCTCCATGGACACCATCGTGGCTTGTTCTACAAAGATTGATGGTGGAGACCACCAGCTGTGGATCATCGAACTAGTTAGTCGTACAACTCGGGAAATTACGGCCATACTTCGGATCATGGAGGCCAGCTATCCTGAGTCGTCTATTCCAGCCGTACGGGGATGATGCCGAGTACGTCAGTGCGCCTTTTCGATTTCCCTCTAACGATTCGCCTTCTCCGATTCTATTAGGTATTTTGTCCTACCGTCCGAGCTTCGTAGAACCATCTGGGACGGAACAAACCTTCAAAGCCAAAAGATTAGGAGGCATGTTTTTGACTATGACGACTTTGTAATCAAAGCCAAGGAAGCTGTTGGCTCCTGGGCTCGAGGACGGTTGCGTGATGACGTGAGCTTTTCCTTTTCTTTCCCCCCGCTCCTCGCGTATCCGGAACCCATTTCCCTAATTACTACCCAGGAATACTCCGTGCTCTTTGGAGTGGTATACGGTAATGCAAGAAGGGGGCCAAAGGCTTACAATTGGTACCTGTCAAACGACTTGCACGATCTCGTGTTTCTCGATTCCCAAACCGGCCGCGAATTCACACCGGCAGCCATGAACGCTTTTGGATTCGAACCCACCATGGCAATATTCTGAATTACTCGTAACTTGTTCCGCAAAAAGCTGTGCCTGTTTCTGTCGTACCGCATGAATTGTACAATATACGTATAGGGGTTGTTCAAGTTGATTAGGGGAGCATTCAGAAGTTTCTGCACCCGGCCCAGAACTTCATCGAGCTTATACCCGCCCGAACAACCACTAAGGACTCAACGGGGGAATGGCAACATATGACAAAACTACACGGGCTTTCGGGTTGTCCTACCGGTCAGATTTTGGCAGCTTAGCCCAGCTCGTAGGAGCCGCGTGAATATACCCGTGCCTCAGCTTCGGCGGTCGTAATCCTTGCACGTTCCCTCCTCCAAGGCTCAAAATAGACAAATCGGGACCCCCTCGACGCACTTCCAACACGTGCAGACGACCTTCTGGTTTCAGACCGAGTCGCATCCGCATATAATGCGGGGTGCTGGGTCCCGCTGGCTTTTCCTGGAGTAGGGGACGACGGTCCCAGAGCTTGGGGTCGCTTTTTGTTAGTTGATCGATTGTTCTCCACTTCCCGCTCTGACAAGCTACTCCGAAGTCCAAGCTTGAGGAGGAGCGGGAGCGGCTTTCGGTGGTGGTTGGGTTTTGGGCCTGGGCCGGGTGTTCGAGCACATTGGCGGCATGACTTGGTATAGGGCCCAGCCGATCAGAACATTTGGAGCATAACAAAATCAGGGTTGCTTTGTAGATAAGAGAAAGCGACGTGACGTTGGGGCCGAGGTCTACGGATGATATGGAAAAGGTCGGAGTCTAAAAGCATGTTCGAAAGTCTGGTGGCGTCAAAGGTCCCACGCTCACAACGTGCCCGCCACCACGGCATCTTCTGCCGTCACGTCACCCATCATCCCTACCCCCGCTTGCCCACACGGCTTGGAGCTACATGTAAGTGAACTACGGCTCAGCGTGGCATTATGTCTGCTCTTACTCACCGTTTGTCTCCATTTTGCCAGCTCTTCAAATACACATGGAGAGGCTTCCCAACGAGGTTCTGGAGCATGTTATCTGGTTAACACTCGAACCCTATGCGCGAACGCATGTCAAGGAACTACACAGTTTTGCGTCTGTAAGCAGGCGATGGAAGGATATAGTCCTCCACTGCCCCTTGCTGTGGTGCTATATCACCTGCGACAGGGTTGACCAGACATTGGAGCTTAAACTCAAGCGGTCCGGAGACACTCTTCTATACGTCGATGACTGGAGCTGTCACAAGGACCCGATCACATGCCGTGAAATTCTAGGCGATGCCATGCATCGGTTGAGGGCTTTGTCATCTGCCCACACCCTGCCACAGGCTGTTCCCTCCCTAGACGACCTAGACCTCACCAGATTGGAGAGCTTAAGGCTGGCAGTGTCTGTCAGCGCTCCCTTAGTACAACGACAAATTGGTCCCACCCCTCGGCTTCACAGCCTGACGTTAGAAGGGGTGGCACTCACCCCCTCCGGAAACCACCTCGGCGGACTCCGAAAGCTTACTCTCGCAAGAGTTCCAATTCCATCATTCATGATTCAAAACTTGTTCCAAGTTCTCCAACAATCCCCGCAACTAGAGTCACTTAGCATCGAATCTATCCGCAACAATCCTGCCTCCTCGATCGCGGGGAACTTCCCAAGTCCTGCCGGGACTCTCGAGCTTCCTGCCCTCACTCACCTTGCAATACGGCGCAGTGAACCGACACTTTCACTTACTATCCTCAATGCCGTTTCAACATCTCGGTTACATTCCATGGCCGTTATCGGAGAAACCGGTGAATCCTCGGTCCCTTTCCTCAAAGCCATTACCGAACAAGGCAAACGCTCGTCTTCCCCCTTGGCTTACCTTCTGCGAAACACGTCGCCAAACTGGATATATCTGGAGGTCGAGTGCGGCGGTCACCTATTACTTCATCTCAAATCTCAGAGGGGAAGAGAAAATATGAAGCTTGCGCTGTTGGACGGAGGGCATCAAGGGGAGATGAATGAAATGGCAGCGCTAATCATGAACGCATGGACTTTATCGGCGGTCGACCCCCCTACAAGGACCGTAGTGAAACTACACGTTGTTGAAGACTCAGAAATCAAGCTGCGTCGAGCAGACTTTGAATTCATTCTCAAACTTCCCAATGTTCAAATTATAGCAGGTCCGTCCTCTCGGGACGACCGAGTCGCGTTACTGGAGTTTTTAACAGATTCAAGCTCCCACCCATCCTTACACCATCTCCAACTGGTAGACCTCATGGGCTATGCAATACCTAGCCAAGAAGAAGAACTCAAGGCTATAGCAGAGGCATTCGTAGCAAAACGGGAGTTGCTTAGGGATGCCTTGGGTTCACTTCCTGATTTGACTATAACCGCCGGAATGAGGCTGCTTGTCCATGCAAAGTTGCAACCACCCTCGGAACTAGACTCAGATGATGATCTTTTTGACGATCTCTTTGCGTGAAATTAAATCCGTGATTGTTTCTCTTTTCAGTCTTAATGTCATATTGTATTTTGGTGCTCTTCTTTCCCAACGAGCAACGTTTGCGTTGAATAAGCGCGCGTTTGGGATTAACCGGATTTAGCATCTTCTTGGAAGCATTGCCGGTTACGGAAATAACAGGACCTCCAAGCATGGTGGTTTACACGCGGCAGAGGGGAGTTTGTATATATGCCTGAGGAGATCGTGAATAGGCTCGCTGTCACCGCTATCGTCGCGTCTACCCCCACCAAAGTCACGTCGATGGAATCTCACAAGCCGCACAATCAGGAGGACAACTCCGCTCCCCCGCCCTCATACGAAGAAGAGCATATAACCGAGTTACCTGAAGGTCTGTATATTTTTGCAAATAAAACGGGAGAAATGGTTTTGGATCTTCCCGAAAGTGGGTGGTTTAGTCTTTTATTCCGACCCGAGAGTGTCGGTCTCGGAGAGCAGACCCCAATCCAGCTCTTCCACAGACGAAAGTCATGAAGCCCTATGCTGCGGAACCCCTCAAAAATTTAATGGGTCTATTGACAGTCAGCTCTGGATTGTCAAGCGAGATGGATCGGGCGGTGCCTTCACCGTGCAAAATTTACTCTGGGGATCATTTTTGAGCGCCCCAGTCAAGTGAGTTGACATCGATGTACAAACTACGTTATTGAATAAGATGGAATGACACTCAGTTCCTTATGCACGTCTGTATCGAAAGGGTATATGAAACATACCTCGTACTCTTCCGCAAGGAAGTCGGATCACCCGTGGTTAAAGGCAATCGTCGCAGCCTTAATGCGCGTTTACGCTCACATCAAGAATGGCGGATAGGGAAAACAAGCGCTGAGCTATTCACGTTCGTCAGGGATACAATCGTATAGTATTATAGCCAGACTGATCGAACATCATTGTAGGGTCCATTGCGAGCATAACAACACATTCTTGGATATCGTAGGACTTGGTCAGCTACATGCAGTTCTCGGTAGCGTACGGATACCGGGTAGGGAGGAACAGCTTTGGGAGTTGGAACGTGTCAGCCGGACAGGCCAAGAGATCCGAAAGATCCTGTCCGACTGGAAACCTGATCTCGCCTCGCGGATATTCGAACCTTATCCTGATGACGCCCAGTAAGTAGGTCAATTTTACAGCGATTGATTAGTGATTGACAGAGTAAAAGGTATTTCGTCCTTCCATATGAGCTACGCAAGAGCCTTCTGGACAGAGCTGGCATCTCTCGTCAAGGCTATATCAAGTACGCTTTTGACTACCACGACCTTGTCATCAAGGCGAAGGATTCCATCAGCTCCTGGGCGCGGGGCAGGTTCGCTGCTAGTGTGAGTTACGAGAGGCTCCACTTGTACCTGTATCAGGGATTATCTAACGGGCTGCCGTTTCCACTAAAGGGCTATTCTTTACTATTTGGAGTTATATACGGTGAAGCGGAAAGGGGACCAAAAGCATATAACTGGTACTTGGCATCTGACATGCGTTCCCTGGCATTCCTGGACGCTCAGACGGGGAAAGAGTATACAACTGCGGCATTGGATGAGTTCAGCTTCCAGCCTGTGTTTGCGACTTTCTAGGTACAATAATATTCCCTCTCTGTCTGTTGTATGATACAACGTGCCGGTCGTGCGAACAACCATGAGTGGAGCCGCTGCACGTGTGCACCTCGTTTTTACACCCCAAATAGGAGATTTTCGGACCTCCTTCGGTCCAGCTTGTATATAATAAAGGCTCAGGCTCTCTGGCCTTCTTGGTATTTCCTCTCATCTTTCTTAGACGACACATGGCCGGCCGGAAAATCACTGCTGAACATGACGAGGTTCCCGAAAAGGCGCCGTCTGATTCAACATTGCTCGACGGAAAGGATATCCCACTATGTGAGGGACTCTACGTAATAACGAACAAGATGTCACGTACCACAGCGAACCTTCGTAAGTAGATCGTATAAATCGTTGTCTCTCTGGCCCTCGCTTATGCCTACGGACTCTATCGACTAGCCGACTCCGGCGGGGGAACTCGCTGCTCTGGTTACTCACAATACTTGACCGGGGACTTTGGGAACCAGCTTTGGATAGTTCAACGAAGCGGTTCATCGAGCGACACATTTACGTTGCAAAGCTTCCAGCACCTAGTTTTTCTTGAAGTATCGGACGGGTATGTTTATTAGTTATCCGTTATGGGCAGCATGATTCTATGGGCTTGCCACCGCTTACTTCCACACAAAGGAATGTGAATAACGGCGCCAACGTTGTCGGTCGCGCCCGTACCGAAGTTGCCGATAGCCGATCGAACCAAGAATGGTCTATCGTCGAACAAGAGACCCATTTTCAAACGTAAGGGGAGCTACTCGACATGTCCGCAGGGTCGAACCCATGCTTTACCTCATGCTATTCAGAATCCAGTGCGCTCGGACTAGAACATTTCTTGAGATCCTTAATGGGCAAGTTCAATTTATCTTCATCCCACCGAATATGCATCGAAACGTTTGACGAAAATGATCTCAGCAACTCAGGTGATGGTGCAGCAATAACGTGTTCAGCTAAGGCTGCCAAGGGAGACTACCAGCTTTGGGATTTGAACCGTGTCAGTCGCAGCGGTGAGGAGATCAAGGCAATAATCGAATTGTGGAAGCCCGACCTCCTTGGGCGACTGCTAGAGCTTCATGAGTCCGCTGAGTAAGAGTCATCGACTGCGTTGTCAGGAACCTGCAATGCGTTGACGTGACGGCTCATGTTACAAGGTACTTTATTCTTCCAAGCCAGTTGCGCAAAGAGATCTGGGACGGGACAAGACTTCTTCGCCAACCAGTCCGTCCACACCTATTTGATTATGATGACTTTGTAATCAAATCGAGGGATGCGGTCAAAACGTGGGCCCGAGACCGCTTCTCGGTAGATCGTGAGGTGAGTGCATGTAATACCTTCCTGCCGATGGCGGGGTATAGCTAACGTCCAACCAAGGGCTACTGTGTACTTTTCGGCCTCATATTCGGCAAGGCAGAAAGGGGCCCGAATGCTTACAACTGGTACTTAGCCCCCGATATGCGCTCTCTCGTCTTCTTCGATGCGCAGACTGGGAAGGAGTACAGCACGGCAGCGTTAGATGAATTCGAGTTCAAGCCTACTTTTGCCACGTTCTAGTGTTTTCTCTCTCTTTCTTTCCTCCTCTGTACTATACCGGTCCTAGGGCCTCCGATTCGAAGTATCTTTCCTTTACAGCGAAGCAGGAAATCCCTCTAAGGCTTCAACTCATGTGCTTAATGTAACACACTCTAAAGCCGGGGAAATACGCCACGCGTTCTCCGCTTTTAGATCGTTAGGTCCGCTTCTCTGTCGTGACGTCTAACACGACGACAACACGCGGTCGCAATCCCCAACTGGTCAACCAAGAATGCCTACCCACTCAGGACCGTCGCCCTCAAGAAACCAAGAAAAAACCAGATATGACGAGGATATCTCGCCTCCAGCTTATGAAGAAGACGCTCGGCCGGGGGTTCAAGAAGGATTATACGTTATTACAAACCGACGATCTCGATCAGTGCTAGACCTGAGAGATGGTACCCCAATTCCCCATATAGCTGATACCACTATATTTGTGTTGATTTTTCACCTGTATGGTGCTCATTAGGTGAAAACCGCGACGGGGCTCCTTGTCACATCTACGCTCGGAACAACAACGATTGCATCGACCACCAGTTCTGGATCGTCAAGCAGAATGGCTCAAACGGAGCATATACATTGCAGAACATAAGAGGGGGGACCTTCTTAACGCTTCCTTGGAAGTGAGTGAAGCTTGTCATGATCAGGAAGGGCATATTTTCGACTCGCTCGAGGTTCACATGATCTTTCGTTTAACTTAGATTATTCTCAATTCCATTGAAACAGGTAAATGAACTTATTGTTTGCAATGCGCGAGAGACAAGCGGCACCGTTCGCCTGAACCAAGAATGGCACATTCAAGCAAAGTCCAACGGGTCATTCTCGTAAGTTCGATGCATGGGGCCGCTCCTTAGAGTAGGTGACAGACGCCTTTCCACTAGGATACAAAATGCTAGAACTCATAAATTCCTAGAGGTTCGGGAAGGTTGGCTTATGAATTCGTTGCTCTTGTCCCCGGGTTCGGAGGAAAACAAGGGGCAGGTGTGGGACTTTGAACGTGTCAGCCGCACTACTCAAGAGATCCGAGCCATTCTTGGCGCCTGGAGACCAAACCTCTTGTCTCAGCTATTTCAACCTTATCCCGACGATGCCCAGTAAGTATGAGGAGTGCATATTAGCCAACCGCAGCCCCAGTTTACCTCTACATTTACAGATATTTCTTACTCCCACACGAGCTTCGAAAATCTATTTGGGAGCGAGAGGGGCTGCATCAGCATGGCTCTGTTCAGTATGCCTTCGACTACGACGATTTTGTTACGAAAGCGAAAGGCGCCGCAAACTCCTGGGCACGATATCGTTTCCGTGTCGGGGTGAGTACTCACGAGTCGATTTGGGCCCTTCCTTGTTAACTTGTCCCAACCACTTTCAGGGCTATTCTACGCTATTTGGGGTTGTATATGGTCAGGCTAAAAAAGGGCCAAGAGCGTACAACTGGTACCTGACCCCTGATATGCGCTCCTTGGTGTTTTTCGACGCCCAGGCTGGAAAAGAGTATACTCAGACTACTCTGGAAGAGTTTGAGTTTGAACCCATTTTCGCTACATTCTAAGATACTCTTTTTAGTATCTTCTCGATGTGTTCATATGCATGTATGTGGCTCGTCGCTGTTGTGTTTGGGACAAGCTCTCCGGATGATCCCGGAACAAGGTCCGGACGCCACTCTTTAATATCACATCCCAAACAGGAAAGATCAGGACCTTCCACCACCCGGCCTTCTTCGAGCCTCAACTCTCAACCTGCACGAGGAAAATTGTTCCGAGCTGAGCAACTTTGAGCGCGCATGGTATCTGGCCGAGACGACTCTCCACCTATGGCCGAACTCGGTGTACCGCCTGCTTACGCCGCAGATGGGCAGGATCACCCGCTACCAGGTGGTCTCTACATCCTGACAAACAAGATGTCAAGAACCGTCCTCGACCTAAACGGAGGCACGTAAATGGATTTACTTTTTGGTTGCCCTTACGAGATTTAACGCTATCTCCTTCATTCTTCAGGTGGCTCCAGTGGAGGGACGCGCTGTACTGGGTTCTCGCGAAACACGAACGATTGCATCGACCATCAATTATGGATCATTGAGCACAATGCCTCGAACAACACGTACACCATACAAAACCTTCGAGGTGGCACTTACTTAGATTTGCAAGGCGGGTACGTGTGTTGAGTTGTAAGATGGCCGATGTCACAAGCTAACGCCCTCTCATCGTGCCTTCAGAAAGCGCGAAAACGGATCGCAAGTGACTTGCTATCCGCGCTCTCTAGCGGACGGGACTCGAAAAAACCAGGAGTGGCAAATCATTGAGCAAGCTCCCGACGAGCACAAGTCCGGCAAGACACCCGATTCCGAGTCGAGCCAGGGCTCACACAAGTCCCGTTATAGAATTCGATGTACTCGTACAAACACCTATCTTGAAATTTCTGGAGGGTAAGTAGCTTTCAGTTATCTTCCACCGCGGAGGCTTAACGTCAAAGTCTGTTTAGAAATACTTCCAACGGTACTAACGCGACTTGTTCTGCGAAAGTTGATGGCGGAGACCACCAGCTATGGAGTGTCGAACGAGTTAGTCGTACAGCTCAAGAAATTAAAGCGCTACTTGGGTCTTGGAAGCCGGATATCGTTAGTCGGCTATTCCAGCCTTACGGGGATGATGCCGAGTACGTTAGCGCAGCACCCTCGATTCTCCCTCTGACGATCTGCCTTTCTCCCGTTTTATTAGATATTTCGTCCTTCCCTTCGAGCTTCGTAAAACCATCTGGGAAGGAACAAAGCTCCAACGCCAAACGGTCCGGAAGCACGTCTTTGACTATGACGACTTCGTAATTAAATCCAAGGATGCCGTTAGCTCCTGGGCTCGAGATCGATTGCGTATTGACGTGAGCTTGATTTCTTTTCGTGTATCCGAAACACGTTTACCTAACGTATTGCTTAGGGATATTCTGTGCTTTTTGGTGTGGTATACGGCGACGCCAAAAAGGGGCCAAAGGCTTACAATTGGTACCTGTCCAACGACATGCACGACCTCATGTTTTTCGATGCCCAAACCGGCCGTGAGTACACACCAGCAGCCGTGAAAGCTTTTGAGTTCGAACCCACTTTCGCAACATTTTGAGTGAACATTCAACTTTCCGCTCCCATCCGTACCCAATTTCACCTCCTAGGAACTGTATGTGTATGTAGAGATGGAAGACCATACACCCTTTTGATCGAGGTCGGGAGTGATTACAGGGTATCCACCCCTGCACGTTGTCACATGGACTGTCTGCACTGGTGAACCGAAGTACGTCAACGCCTGTCCGTGGTGGTGCTACAGTTGTGGCTTGCGCTCTTTGCCACGGTTCCAAAATGGGAGTAATAAGGACCTCCGTTTTGCATCGTTCACGTGATGGTCGTCTCGTCATGACTCTGGCCTTCACTCCTCAATCTCTACAGCTCGCAAACTGCCGTCGATACCATGGCCTCTGGAGCTGACAACCCTCAGGAGGGCGGAAGTAACAACACACTCGCCTACGCAAGCGACCTCACCCAGCCATAGCCAGCAATTGTGCCGGAAGGGCTCTACATTCTCACAAACAAGAAATCGAGAACAGTGTTAGAGGTTGAAGGGGGTAAGCTACTTATACCTACTACAGCTAAGACCGTAGGCTTGGATAGATTCTTTGCCATGTGCCTAGGAAATGTCAACCCAGGCACCTCTCAGTCTTGTCAGGGCTGGGAAAGGAGAACAGACGAAGGCATAGATCAACAGTTCTGGGTCCCGAAACGCTGGAACCCAGATGGATCCTATCGATTTAAGAGTCTACGTGGTCCAGTATACTTGGACTTGGAGGGAGGGTTTGTGATTAATGAATTTGGAGGCAGAGTTTAGTCACTCACTGTGTTCCGCTTTGGGATTTCGGCATTAGTGGGGAAGGAGACAACGCCAAAGTTATAGTCCACAGGTACGTAAAAGAAGGGGACAGCTGTTTACATCAAGAGTGGAAGATCTCAAGGGACCGCGAAGGGTGTTGCAGGTCTGTCGAGGTTCTACTATCCTTCCATGGAGACCGGACATGTTTATAAGGTCTCATTATAGAATTCAGTGTGCCAAGTCAGGTACGTATCTCGAAATCCAAAATGGGTGAATAATCTTGGTTGGCGACTCCCTTCATCTTTCTACTTCTGACAAGTTCTGTTCTGTATGCTACAAGCAAACCCGACAACGGGATCAAGGTCACGTGCTCCAAACGTGTGATCAACGGGGATCATCAACTTTGGGACCTGGAACGTACAAGCCGGACAACCATCGAAATTACAGCGATTATTGAGGCGTGGAAACCTGACCTTCTGCCTCGCCTTCTCCAACCTCATGAAGACAGCAATGAGTGTGTGCCGGTTACGGCTCGACTCTGAAGGGGAGCTCACGAGTAACCACTTCAATGCAGGTATTTCATCCTCCCACCCAACCTTCGAAACACAATTTGGAATGGAACCAAATTGCTCCGTCAAGCCGTTCGCAAGAGCACTTTCGACTATGATAGTTTCGTGATCAAAGCGAAGGATGCGGTTAACACTTGGGCTCGAGACCGGTTGAAAGTTGACGTGGGTTTGTGTCAACCCGGTTGCGAGGTTTAGGGTCTGACTTTCAGTCCTTCAGGGCTACTCCGTTCTCTTTGGCATCGTTTTCGGCGTTACGGAGAAGGGACCGAAAGCCTACAATTGGTACTTGTCGCCTGATATGAAGACTCTTGTATTCTTTGACGCTCAAACTGGCAAGGAGTACACGACTGCAGGGCTGGACGACTTTGTGTTTGTGCCTTCCTTTATCATGTTTTGATGGTAGCCCTCTCTAGATTATGTTTCGGGCTCGCATAGATCGTCTTAACCCCACTCTTGTATAAAACACTAAGCCGTACCAGAGTAGAATACCGAGCATGGTTCAATTGAATTCACTGAGTGCAAATAAGGATAAGGCAATCGCGGATATAGACACGGCGTCATCCGACTCAGAAATTATCATCTTTCATCACCACTGCCCCAACGACTTCCCATTGGGATGGTTCTGCCAGAGTCAATATGCAAAACACCAGCACTAGCGCCACCAAGGGCTTACCCAGCTGTTTGCACCTATTTGCTTTGATGGTCGTATTCTTGTATGTCCCATTCTCTGTAACCCCAAACGGGCCACTCGGGACCTCCCGACGCACTTCCAACACGTGCAAACGGCATTGCGGTTCCCTTTCCCAAGTCCCATTGTCATCGACCACCACGCTAATTCCACGAACTCGCGGGAAACCTCTGGTAACATGGAACCTGAGAACGATCATCCTCATGAAAATGGAAATAATGGCCCGCCGACTGATGCAACCCAGCCAGGCATCGTGGAAGGGCTCTACATCCTTACAAACAAGAAAACGAGAACACTGCTGGATCTCGGCGGCGGTATGCCACCTCCCGGGTCGCAATCCCTGAGCTTATTGGACTTACCACTTATAACAGGAGATAACGGTTCAAGGGCTGAGATTGTAGGTTGGGAGCGCAACACTAACTATCTCATAGACCACCAGCTCTGGGCTTTGAAACAAGTTGATTCCAACGGATCTTATCGACTCATGAATTTCCGCGGTGGGACATATCTGGACTTAGAAGGCGGGTGTGTGATCCTTCAGGGTAGGGGTGGCCAGCACTCGGATTACTCATTTGCGTTGCCCTGGAAATTTCAACATCAGGAAAAAGGAGGACAATTCACAGGTTTTCGTCGATAATTATATCGGGAACCGTGATGCTCGCCTGCACCAAGAGTGGATCGTCTCAGAGGAGCCCGAAGGATTCTACAGGTCTGGTGGTGCTGTCTGTTTCCTTGCAGAGATTAAATTGCTTACGACGCGCCGTTACAGCCTACGGTGTGCCAAGACGGGAACCTTTTTGGAAATTCAACAAGGGTGCCTTATCTTGCGCCTTTTGTTCGCTTTGTTTACTCACCTATTGTCGCTCACGCTTCAGCAAATCCGACAACGGGATCAAAGCCACTTGCTCCAAGCGGGTTGATGGCGGCGACCATCAACTTTGGGATTTAGAACGCGCTACCCGGACGACGGTCGAGATTAAATCGATTCTAAAGTCGTGGAAACCTGACATCCTGTCCCGCCTTTTCCAGCCTCATGACGATGAGAACGAGTCCGTGCCAGCGACCGTTCAGTTCCGCGAGCAAAGCTCACCCATGATAAACTCAACACAGGTATTTCATCCTCCCCGGCAACCTGAGAAACACGATCTGGAATGACACCAAGTTACACCATCAAGCAGTTCGCAAGGGGTCTTTTGACTACGACAGCTTCGTAATCAAAGCGAAAGACGCGGTTAATACTTGGGCTCGAGACCGATTTCGAATCGACGTAGGTTTCGTATCTTGGAGCGGAGTTCAACCTTTAGATCTGATGATTTCGTACTTCTCCAGGGTTACTATGTTCTCTTCGGCATTGTGTTCGGCCAGGCGAAAAAGGGCCCGAAAGCGTATAATTGGTACTTGGCGCCAGATATGGAGGCTCTCGTCTTCTTTGACGCCCAGACGAGTAAGGAGTATACAACCTCAGGACTCGAGCACTTTGGGTTTGAGCCTTCCTTCGTCATGTTCTGATGCCGGATCATTTATGTATCCCCTTTGATGCTTGAGCTCGCGAAGACGTATGAAATGGTCACTTGCAGTTGCAAAGATGAGGTCATCCGCTGGAGATAAACTTCCCCGACGATCGCGGAGAGTGGGCGCACGCTCCAATTGGACGCTTTGTTAATTATCGTCTACAGTGGCTTGCAAAAGTGTTTTCACATCCCCTGGGTCCGGCCCCACCTGCCTAATTAGGTAGGAGGACACCTTAATCACTCCCGGAAGACGCGATTTTCGAGGGTGAAAACACTTATGGAAACCACTGTAAAGCGGCAGCGATGCCAGCCACAGTATAGGCCTATTTTTCGCTAAAAGACGTCTTGTAGCCCCTTTGTATGAAATATGCCGCACAACTCTTCCAAAGCTGGCTCGGCGCGTACGCATTGGTTCTGCTGAGGACACCTCTCGGCCTAGTTATATGTATAATGGAATATTGAAAGATTTCAAACAATACTGTCCCAGAGGTCTCTCTTGCCTGACGAGGGGCATTATAGTGCTTATGTGTCGCTGACATTGATTGGTCACGCGGCTCGCCTGAACGAAGATGATCCTTACGTAATTCTCCAAAGAGGGGAAATTTGGGACCGCTTTCAGACCAAGGCCCAGTCTACAACAAAATCCCCCTCTCCATCACCACCGTAACCTCCTCACATTGGCTAGACTGAGGATGGTATCTGGAAAATTGAGCACGCAAAATATCAATAAGACGACTGAGGGTGACACCAACGTCCCGCCCGCCTACTCTGATGATCATCAATCAATGGGGATCCCCAGCGGTCTTTACGTCCTCATCAACAAAAAGGCGAGAACACTCCTGGACCTGGGTGGTGGTACGTGTGAACGTGCGGAAACAGACAGCAGTATGATTGCACCCGATCCATACAGGGAATACGGCATCGGGCGCTTCCTGCGAGGGCTGGCCACGGAATGTTAACGAGAAAATTGACCTTCAGCTCTGGGTAATCTACCAAAGTGGCTCTGAAGGAAGCTATAGGATTATGAGCTTTCGAAATGGCACGTTCTTGGATCTGGAAGCCGGGTACGAGGCTTCTCCCATGTAGTAGTTTAGACGTTGACGCTATTGAATCAAAAGGAGACGCGGAAATAAGTCCCGCGTCACTACGTACAAAAATGTAGGAAATGGGGACAGTCGATTAAATCAGGAGTGGCGAATTTCGGATGAAATTCGTGGGTACCATACGTGCGTCTGGTGCAGTTTCCATTACATTTCATGAAGGCTATAGCTTCTGGCTGACAACAGCTGGCGAACAGAATCCAATCCGTTAAAACCGATACGTTTCTTGAAATCACCGACGGGTAAGGCTCCCATATCACCAACAGCGCAGCGGCTGAGTATTCTGTGCGCCTACAACAAACCGTAAACCCGACAACGGAACCCCCGTCGTTTGCTCGCCAGCGGCCAATGACAACGATCACCAGCTTTGGGAGCTGGAAAGAGTTAGCCGTACCGGTCAAGAGGTTAAAATCATCATTCGGTCATGGAAGCCGGAGCTACTGAGTCGCCTTGTTCAACCTTATGGAGACGATGTCGAGTACGTAGGATCAAGGCGGCAGGCGGCGGATGACTATGAACTTGGCCTAACGTTACTAACCCATCCCGGTTCTAGGTACTTCGTCCTTCCGCACAAGCTCCGAAACACCATATGGGAGGGAACGAAATTGCTTTGTCAATCGGTCCGAAAGGGGACATTTGACTACGACGATTTTGTAATTAAGGTGAAGGACGCTGTAAATACCTAGGCTCGAGACCAACTGCGATCCAATGTAAGCACCTTTCGCTAACTTAGTTGGCTACATTATCTGATTCTTTCTTTCTTTCTTTCTTTCTTTTTTTTTGGGGGGGGGGGTGGTTCCGCAAGGCTTCTCTGTCCTATGTGGCATCATATACGGTGAAGCGAGAAGAGGACCGAAAGCATACAATCGGTACCTGTCGCACGACCTACGGTCGCTTGTTTTTTTCGATGCTCAGACCAATAGGGAGTGCACGGCAGGAGGGCTGGATGACTTCGGGTTTGAACCCACCTTTGCTATATTTTAGTAGTATTCTTTTTCATGATTTACAGGTCTCAGCTAGAATATACATCTAAGACAATGGGCTAGTTGGTATGGCGAAGACGTTGGCTTGACTATTCTATCGGCGCGACAGAGCTAGCTACTATGAAATAACTCTTCCTTCATAAGGTCGTCCTCCACTTTGAGAGAATGTTGAATACCGTCGGAGTCCTATGTCTATTCTTCAATGGCCCCGTTAATTTTTGATGCACGGTAAACAGCAAGGAGAATGCTTCCGGTAATATCAACTTGCGAAATAGAAAGATCGTCTTCGGAGTCAAGGTCGTAAGTTCGAGAGCAACGTTTGATGGGTTAGCTCGACCTAGTCAGGGAAGCAGCCACATAAATGCATTAATGTAAGTAGTCCGAGCCATGCTTCAGTTTCCAAGGGTCGTAGTCTTGTTTGTCCTCTCATCTGTCTGCGAGCATGACCCAAACTGGATAACGCAGGACCTTCGAACCACACCCCCAACACGTGCAGTCCCTCCGAACTCCCATTGCATTTTACGCGACACTGCTTTCACTCCTCCTCAACATCGAGAACCATGAAACGTAAGAATGACCACACTCACGAAAACGGAAGTAATAGCCCTTCGGCCTATGAGAATGGCGGCACTCAACGAGGCATCGTGGAAGGGCTTTACATTCTGAAGAACAAGAAATCGAGAATACTGCTGGATCTCGGAGGCGGTATGAGACTTCCCGGCGACATGACCTGTTAGACTTACCATTCTATACAGGAAATATTGCTTCGGCCACTCCATGTCAGGGATGGCAGTGTAGTTATGACCATGGCATGGACCACCAGCTCTGGGCATTGAAACGGGTTGGCTTAAGTGGATCTTATCGACTCATGAGTCTCCACGATGCGAGATTTCTGGACTTGATATCGGGGTTTGTGATCATTCAGAGCGGGGGACCAACGGGTAGATTGCTCACCCATATTGCACTGGAAATATAAAAACAGGAAGCAGGAAGATGGTTCGCTAGTTTGGGCCTTTCAATATGTTGGGGAAGGGAGTGGTCGCTCGCATCAAGAGTGGATTATCTCTGACGAAGGCGCAGGATTTTACGGGTCACTAGCTGGTGTTACCTCCCTGTAGAGATTGAGTCGCTCACGGCGCGCCGTTATAGACTACGAAACGCCAAGACGGGAACATATCTGGAAATTCAAGAAGGGTGACTGAACTTCCGCTGTCTGTTCACTTCACTTGTTAACTGATTCTTCGCTCGCCTTTCAGCAAATCTGGAGACGGTACCAAGGTTACGTGCTCCGGGCGTGTTGATGGCGGGGATCATCAACTTTGGGATCTAGAACGCGCTAGCCGGACGACGCTCGATATTAAATCAATTCTCAGGTCGTGGAAACCGGACGTTGTACCCTGCCTTTTCCAGCCTCAAAAAGATCAGAATGAGTAAGTGCCAGAATCACTTGGCTCCGCTCGGCTGTGGGAGCAAGACTAACGGTCGGGACATTTCATACAGGTATATTATCCTCCCTAGCGACCTCCGAAACAGTATCTGGAATGGAACCAATTTGCTGCGTCAAGCAGTTCGGGGGAGTATTTTTGACTATGATAGTTTTGTGATCAAAGCGAAAGATGCGGTCAATACCTGGGCTCGAGACCGAATCCGGGTTGATGTAGGCTTATCCCGGAACCTTGTTACGCCGGAACTTCACCTAATGTCTGGCCTCTCCAGGGTTACTCTATTCTATTTGGCATTGTATTCGGCGAGGCGAATCAGGGCCCGAAAGCGTATAATTGGTATTTGTCGTCAGATATGCAGGCTCTCGTATTCTTTGACCCCCAGACTGGTAGGGAGTACACAACCGGGGGACTCGAGTACTTTGGGTTTGAGCCTTCTTTTATCATGTTCTAACTCTGGATCATCTTCATGTATCATTTCGTGCTTGAGTTCGGGAGAATCATATCCCAAGTAAAGTGGCGTGAGATACCAATATGACGTCATCGGGCCGGTCACGCTCTTTCCCAAAACGGATGTGCATCACGTAATAACCAAAAAAGGGAAATTTGGTACCTTAACCCCAGCCAAGGTCCCAGTTCACACCGAAATCCTTGCTTTATCACCACTGCAGCACAAACGAATTAGTCCCTCTCCCCATTCGCATCGTTTGTGTCAATCGGATATGGAAAATACCAATGTCCCGCTCGCCTATTCGGATGAGGATCAGCCACAAGCTATCCTTGGAGGTCTGTACGTCCTCATTAACAAGGAGGCAAGAACGCTTATAGACCTGGGTGGTGGTACATATGGACGTACGAGATCAGGCGCTAGAATGATTGATCCTCGGTCGGCACAGGGAATACGGCATCAGGCGCTTCCTGCGAGGCTTGGCCACGCAATGTCAACGAGAAATTCGACCATCAGCTCTGGATAATCAATAACGCCGAATCTGAAGGGGGTTACAGAATTATGAGTTTTCGTGGTGGTGCGTTCTTGGACCTGGAAGCTGGGTGCGAGACGTGTTACGCTGCATAAGGCAATGGGGTGCTCATGGAATTGCGTCTTACTAGGAAAAGCGAAAATAAGTCCCGGGTCGTCGCGTATAAACATATGGAGGGTCCCAAAAGTCGATTAAACCAGGAATGGCGAATCTCGGATGAAATTCGTGGGTACCATACGCGCGTCTGGTGCAAGTTTCATCTTATCTTGTGAAGGCTCTAAGCTGTAGCTCACAGCAGTCTCTGTATAGAATTCAGTGCGTTAGAACAGATACTTTTCTTGAGCTCGCTGACGGGTAAGGACTTCATATGAATAACGGTTCAGTAGCTGAGTATTCCATGTTCCTGCATTAGCAAGCCGGACAATGGCACTCCCGTCACCTGCTCCGCAACGGTTAAGGACAACGATCACCAACTTTGGGAGCTAGAAAGAGTTGGCCGCACTAGTCAAGAGGTTAAAACAATTATCGAGTCGTGGAAACCGGAATTACTCAATCGCCTAGTTCAACCTTACGGGGACAATGTTGAGTATGTAGGGACAAGGGGGAGGGGGTTGGATGTTCAAGAGTTTCCGAGCTTAACACATTCCCGTTCTAGGTACTTCGTCCTCCCACACAAGCTCCGAACTACCATTTGGGATGGAACAAAATTACTTCGTCAATCGTTCCGAACGTTAACGGGGACATTTGACTACGACGATTTTGTAATCAAGATGAAAGACGCCGTGAACACATGGGCTCGTGACCAACTGCGACTCGATGTAAGTCTATTTTGCTGACTTGGTCGGCTCGGTTATCTCAGTTTGGCGGTTCCTCAGGGCTATTCTGTCCTCTTTGGCGTCATCTACGACGAAGCGAGAAGGGGCCCGAAGGCATACAATTGGTATACTACTTGTCACCCAATATGCGGTCACTCGTGTTTTTCGATGCTTAGACCAACAGGGAGTACACGGCAGGGGGGCTGGATGACTTTGGGTTTGAACCCACAGTTGCTTTATTTTACTGCTTGCCGCTTGGTTAGATAATTCGTCTCGATGATCTACGGCTCGCTGCTAAGAAGACGTCTGAGAAGACAATGAGCTCGTCGGCAAGACGAAAGTGTTTGTTTGGCGATGCTATCGACACAACGAAGCTATACTATGAGAACGATTCTACCTTCACAAGATCATCCCCGGCCTTCAGGGAATATCGAGTATCGTCCGAGTTCCGTATCGATTCTGAAATGGCCGCGTTGATTTTTGATGCGAGGTAAACAGCAAGGAGAGTGCTTCCGGTAATATTAACTTGCGAAATAGAAAGATCGTCTTTGAAGCCTAGGTCGTAGTTCGAGAGAGATTTTCCGGGAATTTGAGCTGCGGGTAGAGTTGCGTTGCAAATGATCTCGATCTCAGCCTTGCGCCTGCTGTGGAGCATATGGGACAGCTCTCGCCTAGACCCACAGAATTACGGGAGATAATACGAAGGAATATCAAACGTCAAGCACATCATTGAAGCAAGGAAGGAAGGAAAGGTGGGACAAACTTCCAACTTTTGGGCATACTATCTTCTGTTCGGCGAAGCATACTCATTGCCTGTAATTTGGATATTACCGTTATTTGACGTTTTGGCACCGCACTGAAGTGGCTTTAGAAGATAGGATACCTTCTTGTGGTCGATTTTAGTAAGCGGAATGGTCTCGGATGGCTGAATCCCAAAGCTGTCACCGGATCAAAATTGAGGGTGAGACTCGTCATTGAGCCCGGCACTGTACCTTTGGAGCTCGCTAGCGTAAACTCCGATCCATTGGATCCGAGGAGCAGAAAGCTTGTCTCTTTGATGATCCATCGCTGAACTTCCGTACTTGAAAACTGAGAGGATTTCGATCCCATGGGGGTCGGCGTCGACCAGGGCGAGAATAGGAATGCTAAGACGGAGAAAGAGGCAGTATATAAAAGGAGATGAAGAAGGATGAATACCTACTTTTCGGGAAACTCGCTCGAGAACGTATTTACAAGCTCTCGAGTAGCAACGTCGGGGTAACCCTTTCCCTGGGTATCATAGATTCACGACTTACGCCACACAAGCCTGACCATGCAAGGCGTACCGTGATGATAATTCCTGGACAGTTTAATAGTGGGTGGCATGGGAACCCAATCCGACAAAGGGTTTGAAAAACAGCCTGGAAATAGACGGGCTGCAATCAGTAACGGGCTTGAACAGCCTCCAGCGAACGTCATGCCTCCTTCTCAACAACTAAGACGAATGCTGTATCCTGACTGATTTCGAGGGTAGATATCTCAGCATTGCAGGGTATAAGAGTGCTCTATTAATAAAATCATGTGTGAGTTGTAGCTCGCGGCTTAAGGTGAAGGACTCACGTCGTAATCGTTCCCCGTTACCGTTCCCCCCTGGCGAAGGTGGATGGTCAAGCCCGATCCAGCAAAAAGACCTTTCGGTGATGCCCGCTATACAAGCAACACTGAGACCAAGCCCAGGGAGTTTGTGACTAGAGCGGTTCATACCACGCCAAGGTCGGAGCGATCGAGGTCGAAGGTCGCGGCAAGGTCATCAACAACCTGCATTCCAGGCCGCGTCATTAGGAGTGAGTGAACAGCCCCTGGATCTGCTGAGCACCTTATCGACGACCGATTGCTTTCCGAAAAGTCCCGGATCCTTGTAGTAGATATCCCTGGAAATCTCCAGTTAGCGAAGACTGCAGTTGAAAACCCGGGCGAGAATTTTTACCTTTTTGTAGTCGGAACTTGGTTCATAAGTGCATCGTGAGAGTAGTTTGCTACTGCCAAAAGACATGCTGGCAGGAGGGTGCTCCGCATTTCAGTATTTCAAGGACGGGATTCCAGCCCCGCAGAGTGTGTAACAGACCTAGATGGTTCGTATTATGTCTCCGTCGACTCGGGAACACCGTGGTTCTCATTCCGCATCTTTGCAAGGAAGATGGATGAGAGAAAAAGATGCTCAACACGGCGCACAACACTCACCGAACGTTACCCTCGCTCTTGGATTTTCTGTCTGCAAGTTGGAGCTCGATATGGCCACAGGGGCGTCCGTGAGCGTCTTCTTCCTCCATGGCTTCAGCCAGCTGATGTAATAACGAGTGGGTTAAGTTCTCGAGGCACGATATAGCGTATGACCTGTTAGCACGTCGTATTTGAATCAGATTCGTGGATAGAGTCCGGCGCCTTGGAACAAACCTTCGCTCAATGGCCTCTTCGATCTCGACATCGGTGGCTAAGAGCTCTTCAATCTGGAGCGGGCCAAATAAGTAGCTATCTCTCAAAAATTCGCGAATGAAGCACAAAACGAACAAGATCGCCAGCTCCCGGATCTGTTGAGGCTGTGCTTCCCAACCTGTCCTGAGGTAAAGGAGAAACATCATCTTCATGTTCTGCCTTAATATTTCCGGTGGTTGAATTTGGTGCCATTGCCGCGGCGTATTCAGCTTTGCTTTGATTGCAGTCAACGGTGGAAGTTGGGTGAGGTGTTGTAAACGGAGAGAATAGGTGATCACAAAGAGGTGACCGGTGGGAATGAAGTGCTAGCAGCCACCACCTCCGAAGACTTTCGTTTCGAATTTACTCGACCACCAAGAGACACCACAAATTATAACACCCGAATCTCGCCATCATCCCCATGGATGATCTCCCCGTCGAACTTCTATCCTACATCTTCCTTTTCCTCTACAAAGATCCATCTATTCCCCGTGCCAAAGACGACTTCCAAAACTCCCACAAACTCCACTCCACGACGACGGTATGCAAGAGGTGGAAAGATGCCATAGAAATGGAACCAGCTCTTTGGACCGACATTTGGCTGGGGCATTCACCTGCTCAATTGCATCGAGCGGCCCTGAACAAGTGGTTGAAATATGTTGCGGTCCAGCTCGACAGAAGCGGCAAGCTCCCAATAAACTTGGACATAATGGTCGAATTTGTGGAGTTGGAAGATGCTTTTAGCGTTCTCAAACAGCATTTGCCTCGCTGTCGTCGGCTCGACCTGCGAGCTGCACGCCGAAATGACGGCACTGACCACCCGTGGTTCAACAAGTTCTCGATGGTTCGCGAACTGCTTCATTTCCCCTTCCCCGTCATGAAATTCCTCACCATTGATAACATCGCATACGGGATGGCGGAGACAGGAGATGAGGATCATGGCGGTATGGTCCTTGTTGACGCGCCAAATCTTGTTTCCCTTACATCCCGCGATCCTTCCCTTAAAACCCTCGTCAAATATTCACTCCTTCCCCCTTTCTTCCACTCCTCACTCACGAACCTATCGATATGCGGATCATGGGGGGACGGCCCATTCGACCTCCCACCTGACAAGCTGAGCCTGCCCAGCTTAAAGACTCTACGGCTAGAGAACACTGATCACCTCTGGCAGTTCCTTTCTGCGCTTTCAATACCTCACCTGGAGGACTTCATCATTGTTTGCGACCTCGCAAACTGGCCGTCAACGGAGGAGCTGCCTGTCAACACGTCTGCTATGATGCATCTTCGACGGCTGGAATGGCATACAACCCCAGTCGCGGAGAGAGAAGCCCCGAGCCTCCTTCGCCTGTTTCAAAGTTCCCCGAATCTCGTTTCCTTCTCGTATATAACCGACGACGTCGAACACGGACGTTTCCGAGCCTTTTTGGCCGAGAGCGAGCAGGACGGAGATGTGGACCTCCTGGCAATTTACAACATGCTTCTTGAGCAAGAGGGGACAAGAGTAATGCTTTGTCCCAAACTTCGCCGCCTCTGCCTCCCGTCCGTGAGCCTTGACGACATGGCGAGGCTTATCGAACTGCGGCCCGCGCTGGAATACATCTCACTTCAGTCCCGAATAACTGGAGACACCGTCGTTGTCGGATCAAGAGAGAAGTGGAGGACCAAAATAGACCAGATGAGGTGGATCAAGTCACGAGTAGAATTTGAATTTCCAACACTCAGGTTACGTCCCGGTTTGCCGCAAGAGGAGGACATCGCTTGGAGTCCGGAATAATCAATGGCCGGCACGGAATAGGAATAAAAGGAGACGAGCAGAATAGTAACATTGTGTTCTCGAATAGTCGATCGGTTATAAAACATGCGATAGAACTTCTACTGAGCTTAGCTACTGCCCCGATTCGGTCATTGCTGGATGCCTCGGTTCGACCTGAGAACACTGACGTTCGTTCGGCGGTGTTTCCCAATATTAGGCTCGATCAATCGAATGCTGCAATCCCAGTGATTGCCCGTCCCAGGATCAGTGCATGGATATCCTGAACAACATGAAATATTAGCTCCGTTGCCAGAGGTAGGCAATCCACTCACGTGTGTTCCTTCGTAAGTGTTTGTCACTTGCAGATTCTGAGCGTGGCGACCAATGTGATACCTAAGGAACGTATTGCCTGTGAGCTTTTCGAGAGTCAGATGATTTCTACTGAAGTGACTTACTCGTCGCTGCAGGCATTCCCTCCAAGGATATCCAATAGTGTGCGAGCTCCATCCAAAGCCTTTCCGCAGTTGTTTCTCTTGATTATGCTGATCATTTGCGGCGCCCATGTTCCCTCGTCCTTGAGTCTTCCTACTCTCCAGCTGGCTAAAAGTCCCAGTGCAATCTCCGTCTCAACATCTGCTAGCTTCTTCTGAACGAGTTGGAAGCTAGCAAGGGGCTTCTTGAACTGCTTGCGCTCCACGGCGTAATCGCGAGCGCGTTGTAGACAGTCTTCGAGTGACCCCATTACCCCCCAGGAAATGCCATATCGGGCTGAGCTGAGACATGAGAATGGAGATCCCAGACCAAGGGACTTTGGGAGGAGCGAGCTTTGAGAGACCCGAACGTTGTCCATGAAGACGGATCCAGTTATGCTTGCCCGCAGAGACAGCTTGTTCTTGATAGCGGGAGCCGATAAGCCACCCATGCCCTGAGAAAGATTGAAGTTCAGTGTCTCGTATAACTACAAAGCCCTGGGAGCCCTCACCTTCTCAAGGAGGAAACCTCGAATCTTCCCGTCCCACTTGCACTTGGCCCAAATCACAAATACATCACTGCATACGATCGTCAGTGACCATGGCCAGTCCGACTTCAACTCGTTCATTCCGAGGACTTACGCGACGGGAGCATTCGATATCCAAGTCTTACTACCGTTAATTATGTAGCCTCCGTCTGGAGCTTCGGTCGCAGTCGTCTCCATGCTTGCTGGGTCGGATCCATGATTCGGCTCTGTCAGACCCTGTGGCGAAGAGTATGAGAGCCACTCTTGATGGATAGCCAATCTTCACTCCGACTGGTCACTCACAAAGCAACCAACAGCTTCTCCCTTCGCTGGAACCCATCAATCGTAAGTGCCTTGTTCTCATAGTAAACGACCGGTTGAAACATATACCTAGTCGTGGCAACCACTTTTCCTTTTGCTCTTCACTCCCAAACTCATTGATAGGGTGCATGACCAAACTCGATTGGACGGACATCGCGCTTCGGTATCCCGAATCCACCCGCTCCACCTCACGAGCAATCAGACCATATGCAACGCTGCTGACTCCGGCGCATCCGTAACCTTGAATCGTGGCTCCTAAAAGTCCAAGTTCACCCATTTCCTTGAGGATTGTGGGGTCAAAGTCTGCAGGAACAGACGGATGAACAACAAGCTATGAGGATCAGGCCCCAGGAAGGACCCACTTTCGGTGCGATAGGCCTCAAGCACTCGTGGTTGGAGTTTTTCCTGATGTCAAAAGATGTATAAGCTCGTGTTTACAAAGTAAGAGCTGTTTCGGAGACGCACCTGGCAATAGTTCCTTGCGGTCTCGCTGCGTTGTCACGTCGTTAGGGTCCGCAGAGGTATAGACGGTGGTGTGAGATTCGCACCTAATAGCTTGTTCTTCCTCCGTCAGGAGTCCGTTGACGTTCAGAGGATCCTAGGAAGGATTTCGGATGTCAGCGACGCCGAACCAGGGCAACCCAACTGACAGATATTTACCTCCCACTTGAAATTAGAAGCCGCTACATAAACATTTTGAAAGTTAACATCTCTCTATACACAGGAATGACTGGCCGAACTTACAGCCACCGGCGGCCAGACGTCTGGCTGACGTACTTAGGCTTCGTCCAGATGGACGAGCCTGTCGAAGTACGTGAAGTTGTCGAAGCGAAGTGTTCATTTTTCAGAGCAAGATTGAGAGCGACCAACGGGTGCTTTGAACGCTTGTAGTAGAGGGAGACGTAGAAGCAGGGAGGAAAACGAGAACGATTGTCGTTTGCGAAAACCCGGGGACGGCAGGTGATTTGAACCCGGGAATCGGAGCTTGCTGGGAACGGAACACGAGGTGCACGTGCCAGGTTCTGTTGTGGCGCAAATTCTCACACTCGTCCCTCCACCAACCATCAGCGGCTCAACCCATGTACAGCAAGAAAGTCACCGGTGGAGGGCAGTCATTGAAGCCAAGAGGAAGGGTGAGAGGAGGTCCTTTCGGATCAGCAGGAGGAAGCTCGCGGAACAGCTCGTCAGAGCACCTGCCGATGTCTCGCGGTCAGGGTGGTCGAGACACTCCCCGTGGTCACTCGCACAAATCAAAGATCCATCAAAGTCCCGAAGTCCAGAGAATCGAGGGCTTAATTGGGGCACTAGAGGATGGGATGAGCGATTTGCCAACTGGTGGTGGCTGCTTTTGCATGGGTTAGCACAAGGTTTTTCGGAGTCACTGGTGTGTGTCATTGACTGATGCTCTCAACTTGCCCCAAAGCGAGGAAGCATGGTCTTTCATCCTACACACCAATATGCCCCAACTGTGGCCTGGTCCTATGCACACTTCATAACCCCGCCGTACCATGTCCATTCTGCCAATCACCTCTGCTTTCTGAAAACGGCAGGAACCTCGTCTTGGTGAAGCTTCTCGCCGAGAAGGAAGAGATCCTCCGCAAGGAAGCGCTCTTCCAGCAACAAGAGGAATTAGAAATCCAGAGATTGAAGGAAATCGCCGCCGGAGGAGGAGCGTTTCCTACACTTGGGCCAAAGGGAGGAAGCGGCACGATTACACCGCACGACAAACCTCCTCCCGCGCATGAACCGCCACAGACCCGCAAAGTGCTTTCACTCACTGCTGCAGGGGGAGGAACTACTGTAACAACATACGCACAAAAACCGGCTCCATCGTCTGTCACCCGCTCAAAACCTCCGACGCCAAAGGTTCTCTCACCGGAGGACCTAGCAGAAATTGAAAGAAAAAAGCCGGTTCCACGTCCGCCGACAGAAGTGCCATTCATCAAGGACGTGCCAAAAGACGAGGAGCGCCCATGGAAGAACCTTCGTGGTAATGGACTGGTGTACATCCCACCAGAGCCCGAAGCTCCTGCGCCGGGAGAGACGCCTCAAAAGTCTGAGTCTTCGAAGGGGAAGAAGAAGGGCAAAGGGAAGAAAGGTAAACCAGATGGACCTTCGGTACCTGGTGCAGCACCGTCATGAGGCACGACCGCATTAAGTAGCAATATCATAATCTGATTTGAGTTGATACAGGTAGAGTGTGGGTGCTCGTTTATCGACCTCGTCTTTCGGTTCTCCTCCTCTCCGCTCTCTGCTTTCTTGCGTCGTTCCCCTTTCGAAACAGCCATCTCTGCATAAACCGCGGGTATGGTTACGATCTCAATCAACCTCTATAATATAATAGCGGTTTTGGTACTCACCCGTACTGAACGTCCTATGGATGTCGTAACACGAGCTGGTGCTCGCTGTATGGTCATTCGAATCCTCATTGCCTGTCGGAAGATCGACCAGGCTTGCTTCCTCTGCTCCTTACGCGATGCCCTGCTTTGTCTGAGCGACCGACGTGATCGAGGTTTATCTTTCATACGAGATTGGTTGATTTTCGATGGTAAGTGGTGGTTGTGGAAAGCTGGTAATCGGGTTTGAGACCCATGACGTTGGGTGGAGCACGCGCGCCCAGCAAAGGTCGGAGTGGTGACATCGAGTGACGCTCTCTCTCGCCACAGTCAAATAAAAAGCGAAAGAATATTTTATCCCATCATGCGAAGAATGTCATGATTTAGACAAAGAATGCTGGAATTAGTTTGGGGGTGCTTAGATATGACCTTGGCGCTGCTCCTCCACCCAGTCCCACAGCTTCGTCTCGATCTCAGGATTGCGGGTTTCCTCAGAGTGGACGTATTGCCTTGCCCAAGGAATGAACCAGCCTCCGTTGACGCTCGCAACCTCCGGATTGGTTGCGACCCAGAGTTGGGTGTGAGCGCCCAGGTGGGCGGGATGACCGAAGATACGTTTCTGGCGATGTCATCCACAAAAAGGTAAGTCGCGATGGAGGATGATCTATGGACCTAGCAGTAACTCACGATGAGAAATTGTACGAATGGAGTGTGGTGTCGCTGTAAGTCCGTGTCGAGATTTCCTGTGTTTCAGGCGCTTAGCAACGGAGAGGTCGGACTCGCACAGAGTGACGTGGACTCTCACCAGGATTTACAGCATTAGCGACGATTCCTTTATCCGCATAGCGTCGAGCCAGTTCGTTCGAGAACGCGATAACTCCCTTTCCGTACGGTAAGTCATGTCAGACGACCTCGAGATTGAGAGTCCAAAGAAGGAGAGGCTTACGTATTTACTTTGGTTGTATAGCATGCCTGCACCAAGCGCTTTCCTTGCAGGACTATCTCTTAATGTATCCCACTTGATGAGAGGCTCGGTGTTGCGATAGACGACGAAGGAGGAGGTATTAATCACTCGTGCCTTCCCATCTGGAGACGACTTGGCTCCTTCGAGGAGAGCAGGAAGTAAAGACAGCGTGAAGTGGGCGTGTCCGAGAACGTTAGTTCCGAATTGGAGGTCGTATCCATCCTCGGTGAGTTGTTCGATTGGAGGGACCATTACGCCTCTGGAGGGAGTCAGAACGTTAGCGGGGAGATATAATTTGAGTGGATATTGGCGTACCCCGAGTTGAATAAGATATGGAGCGCAGGTTCCTTACTATGATCAGAGAAGAAGTCAGCGACCAAACGCAAGTACCAGTCAAGGGACCTATTGCGTACCTCATAAACTCTTTTGCAGCTTTGGTGACCTTGTCGAGACTGGCGAGATCAAGCTCCAAAAATATTGCGTCCTTGCCGGTCTCTTGCTTTAGCTAGCCACGTACAGAAAGTCACCATCAGGAACCACTTAGGTTGATCCAGCAACGGGACCCACGTCGGTTATAGCTTGCTCCGCTTTCTGTTTGGAACGAGACGCCATGTACACTTTCGCATTCTTATTCAAGAGTGCCTATAGACGCATATAATTAGTTTTCGTTGTCGGCTTGGGGTAGCACAAGTTTAGAGGCGCGTACTCGGATAGTATGCTTGCCGATCCCGGTGTTTCCACCTACCCAAGGCATTGTACGTTAGACCGCCGGATGCAGGCACCATAAGATGGAGAACATACCAGTAACAATGACGACCTTTCCTGTCAGGTCGGGTATATCCCTCGAAGGGTCAAACTTGGTCGCGGGTGGGTACGCTTGGTCAAGGAATCGACGAACGCCGAAGAGGAAAGACATGCTCGTTTGAGTGTTGTGAGGAAGCTATGGAATAAGAGAGATGGTTTGATGAGTCGCTCTGATATCACTTTTGCACCCATTTTATGTGTTCGGGAGAGTGGAGGTTTTCTCGTCGAGAGCGATCCATAAAAGGAAACCGCGACGCGCAAGTGTGCCCTGGTGGAGGCCACCTTCGAAATCGGTGATCGAAGGTCTGCAGCCTGTGGGAATGCCGGTCAGCCGGATACCGCACATTTCATAGCCTCATCTTTGCGAGCAGGGTCGTAGACTCAGTGTTTTGTTGGGAGGGGCCTTGGACTCTTGGGCGCAAGTGGAGGTTGAAGTCTCCGCACCACCAAACAAATATCAGCAAACGTTAGCGGAGGCGTGTATCACCCTCCGCACCCCAAAGAACAAGTTGGAACCGATGCATGCATCTTATATTTAATAGGCTGGGTAGATATGATGTTCAGCAGAGGTTGATTTCTGGCCAAAGCCACGAATCGCCTAAGGTGAGAAAGGGGCTATGACTGTTTCTTGTCTTAACTAAATCCGACTAATCGCTAATAACTAGATATCTCATTATGAGTCCTCTAGCACGTAAAGTTAAGCATCTCTCCCCTCTCAAACTTGCAAAGAACTTGAAGCATCATCCCAGGCACTGGCCGGTGCAAGTCCATCCAATCCTCGCCACTGGCGATTTCCCAAAAATTCACTAAGATCTAGAGTTAAAAAAGATTCGTCGCACTTCCTTCATAATATAGAGGCTGCTGGAATTGGATTCGTTGTTCAGATAGCCTGGCGAAGAAGCGGTGGAAAGGCAAAGTTCCGCCTCTGGAGCAAACAAACAGACTTCTCACCTGAGAGCCGATGTTCGAATTTCGACGATTGTTTCACCGTGTCCCATTCCACCCACCGCTGCACTCTCTAACCAAAGCTCTGATCTACCCTTCCCTCTACACCCGTGAAAAGACTAGTAATTAATCATGTCTGAGCTTTGCCCAGTCTACGCTCCCTTCTTCGGTGTCATGGTACGTCTTGGGTCGTTTATGCGGCACCTCGTTGAGACGTCAGCGCTCACCTCCTCGTTCGTTGTATTGTTGGACCTCATAGGGGTGCACCGCCGCCATCGTCTTCACTTGTGCGTAGGATCTCAACGTTAGGCTTTGTTAGGATCTGTTGGCTTACTGGTGGTCGTTCGTTGTTGATGTAAAAAAGGCTTAGGAGCAAGGTCGGTCTTTTCGCCGTTGCAATTCGGACTGCCTCCTTTCTCAATCCGACGTCGCCCGCGCTGACACGGCTCTCTGTCTCTCTCTTCGTTAGTTATGGCACTGCCAAGTCCGGTGTTGGTGTCTCGGCCATGTCCATCCTTCGTCCCGACCTCATGATGAAGTGTGTTATCCCCGTCGTCATGGCGGGTATCATCGCTGTGGGTTGACAGCTTCCCCGCGACAATGACGAAGGGTTACTGATGGAGATGGATCCCCCTACACCAACAGATCTACGGTCTCGTCGTATCGGTTCTCATTGCTGGCAGTTGTACGTATTTTGTAATCGTCCGCGGAACAACTCTCCGTTGACCTGACTTCCTGACCCACCTCAACAGTGAAGAGCATCATGCCTTTGTACACTGGTTTCGTCCAGCTCGGTGCTGGTCTTAGCGTCGGTCTCGCCGGTCTTGCAGCTGGTTTCGCTATCGGTATCGTCGGTGACGCTGGTGTGCGGGGAACCGCTCAACAACCAAGGTTGTTCGTCGGCATGGTGCGATCAACGGCTCCTTTAGTTTGGTCCTGCATACTAAAGTACGATGATCACTTATAGATCCTCATTCTCATTTTCGCCGAAGTGTTGGGTCTCTACGGTCTTATCGTTGCACTTATCCTCAACACCAACGCAGCGTAAGTCCTGGACCCCATTCTACCTGCTCGCCCAGTTCACGCTAATCGATTCGATGTGTAGTGTCCCCAACCCCGAATCATACTGTGGTATCTAAAGGAATAGCTTTCCAAGACAGTTGCTGGACGAAGCCCAGCTCCGCATGTCTCGGTGGCACTTTCCGCTATTACCCTGTGTTTTATCAAACCAAGTTCGGAGAATGCCATAACTTTCTGCTCTTCTCGAGTCTTTGGGTGTCTTGTTTGGCTCGACTTGCAGCTGCTCGATACTCGGTCGACCTTGGTGGACACTTTGGTCATCGGACGAAATCCCCAATGCGAAGAGGGCAGCAATG
The DNA here is from genome assembly GCA_019633425.1 of Tulasnella sp. 424. Classification (NCBI taxonomy): domain Eukaryota; kingdom Fungi; phylum Basidiomycota; class Agaricomycetes; order Cantharellales; family Tulasnellaceae; genus Tulasnella; species Tulasnella sp. 424. The sequence goes on from WSUB01000206.1 coordinate 59,968, forward strand.
CCGTTGGATTGATTCCTTTTGGGGCGCTCGGTAGAGTCGACCACGGGCGTTGTCGCAATACAGCGAATGTTAGACAAGAGTTGGATTTTTGCATTGCCGGCTAATACGTTCGAACCTCAGAACATAGCAAACGTGGGTTCGAATCCAAAATGGTCAAGCGATGCCGCCGTGTACTCCTTTCCCGTTTGAGCGTCGAAGAAAACAAGGGATTGCATGTCGGGTGACAAGTACCAGTTGTAAGCTTTCGGGCCTTGCCTCGTTTCGCCAAAAATAATACCAAAAAGGATAGAATACCCCTGGATATGCCTACAGTGAGATCATCAGGCCCTCGTTAGAACCCAATACGGCGAGCTCACGTGGACTCGCAGTCTGCCTCGCGCCCAAGTGTTTACTGCGTCCTTGGCTTTGATCACGAAATCGTCGTAGTCGAATGTATTCTTGTAGATAGGCTGGTCGAGCAGTTTGGTCCGGTTCCAGATTATGTTGCGCAGTCTATGAGGAATCACAAAGTACCTTGATGCATAATGAGGTGAGCCTCACAGCAAGTACCGGCGCGACGACATTACGGACTCATCGTGATCTGCGTACGGTTGAATGATGCGGCCGACCAGGTCAGACTTCCACGAGGTGATGACCGCCTTAATCTCGAGACAAGTGCGGCTGACTCGCTCGAGGTCCCATAACTGACCCTCGTGTCCCTCGGTCATGCTGCAACAAGTGACACGTTTCTCCGGAACTGTTCCCCTAACAGTGTACGTGAACAGCCACACTTAGCAAGGTGCGGTGTACCACGCTCGAGGCTGAATATATCTACCCTCTCTCCATTTCGAGAAAAGTATCTGTTCTGACGCATTGCAGTCTGTGAAGAAATGAGTGTGGGCGTTAATCCTTTTGGTGAAGGAGCTGCTCTACGGGACGTACTTGTACTGCCCAGGTATCTCTTCAGAAATACGCCATTCTTGGTTATGACAACCGTCTCCGTCATGAACACGGCGATGGCATATTACTGGGGAGTTATTTTCCCGTTTTCTAATTTTGGAATGAAAGCAAGTCTCTAGGTTAATATCTTCTGCAGCTTGAAATGCTTCGTTTCGATCTGAATGTGGACGTACCCAGCTGGTAGCCCCATAAACGTACCACCTCGCAGGCTCATCACTGTGTAAGTGCCGGCTCCCTCGACCCGTTTTACCACCCAGAGCTGGTGGTCGATTGCCTCGTCATCGTTCCGTTTCCATCCAATGCAAGGGTTATTCGATTCGGGTACAGCTAAGATGATATCCAATGGAATTAACAATGTACTGATACCGGAGCGGGCCCGACTTTAAGTGAAATATTACCGCCATAAAGATCTAGTACTCGCCGTGCCTTTGTATTCGTGATTACGTGGAGGCCCTCGAGGATATCTTGCTCGACGTTGTCGGCTGCATAAGCTGGAGGCTTGCCCGCGGTCCTTCCTGATGCAACGCCACTGTCTGGCATCTTGTCGCTTGCTGAGGCCGTTCACGAAATCTCTTCGGATGTAAATGGATGGCTGCAGAATAGATCTAAGCGAGACCAAACGATGAGTTTGATCACACGGAGTTTAGCTTTGGCCGATAGCGAAGGACCAGGCTATTGCAGCTTTTGGCTGCCGTGTTACGACAAGTGTTTCAATGGGAATCTCAACTACACATACTACTGAACACATTATCAAGTACTTTGTTTTAGAACATAGCGAAGGTCGGCTGAAAGCCAAATCCATCGAGAGCTGCAGGGCCGTACTCCCTCCCGCTCTGTGGGTCAAAAAACACAAGGGAGGTCATGTCGGGTGACAGATACCAGTTGTACGCTCTGGGGCCTTTTTGTGCTTCCCCGTATATGATACCAAGAAGGATGGAGTAACCATCAATCTAGTAAACTTTTAAGCAGCGAACCGAGGACAAGGTGCAAAGAAACTTACGTCAGCTTTGAAGCGGTTCCTTGCCCAATTCGCCGCCGCGTCCTTCATTCTGATCACGAAGGCGTCATAGTCAAAGAAGTGAGAACGAACAAGCTGAGTGCGGAGCTTTGTCTCTTCCCAGATGCTTCTGCGAACGTTGTTGCGGAGGATGAAGTACCTGGAGCAGCCGGACAAGCAAGAGCTAAGGGTTACCTTGGTGGTTCAGATCGAAACAGAGATCGTAGGATCCCTGTTCTCACACGCCACAAATGTATAAACGCGACAGAACTCGGATCTCATGAAACTACAATTACTTGCCCTCCAGGAATTTCTAGAAACGTATTTGTCTGGGAGCACCGGATCCTGCGCAAGCGGGATGGATATGTTAGGCTCAGCCCTATGCATGATCATGTTTCGTCCTGACGCGTAGTAGTGAGGTTCCCGCTTCTCGATGTGCCACTCTTGGTTGACTCGGCCGTCGGCTCTCCGCTCTCGCGGCCAACCAACAACTCGGGAGCCATCATCACGGTTTCTAAGTAAAAGAAGAAGTTAATCGCTGAACTAAACTCAATTATAGTGAACAGACCTACCCTCCCTCCAAATCCAGACATGTCCCGCTGAGGAGATTTCTAAAAGTATACGTATCCTTGGCCCCGTCTCGCTTTATTAACCACAGTTGATTTGGATTGTCCCGTTCGATGTGCTGCTCGAATCCTAAAACGAGAGTGCCTGGCCTAGCGTCACCTGCCCCCCCCCCCCATACATTGTTCATTCCTATAGGAGTACCGCAGCAATAATTGACTAATGACGTACCACCTGCCAAGTCGAGAGTGGATCGTGCTTTCTTGTTTGTGAGGATATATAGGCCCTCGCGAACGTGTTCAAATTGACCGTCGCCGCTCTCATAACTGGGAAGTTGACTGTCAACCGCATCGCTCCGCGATTGGGGTGGGGGATTGTCGTTCCCTGAGACCATATTTGGGCGCTGCTTAGTGGTGATCGTTGCAGAATGTTGATATGTGCGTAATGGTTGGTGTTAAATCGATGTGGTGGAGCCCATGAAGCATCCTGGAGGAGGCTAATTAATTCTATTGGGACCCCCGATTTGGGTAGCTGGGAAAACTCCTTTCGATCGGAAGGGATGCTGACTAACTAATCCATCGGGCAACGCTTCGGTCCCGGAATTCCTGGAGGGCGTGATGGCCTAACCATTGCCGTCACTCCGGAGTCGGAGGTCCAGGCTATGGCCTCTTTTGGTTCCGTGGGAGAGAAACAAATTGCAGCAATTACACAGATGCCATTCCCAATATGACCACTTTCTGTTAGAAGATAGCGAACGTCGGCTCAAAACCAAAGCTATCGAGGGCGGCGGGACCGTACTCGTTTCCGCTCTGCGGGTCGAAAAACACGAGGGAGCGCATATCAGCCGCTAAATACCAGTTGTATGCTCTCGGACCCTTTCTCGCTTCTCCATAAATGATTCCAAAGAGAACGGAGTAGCCACGGACCTAATGGACGTCAGAACCGAGCATATGGGAAAACTAATGAACTCACATCAGCTTGAAAGCGATCCCTTGCCCACACTATCGCAGCATCTTTCGATCGTATGACAAAATCATCGTAGTCGAAGAGATGGGAACGGATAGATTGACGAAGGAGGTTCGTCCCCTTCCAAATGCTTTTGCGAAGGTCGCTTGGAAGGACGAAATACCTGTCAGTGGTACAAGAGAAGCGAAATCCAGAACTTAGCAAGCAGCCCAAATGTAGACTAAACATACAATATCTCACTGGGAAGAGTCTCCGTATGGCTGTAATATTAATTGGCGGGAACCGATTCCCGGTTTCCAGGACTCAAGGAGGGTCCGGATTTCTGGACCGGTGCGGCTCACCCGCTCGAAACACCAAAGCTGGTGATCGTTTTCAGTCGCTGCTTTTGAGCATGCAATTGCAGTTCCGTTTGAAGGATTCCTGAAATTCAGCTTGATTAGCCGATGTTCTCCTTCAGGAAGCAACGATCCAACGAAAGGGCTGCAACTTGCCCTCCAGTAACTTCTAGAAACGTATCTGTCCGAGAGCATTGAATCCTGTGCGCGGTCAGAAAAGCTTGGGTGAATAACTTGACCAAGCTGCTGTCCTTACTCACCTATAGTAAGGTGGCTTATGATACTCAATGCGCCATTCTTGGTTAAGCCGGTGTTCAGGGTGGAAATTACGCGGCCAACCGACAGCTTTTGATCCGTTTTCACGACGACTGGGGGAGGGTGGCGGTTAATGATTAGGCAAAGCTGGGTGCCGACACGGGATTTCCGCGAAAGCCTACGCTTCAAACAAATCTAAACACGTCCCTCCTTGGAAATTTCTCAAGGAGTAGGTTCTATTCAGACCATCTCTTTTGATTATCCATAACTGGTTTCCTATGTTCTCTTTGGCGCTCCGTTCATGGCCCAATACATTAGTTCCCGAGGCCGATTCTCCTGTACCAATCTCGACGTTCATATCGATCGCCGTTTCATGCATCAGGAGGAAGCCGTACCACGATATAAATCGAGCGTTGTTCTAGACTTCTTGTTCGTGACAATGTACAGCCCCTCTCGAATACCCACATCTTGTCCGTCGCCACTTCCACAACTGGGTGGCTGGGCTTGAGCCTCTTCGAGCGCCACTTCTGGGCTGGATGGTTCATCGGCGTTTCCAGAGATCATCAGTGACGTTTGGTTTCGAGACTCCTTGTTAAGCGTGTGTGTGGTGGTCGAACTGATATGAAGTCGACCGATGCCCTTGTCCGCGTCACATCGGTGACTTGGAGTTCCCGGTCCTCCCCTTGTCGGACTGCACGCATCGATCGCTGTCCCATAGAAAACTCTGACTGAACCACTCATGAATCTATCGCAGGATATAGAAACCGGAGAGGCCGTCGGCGCTGAGGACAGTACCTGAGTATGGCGCGCCGTTTGTGTCACGATCGCCAATTCCGATTGCCAACCTCCGATTGACAATCACGATTGACGACCACCCTCAACGACCGCTTCTAGACGATAAAATGGTACACAG
>WSUB01000207.1:0-64878 GCA_019633425.1 Tulasnella sp. 424
CGATCTAATGCTTCCTTCAGACAAGGGTTCGGAGGAGCAAAGGATGCTCCCTCCATCAGACCTAGTGCAAAATTTGCACTCGAATATGATCAATGCCTACCTAAGCTGCATATCATTTGATTGGGTTTTCGATTATCGTAAATTGCCGGGGGTCAATTCCCTCCCACCCCCCTCCAGCATGGATATGCTGCTTAATCCAACATGGAGACGCATCTCTATCGTCCTCAGGGTTATCTCTGAACGCCCAAAGCCGAACCCTAATTTGTATTCCATTGTCAATGAACTGGGGTCGTTCTGTAGTGCATATGTCGGGTTAGTTCTTTTCGGCTAAGACGTTTGAAAACTGATCCATTTCTAACCGGAACGTCACAGAGATCCCTTGGCAGCCCTTTCGAACCTTGAGAGTGTGATGATAAATTGTAGTGATCGTGACCGTACACGAGAAAGCCGAGATATCCTGAAACAATATCTCGTCCCCATTTTCAAGTTTGCGGGCAAGGCAGCTGTCGACAGCGCGGAGAGTCGGGGAATCGGGACATACCCAATAGCAAAGCTGTTGCGTCGTTCGGAAACGTTTATGCGAGTCGAAGATTCGCCCAGCAATTTTATGAATATCGGACGAAGCCTTCGCAGAGAGCTAATTAGCGTTTTGGCCTCGGTGCGTGAAAGTAGCGATTTATATTACGAGGAAAAGTGAGTTCTAGTATGAAAGGCTGATATCGATGTTGTGCGCTGAGTTCCAACTGGTTCTGTTAGCCCCGAGTGGAGTACCTTGAAGCAGCTGATTCGCCTGTTCACCGACTTGACAGTGCCTTCTAAGTCGCCCACGATTTCCTCGAACGAAGATGACCTCGATTTTATATCTTTGTTCAGCCCGGTCTTACGACGCCTTCAACCAGTGATACGGGATCCGGGTTGGGTGGACCTCGAAGGCGAAGACAGTGTATCGGAAGTAGAACGGCTTGATGAGCTGTTCAGAGACTTCAAGGCTATGGTGGAGAGTGTTTCTTCGAAGATCAAGGTGACTGATTTCACTCATGGGTGGAATTCTCGTTTTGCTAACCATGCGACAGCTTCGAATCTTGTCTCAGAGAGAGAAACGGGACCCCGAGTTGCGATGGTGTCACTGGCGGGAAGAAAATCTGGATGCAACGGGACATTGAGCCGACGTTTAGTACAAGTTGGAAAGTGTCTGGCCATGGCCAACTCTTTTTTGTGCTCTCTTTGTATTTTGCCTTTTTGTCTTGGATGATCGCGTGACGTAATTTGGGTGCTTGACGCGTTGGAGCTCAGTGGTCTGAATTTAAACAGAACCCGTCTACTTTTCAATCCCTTCCTCGCAATATACCCGACAAGCGAACCAGACTGCGTTTTCTTTCGCTCGCGTCAATATACGACTGATCTTCAGTGTCCAGCTTGAGCACGACCTCGTTACCCAACTCCACACGTATAACCTCGACGAAAAAGTCTACCTCTGGCAAGCACCTCCCAACGTACATCCCTCGACGGAAACCCGGCATTACACTATATTTCACAGAAATCAAATTCCATGACATCGACAATCCAAGAAACCCTCTCCTCAATCCACGAAAACAGCCCAATGCGCTAGCTCATTGGAATGCGTCAAAGCAGAGGGATCAGCCACGTCCTCTCCCCGCTCATGGATATCCTCGTCATCGCCAGCATCCTTCTAGGCAAGAAAGTGGACGAAGCTGATCCAGAAGCACCCTCAAAATGGGGGATCTCCGGGACGGGCGCTATGACGATATGTGGAGTTTGCGTTGGCATGGCTTGTGCGTCCACCGGGCGCGTGGTGGAACTCGTCTTGTTCACGTTGACGCTTTTGGCGTTTGCTTCTCGGTTCAGCATACTCAAGCATCGATGGGGTGGTCTGTATGGTTTCTGTCTGGGAGGGGTTTATAATATACAGATTCGTTTATTCGGCTTGCATTGCAACCTAGCTTGGAGTTCTGAGGACACGGACGACAAAAACGTGGGCTCCAATATAATGCGACCATCGTATACAGATACATCCAAAACGAAACAAAAAAAACAACAACAAAAGATGGGGAGGGAAGAGAAAAGAGAAGTTTCACAACCAAGACTATGAAATGATGACTTTGGTACTAGCTTCAAGCCCACCAAAAAGAAAAATAAGACATTCCAAGATTCTTCTATGTGCTGTCGTAGATGACGAGGTAGAGTGGTCGTATTTGATTATTATCGTAGACGATGAGCTCGTCGTAGTTGAGAGCTCGTAGTAGTTGAGACCGCTACCAGGAACACCTCGGACCTTGATATGAGGTGAAAGGGCAAAAAGATCAATGCAAACGTCAAGTTGCGCTCCCTGGTTCTTCACTCACCGAATCATACCCAGTTGGAGCAGCGACCAAGTTATGGTCCTCCGTCGTCAATTTCTTAGCTCTGTCAGCAAGAACACGACACCTCGACATGGCGCGGTAACGTGATGGTGCAACTTGCTTGACGTATCCATGAGACCTTGAGAGAGACTCCCTCAGTAACGCCCGACAACCGCCACGTCAAGCACGTAATTGGAAGACGTCCCCGAAGTATAAACACCCTTCTCAAACATTGAACCAGGCGTACACTTCTCCTTACAGCGCTCGTTAGCGGGGAACATGCCCTCGGCTTCAAAGTTGTACGACGCATCGATGTCTTGCCTGTGTGAAGTTATGCGCCGATAGGTCGCATGCCACAGACGAGGGAAAAGTGACGATTTACCGTTTCGCTTCGAACGCGTCATGCAACGACCTATTCTGAATGACCAACCACATGAATCGGATTTGCGGTGGGTTGAGTGTATGCTCTCCATTCCCTAGTCCACTGGTCCGTAACTTTATGTCCACGAAACACCATGTCCCCAGTCGGAAGCAAGGGGTGTGTCGGCGCCTGAAATCGGCATACCTGCTCTCAACGCCTGGTACCCAGCCGGAGCTGTCAACATCACGGGCGCAACGTCCAGAGACACGTTGGAACATGACGCAGAGCAGAAATAGCGCTTGTTCAACTTGGGGAACGTTTCGCAGCGGAGGCATGCAGGGCCGAGCTGGAGGATCAGACCGAACCAGAGGGTCTTCGAGCGCGTCGCTCAAGTCCTGAATGTAGATTTCCGGGTTGACCGCACCCGAGGATAGAGTATGCGTCTGGGAGTTGTTAGATTCGAGGGCGTGAACGAGTCCGGTGTGGTTGCTGTTTCCGTTCAATGAGTATTATGAGTGTGACCGACGCCCTGGAGTCAGAGCTGTTGCCGAGGAGCATGACTTCGTCCATATCTCCTTCGATAGTCTTGGCTGCGCCCCACAGGGAAGATTCTCCATTTCCCATACCAGCGGCAATGACGCCTATCGGTCTCGCTGTCGTAACGTTGCCCTAGACGAGTCGGTTGAATCTGAAATTATGGTTCAACAAGGTTGTCCCCAAGGACCCTGAGTCCGTGAACTAGGCGTGACGATGCATCTAAGCGTTTAAAACCCTTCAGCCGCTATATCGAAAGAGTGCTTCTCAAGGATATTTGGATAGACATTTCGAGTTCGCTGTCGTCAACGTTGCTGAAGGAGGCGTCTAGCGGTCCTGATACGGTTCCTGATGCTATTAGAGGGACACCTGGGGAGGGAGACCAAGCAAAAGTGGAAGTCCTGCGGATTTCACTTTGAGCTTCATAGCTGGGAGGTCGTCAACCGGATCAGAGATGACAATCGTGGAAGTTGTCACTCCCCGTCAACGGGTCTAACGTGCTTATGTCCGTGTCATCACCACAGGACGAGGAATTATCCACAACCGACTGTCCTGCATCATCTCTCTCTAAGTATACGGACAGTGGTCCCAAGCTCTGTGACCTAGAGTCAATCCAATGTGTAGTCGTACCCGAAAGTGATCCTTTAGGGTCTCCGAGACACCCGGACGCGTGTATTCCTGGATGACCGGGTCCAACCCCGCGACTTGTCCCCAAAAGGATAAATTATCTCACAAACAGCACCTCTCACGTATACGTCTCGGCTCGGTATTTCAAACTTATAATGCTGCAGTAAGACTTTGCTCGTCGTTCTCTCCTTCGGCACAAGCGGCTAGATGAACCGCGTGAGTCCGTCATCATTTTGATTTTCGTCGTATGAGACAGAGGATTACTTAGACGAATCAGATAATTTATTATGTCACCAGGAGGAGGTTGAGTGTGTATTACATAAATGGATAATTAATGGAACTGCGAGTATAGAATATTGGTAAGAGGGTCGATCGAGGCGAACGGCATTTGGTGCTTAGACACCGACCTTCAGGTTAAAGGCCGCCAACACGTCCAAAGGGCGCCGAGGCAGGCATTCCGTCAATTAGATAGTGGCCTCGGGAAAGATATTTGATACGGTGAAGTGATGTAATTCTCAATGTTCCCAATGATCATCTGCGTCATGTCAAACAGCAGTAAGCATACCGAGCGCCCAAACCACACGCAGCATGTTTCCGGCAAGTCCTCGGCCTCGTGTTCGTCGTAAACATCTCGTTCCATTTCGAACCAAGACTCGAGTACTTCCCTCCGACCAACCACCCCCCAATGACCACTCCAGCTTTCGACATTTACAATCCAGGCGTCAAGTTCGAAGTCCCCGTCCCTCCCAAAGAATTCGGTCAGGACGGCGGCAAGTTCTACCGCTGTTACGATGCCCTCGCAGAGGAGATAGACGACGATATGGTTAATGGGCTTAAGGAGCAGCTTGAGGGGCTTCTTATCTTTGTGAGTCCTTCCCCCATCACCGCTCAACACTCGGGTCTCACTGATGCGTTGTAGGCCGGTCTCTTCGCCGGAGTCAATACTGCCTTTCTCGCGCTCACACTTCCTCTCATGAGCTCCAACCCCGCAGACGACACTAATGCGCTCCTTCGGGAGAACAATGCAATTCTCCTCCAACTAGCGTTGGGTAGGAACGACAGCCTTCCTAGCGCCCAAGCTCTCCCTTCCGAGACTTTCTCGCCCGCCGGCAAAGTCCTTACCGTCAATGTCCTATTCTCAGTGAGCTTGACGCTCGCATTGATATCCTCATTCCTGGCGGTATTGGGGCGGCAATGGCTCGTCTACTACCGCAAACGAAGCGGTGGCGGGCCTGAGCGTCAGAGGTGGGAGCAGCTCAAACGCTTCTTAGGGGCCAAAAGATGGGGTCTTGAATGGGTGCTCGACGACTTTTTGCCTTCTGTTTTGCAGGTTGGCCTGATCATCTTCTGCATTTCACTCACGATCTATCTTAGCATTCTTCACCCCACGCTGTCGAACGTTGTTGGGACGTTGATATGCGTAGGGCTGGCAATTTTCATTATTACTGGGCTTCTGGCAATTTGGGACAAATTCTGTCCGTTCCAAAGCACTCTATCACATTTGATTTCCCGGTCGATTGCCTTGGCTGCACGCTTGGCTGCGCGCTTAGCTCGCGCACGCTTGAATGTACACCGTTTAGCATCTGCCGATGCGAGAAAACGCGTCTTTTCACGGCTTCTAGCGGTGTTTCTCCTAGCCCTGATTGTCCCCCTGGAGTTATTAGTTCTCGTCCAGCGACTGCTCATGGTACTCCGAGACTGCTTTGTTGGAGAATCCGAGGTTTCGTGGGAAGACCTCTGGGAGGATATGATCATAGTGGACATTATTGCCTGGCTGTTACAGACTCCCGTTTCCTTCGTGGTCCGTTTAGCAGCCCAGGTCCAGACAAGCAAGAGTCAAGAAAAAGACCCCGGAGAATTACACATACTCGCCATCAAGCGTGTCATGTGTATATCGGATGATGCCTTAACCCAGTTGCATGGCGTCTCAAACATTCTCGCCATGAGCGATCCACATCACTTGGACATACTTGCTGCGGACGATGAATTTACCGCTCGTCTGTCGGAGTTATGGAGAAGTTCGTACAGCCGAACTCTCCAGCTTCGAGGTCACGACCAACTGGAGTTGGCCACGGCGATTCAATGTTTGTATCGGGCGGCATTGGCACACGTTCTCCTCTCCTCTTCAAAGGGCTGGTGGAAACCTCATTACAATCTACTGTGTCCTTCAGACGAGGGTCCAGAGGAGCAAAGGATGCTCCCCCCATCAGACCTAGTGCAAAATGTACACTCGAATATGGTCAATGCCTACCTAGGTTGTATAACATTTGACTGGGCTCTCGGCTATCGTAAATTGCCCGGGGTCGATTCCCTCCCTCCTCCGTCCAGCGTGGACGTGCTGCTCAATCCCTCTTGGAGCCGTATCTCTATCATCCTCGAAGTGATCGTCACGCAACCAACCGGGAACTCAGGTGCTGCCTCGTCAAGTCCATTTGCCATATCGGAGCTCCGGAACGCATATGCCGGGTTAGTTCTTTTCAGCTAAGATCCTTTGAAACGTGATTCCTTTCTAACCCGAACGTCACAGAAATCTCTTCGTAGTTTTTGCGAACCTGGAGCGAGCGATAGAACGCAGCAGAAGTCGTGCCTTTACGCGAGAAAGCCGCGATATCCTGAAACAATATCTCGTCCCCATTTTCAAGTTTGCGGGCAAGGCGGCTGTCGACAGCGCGGAGATTCAGGGAATCGGGACATACCCAGTCGCAAGGCTGTTGCGTCTTTCGGAAACGTGGATGCGAGCGGAAGATTCGCCCAGCAATTTTACAAGTATCGGACGAAGCCTTCGCCGAGAGTTAATTAGCGTTTTGGTCAAGGCGCGTGAGAGGAGAGATTTATATTACCAGGACGAGTGAGTTCTAGCATGAAAATGGCTGATATCGACGTTGTGTGCTGAGTCATGATTGGTTCCCTTAGCCCTTATCGGGGTACCTTGGATCAGCTGATTCGCCTGTTCGCCAACTTTACAGGGCCTTCTATGTCGCCGACGATTTTCTCGAACGAAGATGACCTCGACTTGGTATCCTTGTTCAGCCCAATCTTACAACACCTTCAAGCAGTGACACAGGATCCGGGTTGGGTGGAACTCGAATACGAGCACAGTGTATCGGAAGTAACCCAGCTTGATGGGGTGTTTAAAAAGTTCAAGGCTGCGGTAGAGCGTGTTTCTCGGAACATCAAGGTGACTGGTTTCACTAGTGGATGAAATTTCATTTTTGCTTACCATGCGACTTCGAATCGTGTCTACAGAGACAGGACCGGGACCCCGAGTTGGGCAAATGGTGTTACTGGCGGGATGAAAATCTTAATGTAATGGCATATTGAGCTTGATGCTTTATAGTACGAGTTGGGAGGTGTCTGGTCAACTCTTTTTTGCGCTCTTTTTGTATTTTGCCTTTTCGTCTTGGATGATCGTGTGACGTAATTTTGTGTGCCTGACGCGTTGGAGCCAGTGGTCTGAATTTAAACCGAACCCGTCCACCTTTCAATCTCTTCCTCGAAATATACCCAACAAGCAAACCAGAGTGCGTTTTCTGTCGCCCGCGTCAATATACGACTGACCTTCGGTGTCCAGCTTGAGCGCGGCTTCGTTACCCAACTCCACACGTGTACCCTCCACGAAAGAGTCTACCCCTGGTGAGCACCTCCCAACGTACATCCCTCGAGGGAAAACCGGCCTTACACCATGTTTCACAGACATCAAACTCCATGTCATCGACAATCCAAGAAACCCTCTCCTCAGTCAGCGAAACAGCCCAATGCGCCAGCTCATGGGAATGCGTCAAAGCAGGGGGGATCAACCACGTCCTCTGGCCGCTCATGGGTCTCCTCGTCATCGCCAGCATCCTCCTAGGCAAGAAAGTGGACGAAGCTGATCCAGAAGCACCCGCGAAATGGGGCATCTCTGGGACGGGCGCTATGACGATATGTGGAGTTTGCGTTGGCATGGCTTGTGCGTCCACCGGGCGCGTGGTGGAACTCGTCTTGTTCACGTTGGCGCTTTTGGCGTTTGCTGCTGGGTTCATCATATTCAAGCAACGATGAGGTGGTTTGTATGGTCTCGGTCTAAGAGGATGTTGTAATATAAGATTCGTTTAATTCGGCTTGCATCATTTTCCAGCTTGGAGCTCTGAAGACACGGACAACAAAAACGTGGGCTCCAATGTAATGCAGACCACCGTATAAAGATACATCCAAAACGAAAAGACGACAACAAAAGAGGAGGAGGGAAGAGAAAAAGAGACGGTTCACAACCAAGACCATGAAATGACGGATTTTGTATAACTTCAAGCCGACCGAAAGAAAAAAATAAGAGATTCCAGGATTCGTCTATGTGCTGTCGTAGATGACGAGGTAGAGTGGCCGGATTTGATTATTATCGTAGACGATGAGCTCGTCGTAGTTGAGACCGCCACCAGGAACACCTCGGACCTAGATACGACGTGAAGAGGACAAAAAGGTCAACGCAAACGTCAAGTTGCTCTGCCTAGTTCTTCACTCACCGAATCATACCCAGTGGGAGCAGCGACCAAGTTATGGTCCGCCGTCGTCAACTTCTTAGCTCTGCCAGCAAGAACACGACACATCAACATGGCGCGGTAACGTGATGGTGCGACTTGCTTGATATATCCATGAGACCTTGAGAGAGAGAGAGTCCCTCGGTCAGTTACGCCCGACAACCGCCACGTCAAGCACGCACTTGGAAGACGTTCCCGAAGTATAAACACCCTTCCCAAACATCGAACCCGCAGCGCACTTCTCCTTATCGAACGACCGCTGCATGACGATGCACATGCTGCACGTGGGGGATTTGCAAAACCCTGTTGGGGTCGTTCCCGGGTCACCGACGGTGCATTCTCGTTTGGTTCCGTGTCATCGCCGGCGCTCGTTGGCGGGGAACATGCCTTCGGCCTTGAAGTTGTACGACGCGTCGATTGCTTGCCTGTGTGAAGTTATGCGCCGATGAGTCGCATGCCATACACGAGGGTAAAGTGACGACTTACCGTTTCGCTTCGAATGCGTTATGCAACGACCTATTCTGAACCATCAACCACATGAATCGGATTTGCGGTGGGTTGAGGGTATGTTTCTATTCCTTGATCCATTGGTCCGTAGCTTTATGTCGATGAAACAACATCACGTCTACAGTCGGAAGCAAGGGGTGTATCGATGCCTGACATCGGCATACCTGCTCTCAACGCCTGGGACCCAGCCGGAGCTGTCAACAGCACGGGCGCAATGTCCAGAGCTTTGTTGGAGCATGACGCAGAGCAGAAATAGCGCTTGTTCATCCTTGCGGACGTTTCGCAGAGGAGGTATGCAGGGCTGAGTTGGAGGATCACACCGAACCTGGGGGTCTTCGAGCGCGTCGCCCAAGTTCTAAATGTAGAGTTCCCCGTTGACCGCACCCGATGATATAAGATGCGTCTGGGAGTTGTGGAAGTGGAGGGCGCGAACGGGTCCGGTGTGGGTGTTGTTTGGGTGCGGCCATTGCCCCTGGAGCAGGGGACGTAGCCGTTGTCGAACAGCGTGGCGTCTTCCGCATCTACATTTTCGATAATCTTGGCTGAGTCCCACAAGGAAAGTTCTCCATTTTCCATACCAGCGGCAATGACGCCCTTTGGTCTTGCGGTCATAATGTTGCCCTATACGAGTCGGTTGAATCTGAAATTATGGGACGTCGCTCAATAATTAAGGTTGTCTCCCAAAACCATTAGTCCACACTGACCGTGAACGAGTCGTGACGACGCCTTTAAGGCCCTGAAGTCCTTCAGCTCCTATATTGCAAGAGTGGTTGTCAGGGGATTGGGATCCCATATTTCAAGCTGGCTGTCGTTACTGAAGGAGTCGTCTAGCGCTCCTGATACGGTTCCTGATGCTAAGAGGTGGAGACCTGGGTAGGGCGACCAAGCGAAAGTGGGAGTCCTGTGGATCTGCTTGAGCTTCATCGTTGGGAGGTCGTCACTATATCAGAGACGACAATCGTGTTGACGTGTGAAGTCACTTCATTCCACACCTTCCCGTGAACGGACCTAACGTGCTTATGTCCGCGGCACCACCACAGGACGATAACTTATAGGTCCTGCCTCATCTCTCACCATGTATACGGACAGCCGACCAGGGGAGTTCAAGTATGATCGCTTAATAGACGTGTATTATCTCCCAGCACCGGTGTGGCATTCCTCGGGTCAACTTCAAAGGCGGACCATGTACCAGCTCGAATCGGCGTCTCTAACTTATTCTAGCCCAGCAAGATGTAGATAAACCTCGAATGCCGAGTCAGTAAACGTGTACAATCTCTCATCAGGGAACCAGCATGCATACATTTGAATTGGCAATGAGGGGTCTTCACAAACAGTTCTTGCGTGAAACGGGCTTATCCGCTTGATTTCCACGTTTTTCGAATCCAAACATGCTCTAGACACGGACAATTATATTCCGCACACATCCGCCGCATGTCAAGATCCCGGATATTACCTACCTCACCTTATGCGGCCGCATGGGAGAGCGGGAATGTCTCAGCCCGGAAAAGTGTGGGAAGGAAGGGGTCTCGAGACGCGTCCCGGGAAGCCAAAACTACTTTGCCGACCTTTTCTGAAAAAATGGGCTCATCGGTTTAATTTCCGCTGATAAACTGAGGACCGTATTCCACACTCACTGCCTTTCAGACATGCTCAGAACCCAGGAAGTAATTTTCCACACGTCCGCCACATGTTCGCAGTCCGGACATTGCCGATCCCTCATGCTCAACTGGAACCTCGCGTTTCCCGCATGCTCTCAGCATTGTTCCGGCAGTAAATATTCGGTTCGATTTGAATTCAAGCTGAAGTTACACCCTCCTACCAGCGCACCTCGATGACCAGTCAAGCTTTCGACCTCTATAACCCAGGCGTCTACGAGGTTCCTGTCCTTCCCGACGAGTTCGGTCAGGACGGCGGTAAATTTTATCGCTGCTACGACGGTCTTGCAGAAGAGATAGACGATAATATGGTTACTGGGCTCAAGGAGCAACTTGATGGGCTTCTTATCTTTGTGAGCCATTCCTTCATCACCCCTTGATGCTCCGAATCATGCTGACGTGTCATAGGCCGGTCTCTTCGCCAGCGTCAACTCCGCTTTTCTTGCGCTCACACTCCCTCTCATGAGCCCCGACCCCGCAGACGACACTAACGCGCTCCTTCGAGACAACAATGCAATTCTCCTCCAACTAGCATTGGGTAGGAACGACAGCATTCCCCTCACCAATACGCTTCCTTCCGAGACTTTCTCACCGACTGGGAAGGTCCTGACAGTCAATATTCTATTCTCAGTGAGCTTGACGCTCGCGTTGATATCTTCACTCATGGCGGTTTTGGGGCGGCAATGGCTCGTTTATTACCGCAAGCGAAGCGGTGGAGGACCAGATCGTCAAAGGTGGGAGCAGCTCAAACGCTTCTTAGGAGCTAAAAGATGGGGTCTTGAATGGGTTCTAGACGACTTTTTGCCTTCAGTCCTGCAGACTGGGCTGATTGTCTTCTGCATTTCGCTCACAATCTATCTTAACACCCTGCACCCCACGCTGTCGAACGTTGTTGGGGCGTTCATGTTAGCGGGGCTGGCTATATTAATTTTTACCGCACTTTTAGCGATTTGGGACAAATTCTGTCCTTTCCAAAGCCCTCTGTCGCACTTTATCTCCTGGTTTATGGGCTTGGCAACTACCTTAGTCCGTATTCTCTTTCTGGTGGCCGCAGATCTGGTAGGGCTCATCTACTACGCATCAGTAGTACTAACCTGGATCATGCAGTCGCTGTGGCGGAGAATCCAATCTCGTCTTGCGCCGCCACGGCGCGGTACTAGGTTCCGCTCTTTGGTGGTGGCTGCGGTATCACCAAATGGAAGGTACTTCCATCACTTGGCCCGTTTCGCATCCCTCATCCTGAGGAAAAGAGAAGAAGATCTCGAGGAATTACAAACCAATGTCATCAGACGCGCCATGTGTACATCGGATGATGCCCTCACCCTATTGCATGGCGTCTCAAACATCCTTGCCATTAGGGATTCGCACCGCTTGAACGGACTTGCTGTCGACGAGGAATTTACGACCCGTCTCTCGGAGCTATGGAAAGGGTCGTATAGACGAACTCTCCAGCTTCGAGGTCGCGACCAGCGGGAGTTAGCGACGGCGATCCGATGTTTGTATCGAGCGGCAGTTGCACACGTCCTCCTCACATCCACAGAGGTTCCCTGGGAACGCACATACTATCTAATACGTTCTCCGTACTACGCTTCAGAGAAGCCAGGGATTCTCCCTCCACGAGACCTGTTTCAAAATTCACATCCGAATATGGTCAATGCCCACCTAGGCTGTATAGCATTCGATTTCATTTTCACCAGAAGGAGTCGGTCCGCGGCCGATCCCTTTCCACCCAGCTCCACCATTGCTGTACTAATTAATCCCACTTGGAGACGTATCTCCATCCTCCTCAAGATTATCGTCGGATCTCTGAGCAGCGTGCGCGTTGAGACTCGTGAGCATCTCATTAAAGAGCTCCATAGGGCATACGTTGGGTGAGTTCTTTTACGCCAAGGTATTTGGAAACTGGTTCATTTTTTAACCTTGACGGCACAGAGATCCTCAAACAGCCCTTAAAGACCTTGAGTTAGTGATGGAGGAAAGCAATGATCGTCACCGTTCACATGAAGGTCGAGATATTCTGAAACAATATCTCGTTATTATTTTCAAGTCTGCCGGAAAGGCAGCTGTTGACGGTCGGGATAATACAGAGGCTGGTATACGCCTGGTAGCAAAGCTGTTGCGTCTTTCTGAAACGTTTGTGCGAGCCGAAGGTTCGCCAAACAGCTTTGTGAACATCGGACGAAGCCTTCGGAGAGGGTTAATTAGAGCTTTGGCCTCGGCGCGTGGAAGAAGCGACCTGTATTACAGGAACGAGTGAGTTCTAGTCTGGAAAGAGCGGTGCTGCGCGCTGAGTCTCGATTGGTTTGATTAGCCCTTGGCCGGATACTCTTCGCCCACTGATTCACCTATTCTCCGACTTGAAAGCAGCTTCCAAGTCACCGACTGTTTCCTCCAACCAAGATGACCTCGATTTGGCGTCTTTGTTCAGTCCACTCTTACGGCAGCTGCAAGCGGAGACACAGGATTCGCGCAGGCGTATACTCGAAGGCGAGGACGGTGTATCGCAAATCAAGCAGCTTGATAGGCTATTTAGGGACTTCAAAGCTGCAGTAGACAGTGTCTCTCGGGCGATCAAGGTGACTGATTTGATTCGTGGTGGTATTTTCGTGTTGCTTATCATGCGGCTTCGAATGATGTCTATAGAGACGCGACCGGGACCCCGAGTTGCAATGGTGTCACTGGCAGGGTGGAAATATCAATGCAATGGGAGATTGAGCCGCATGCTTTATAAAAGCTCCAGGATGTGTCTCTTTTCTGTATTCTTGTCTACTTTCCCCTTTTCGTCATAGATTATCGTGATGTAACTTGAGTGCCTGACGCGTTGTAGTCTGAATGTCCACCAAACAGTCGAGGTACCTGCATTTTCAATTTTCCTTCTCGTAATATACTCAACAAGCGAACCAGAGCGCGTTTTCTGTCGTTTGCTTCAGTCTACAACTGACCTTCATTGTGTAGCTCGAGCACGACCTTATTACCCAGCTCGACGACACAGCCTTGGTCAGTACTTCCCTCCCTGCGAAATCTAGCCTCACACTATTTTTTCAGAATCGCATGGAATGGAGCGTCTGGATTGCAAAGTAGCTCTGCGTCGTGGGCTTTGCTGAAGGAACCTTCGCCATCTCGTTCCATCGTATTCGTTAACGCGTGGACATTTGGAGGAGGCATTGTAACGAGGGAGAAGATAAGAGATGAAAAAGTGTAGGGAATGCTCAAGCGTGCGTGCAGCCGGTCGACTGAGGGGGAACCGGATAAAAAGGTTCGAAGACAGGGACTCGGCAGTGCGCCGTAAAAGCTCCAGCGATGGGAGCGCATTTCAAAGCACTTCGCAATCTTATGACGACGTCTATTTCGATTGGGAAGACTCAGGGTCGCCGCTGAGCAGTCCACATCGAAAGCACTGCCACGGTGAGCTGGGCGGTTAGTATTTTATCAACACTAGTGACACATTAGAGAATATAGGCGTAGTTTCTGATGAGTGTTCAGGCAAGGCTGACTCCCAGAGAAAAGATTGAGAAACTGCGGGCGAGGTGTCGCTCAAAAGCCACCGGCCGCGCGCAGAGCGCTAATCCTTGCTGCCCTGACCCGCTAGTCCAGTCAGAACTTGAATGCACCAGCGCACTATTCCTTCCTATCTCACAAGAAGCAAAGAAACCGATCGACGTGTGGGAGGGAAAAATAGCGCAGTGCCATATAGGCCACGAAACATTCGAACACGATGTATCACCCCGTGAGCTGCGAACATCGCGGTAGGGAGGACGACTCCCGACAGCGACGCCCTTGAAACGGACGGAAATGACTGATATAAACTTTGACAAAGGAATGTATCAGATTTTTTGCGCAGCGATAGTTTTACATACATTGCCGCGGGGCCATAGTCCTTCGTTTTATCCGACATTCCATTGGCATACGTTGTCTTGAGATTCCTGCGCGTCCGATGCATATAGAGGTAATCTTCCCATAGAGCTATTGACTTCTTCTTCGGGAAGTTGATGGATCAACGGACGTTCGGCTAATGCAATTTGAGAAATCGTGCGGCTCCACCTATTGAACCCAGTTCAAAGTAGGCAGATCGTGGGACATAGTGGGTGGCGTATGGTTGTCGTTCATGCACAGAGTTGAAAGTTGGGCGCGAGTCGGAGTGGGAGCGTATCCAGATACGCGAAAAGAATCATGTCATGGGTTCAAAAATCAGGGTCTGTATAAGGTTAGTTAGATGGCTATTCTTACGGTGAGGCGTATGCGATACTCACCGAACGGACGTAACCATGATGACGGGTCATGAAAGCGTCGACATCTGCGACGAGTGAAATCCTTCCAGGCCAACTCCACATCGACTCCCCCTTCACCACAACATGCAATTCGTGGTCGTCTGTGTGATTAGTTGGAACCAGTATTAGTATTCGTATACCGAATATAATTCTCGTGAACTGACTGTTGTTCTCGTCTGGCCACGAAACACGGACGGTATTGTCTTGTTTGATGGTCCAGACGGCGTCTTTAGACCGGCCTCGGAAAACGCGAGCGGACGAAGAATTCTCCTTATCGAGGAATACGAGGTTGGCACGACTGTGGGGGAAACGAAGCGACTTAGCCTCGAGAACGGTGGTCTAACGTATGTAAACGTCGGGGGACGTACTCGGTAGATCCTCTGCTCAGATGCGGCGTATGACGTTTCGACATGTCCCAAGTCACCCCCAAAGTGTCATAAGGAGGTGGGCAGTTCTAATAATAGAGCGTAAATCTGCAACGTATTTCAAACACTAGCCGGAATACTGACATCCAAATAGAGCACGCGACAGGTGCCGAGCCGGACCCTGACGCATAAAGCTTCGTGCCTCTTTATTGTGGTCTCGCATCCACCAAGGGTATTCAGATCCAAAGCAACGTAATGAAGTCGATCAGTATAGTCCGCCACGCGAAGCCTCCCGTATTGCCATTGGGTTGAAGAATTGGGCGGGCCCGCTGGATTGAGCATTTGAATGGACGGGTTCGGATTTGGAGGGAATATCGTCCACTGCTCAAGTGAAAATAACCCCGGTTCAAAGACGATGGTCTATACAGGGACGCCCAGGTGCCTTTAGAAACCGGACGAACAAGACGTCTCTGGATCCGTAGATACTCACAGAGCGAATATAATCATTGTGATCCTTCAAAAACGCATCCGGATCTGTGACTAGTGAGATAGTTCCAGAGTACCACATAATCGATTCCGCCTTGACAAGGATATGCAGTTCGTGCTTGACTATCAAATGGACCACCAAGCCCGAGTCAGCAATTTTAAAGGACTAAAGTCTCGCGCTCAACTAACCGTGATTCTCGTCGCGCCAGTGGGCCCGAACGCGGTTATCCGTGCCTACCGTCCAAATAGCATTTCTCGAAGGACCGCTACGCCATCTACGCCTAGACGGTTTGTCATCATGACCGAGGAACACAAGGTGTGCACGGCTAGGCAAGCAGGTGTTGGGGGTCACCATGTTGGAGAAAGAGGCGAAACATAAAGTACTCTGTACTCACTCTTTCGATCCTATACTTAAGTGTGGGGTGCAACCTTCCGGAATGTCCCAGGTGATCCCCAATGTTTGGTAAGGAGATGGACAGTTCTGCAAACGGGATATTAAAATATGAAAAGCTCTGTCTTTGCCTATCGATTATCGTCACTGACCTCCAGGTCAAGCCTCCCAGACTGTGGGTCGACCTTGATGAGAAGCGCCTCGCGCTCTTCGGAAGTGCACTTGCAGATACCGGACAGATTCAGGGTCGATCCGATATATTGTGTGCCTTTGGTGAACCCTTTGATGACTAATCTACCGGATTGAGCCGGTTGGGCGCTGTGCGTGAACCGGACATTCCTTAGTAACCAACTCTCACGAGTTTGAGAAGCACTTGGTAGGGAAACTGTAACTTTCGAGGCGTTGGTATATTGAGCGCTTGGGGCAGGTGAGGCGATGGTATATTGAGTGCTTGGGGCAGGTGAGGAGGATTGGAACGCGCTAAGGGAAAAAAGTCTAACAATGAGACCTTACGGCCACAACGGAGCGGCGCGGAATACGGGCCGCTCACATAGAGGGAGTTCCGCTCAAACTTGATTTGCGAACGTTCGGACTCCGAGTAAGGCCTCCCCATTGATCGGAAATAAAACTAGAGATAATAATGCGATAGTTAACGCTGATCAAAAATACACTGAAGAGAGACCTACAGGGAAGGATTGGCGCTATTGGGTCCCCACGCCTCAATCAACTCGTGGTGAAGCTTGTCCCAATCGTACTTGACTTCGACTGAGAGCCGTGAATACCACGCAATCACCCCTCTGGTGAGTCTTGTAGCCGCAAACTCTGCGATCCATCGCTTGTCGGTGTGTTTACCCATCTTCCAAGCGTATGTCCAGACGTCGCGGATGAGATCGCAGCATTTGTAGGGGTCGGTTCCGTCAAATTCGATATCCGGCTCGGGGACTAAGAGAGAGAATGTGAGCATATAGATGCAAATATTGCTGGCCTTCTGTAAATTGTGCGTACCATGCACTGGAAGAGGTGAACGGGTTTGGTGGGGAACGTCTAGTTGTAGTCAGGTATTATTATGTAAGCGGCCGCCTTCTCTTGATAACACCTTTTGGCTTACCTTCGTCCTCTTCGGGAATGGTTGAGGCGGTTGTTACAGCCCTGCGCTGGGATTTGCGACTGAGTGAAAGGCTCAGCGGAGTGACAGACGGCTCCACCCAAGTGGCCGCCCAGGGGGGTAGGTACATTTGACCATCAGTCGGCGATAATTGAGACCTCCAAGTTACGAACGGCTCTGGTCTTGAGGGCTGTTCGGCACTGTTCTCGTAGTAGCTTACGAGGTCTATGACGAAGGCGCCGCTCAATGTGGGCCTCAAACATCGTCAAAGCCAAACAGGCTTACCTGAAGGAGCCGGAGGTGATAGCGGCTCGTTAGGTGTATTGGGAGTAGATAACTGGCTAGCATGATGGGCGCGAGTGAGCGGAGCGGACAATAAACGTCCACTGGTACGGATTCTAACCTGGGCTGAAAGGAGAGGCTGTCGGCGTCGAGGGATAGTTTGGGTTGCGGGGCGTCATCGGCCTCGTTCATTAGGCCGCCGTCTTGGATTTCGCTGGAGGGAGAGGCGAATTAGTGAGAGACAAAAGTCTAAACCAAATTGTGGCTTCCTACTCTGCGTTCTGTACGTATATTTGTGCGACGGACGTCATCTAGAAGGAGTGGGCGCGAACTGAAAATGATGGTGGGGAGGGAGAGAGATGCGGTAAAGCCCTTCAGATCTGGGGGATCAGGATATCTGGAGGGACCTCGAGGCAACCTGCAGGTATGCGGACAGCTAGGAGGGCATCGCACGACGAACCTGATCAGCCTTTCCTGAGAGATGGGCGCTTATGAGACCACCTGTTCCCTGCCGGCTATTTGGGAAGATTCGATCAAAATACCTCACACGATACCATGCCGCAAGCATGGTCACCACCACCAAGATTCGTATAATCAAGAATCGATGAGGTGGTTTGTATGGTCTTGGTTTGGGCGGGCTGGTTGTAATATAGAGATTCGGGGATTCGACGCGTTGCTCCCTAGGGGCGCTGAGGTCAAGACAACAAAACGTGGGCTCCAATGTAATGCAGACCACCGTATAAAGATACATCCAAAACGAAAAGACGACAACAAAAGATGAGGAGGGAAGAGAAAACAGAAGGTTCACAACCAAGACCATGAAATGACGGATTTTGTATAACTTCAAGCCGACCGAAAGAAAAATAAGAGATTCCAAGATTTCGTCTATGTGCTGTCGTAGATGACGAGGTAGAGTGGGCGGATTTGATTATTATCGTAGACGATGAGCTCGTCGTAGTTGAGACCGCCACCAGGAACACCTCGGACCTAGATACGACGTGAAGAGGACAAAAAGGTCAACGCAAACGTCAAGTTGCTCTGCCTAGTTCTTCACTCACCGAATCATACCCAGTGGGAGCAGTGACCAAGTTGTGGTCCGCCGACGTCAATTTCTTAGCTCTGCCAGCAAGCACACGACACATCAACATGGCGCGGTAACGTGATGGTGCGACTTGCTTGATGTATCCATGAGACCTTGAAAGAGAGAGAGAGTCCCTCGGTCAGTTACGCCCGACAACCGCCACGTCAAGCACGCACTTGGAAGACGTTCCCGAAGTATAAACACCCTTCCCAAACATCGAACCCGCAGCGCACTTCTCCTTATCGAACGACCGCTGCATGACGATGCACATGCTGCACGTGGGGGATTTGCAAAACCCTGTTGGGGTCGTTCCCGGGTCACCGACGGTGCATTCTCGTTTGGTTCCGTGCCATCGTCGGCGCTCGTTGGCGGGGAACATGCCCTCGGCTTTGAAGTTGTACGACGCGTCGATTGCTTGCCTGCACGGAACGTTGTGTGCGCTCGTGAGTCGCGTGAACATCGTCGTGAAGGGCTTGGTGACGACTCACAGTTTCGCCTCGAATGCATTATGTAACGACCTATTCTGAACGATCAACCACATGAACCGGATTTGCGGTGGGTTGGCTGTGTGCTTCCACTCTTTGGTCCACTGATCCGTAACTTTAAGTCGATGCCACATCATGTCAACAGTCGAAAGCAGTCAGGGTGTAGCGGTCGACATACCCGTTGTCAAAGCCTGGTGCCCAGCCGGAACTGATAACAGCACGGGCGCATTATCCAAAGACTTGTTGGAACACGACGCCGAGCAGAAATAGCTCTTGTTCATCTTGGGGAAAGTTTCGCAGAGGAGGCATGCAGGGTCGAGTTGGAGGATCACCCCAAACCTGTGCGTTTCGGTCAAATGTGAGACAAAGGGCGAGGGGGAAAAAACAAGTATTTGCAGAGAAAGAAACAGCATACGTACGCCCTACAAGCGTTCCCGCAATACTTGGAGCCTGGCTTCCATTCCGCTTTGTCGCAGCCTTCGATGATGCATTTCCGAGGACCGATGGACGAAGTGGATACTGAGAGTTGGCTGAACGCGTCTTCGATGCTGAGAGCTTTTCTACTGCACTGTATGAGAGTAATGGAAATGCCAACGAGATGAGCGCTGGGGCAGGAAGGAGGGGCAGGCGAGCGGACGAACTGACCTCTGGAGAACAGTACTTGTATCCCGACGCAGACAACTTCTCACCACAAGTCTACCCAAAGCAAAAGGAAACAGTCAGCTCCATTGTACTCCCCGGTGCGTTTCTAGACTTTAGGAGGAGTGGGAGGAACGAGAAAGCGCGATTCCAAACCCACCTCACACAGCCACATGCGGATCAAGTTGACCGGCTGCGCGACCTTGACAGCTTTCTCAGCGATGGCGCATTCGATCGAGCAGTGTTTGAATCCAGGATTGGGCGGTTTCTCTTCGCAGACCTATATTCAACCGTCGTCAGCGTCTCTCGAAGGTCCTGCGAGTCCCAGGATGGTGTTGGAAGGCCAGCGCTTACAGGGCAGAGCGGCACCCTCCTTAGGGGGGTTATTATCAAAATGCCCGACGACCCGGTTGCTGGAGGTCTAGCTGACTGTCTTGATGGTGTTGATGCTGCTGCCCGGGGCGGGGGTGGGGGCGGGCGGGGAGACGAACCGGTTGCGCATGATCTGGAACAGTGCTTGAAGCCTTTCGAGACCGGGCGTGAGCGGCAAGTCTACCACGTCAACGGGGTCAGCACATGAACTCTCTCGGTGACTGAGCGGAAGGCATATGCACCGGACATAGCTGGCCTTGAGACGGCGTCGACGGAGCGTTTGAGTATGTCGACATTTGGGTTGCAGGGAGAGCCAGCGAGGGGTGGTTGGGGAAGATTGGAATGCTGCCTGGCCAGGGTCTATCAGACGTTCAGGCACACACCCCTTTGCACCATGTCCTTCGATGTCTGGCGGCCGACGTGATCTCACTCAGCAACCAGCCTGTAAACTGCTGGCAGTGTTGCCGACGACGCTTTTGCCAAGTGTCAAGGAGACCATCCAGTGGCAAATAATTACATGACGGGCTCTCGACTCTAGGCGCCCATAGTGGTAAATAGTACAATGCAAGGTCGAGTGAGATCGGCATGGACGATAATAAGCAACCCCAAATATCCCAAAGAAAACCCCAAAAAGTGTAAAAGGAAGAAAGGCAATGAAGTTATGTGTCGTAGATGACCAGGTAGAATGGTCGAACTTGGTCATTGTCATACACGATTAATTCATCGTATAACAGTCCACTCCCAGGTACGCCGCGAATCTGGAAGAGAGAAAGGTCAAAATCGCCCGGGTCCCAACAATGGAGAGGAGAGCTTAATGAGGGACTCACAGCATCGTATCCGGGCGGAGCGCTGACCAAAGTCGGGTCCGGGACCGTAAACTTGATCGCGTTGCCGGCCAGCACTCTCGTCATAAGCATTGCTCGGTACTTTGAAGACGCCACTTGCGTCACATAAGTGTCGGACCTGAAAGGCGTTACCAGGTCAAGATGTAGTTACACACACCGAGGCAACCTGCTTCAGCCTACTTGGATGACGTTCCGCTCGTGTAGATTCCTCTTCCGAACCTGAAATATTTTATCAAAGTTAGGGCAAGAAACAAGTCGAATCAGGCTAAAGAGCAACTCACAAGCAACCGAAACTGCACTTTGAAACGTCAAAGGACTTTCGCATAATAATGCACAGGTAACATGTTGCGGAGCTGCAGAGAGTCAGAGCACCTGGACCGGGATCGCCAACACGACATTCCCGCCTCGTTCCATGCCACCTTCGCCGCTCGTTCGCTTCAAGCATCCCCTGTGATTTAAAGTTGTTCTTCCTCTCAATCGAATCCCTTTACAAAACGGGGTTAATACGATCGTGTCAGACTCTGGCAGAACCTCGGTAGGAGCTTTGCAACGAAGCAACTCACCGGCGGTTCTCGAACGGGTCCTTCAGTTGATTGGTCAAAACGATTCTATACACGAATCGCACAGCTGGAGGGGTCGCCGTGTGCTTCCATTCGTTCGTAAACTGGTTGGCCACTAACGGTTAAAAAATTCAAGCCCCATCAATGATCCTCAATGGAAAGTGACTTTGAAATGAAGAGGCATGCATACCAATAGTGAAAGTAGGATCGTCGTTTGGAACGGCAAGCAAACTGGGAGCGTTTTGCGTCGCCGTCTTGCTGCAACTGGCGGAGCAGAACGCGCTCCGCGTCATTTTAGGATATTTCGTGCAGAAAAGGCAAGCCGGTTCGAGCTTCTGTACAACAGCCTGACTGAGAATAAGAGTGTAAAGCAGTCAGCCCACGAAAAGACGGTCTCAAGGGGAGTTTCTCGTTCGCTCACGCTCGATGCTGGTTCCCGCAATACTTCGACCCAGGTTGCCATTCAGGCTTTTTACAACCCTGTATGACACAGGTTTCGCGCGCTAAAATAAAAGGGCAAGAGTCTCAGCATACTTCTTCATGGCGGGAGACTTGAGAGCACGAAAGGGAGGAAAAAAGAGCTTACTTCGAACTTGCAAATTACCCATACTCTCCGCAAGCGCCTCGACTTTGATCGCTTCGTGACCACATTTAGGCGAACAGTAGCGGTATCCCGGCGTTGCAGGAGCACTGTTGCAATGCTGAATTAAAAGGAAACCAGAAAAAACTAATGGTCAGGGCCGCGCTGATGCGAGCGGGCGAGCAAGCCTCTTGGCGCCCGCTGGCAAAAACCGCGAACCCAAGCACAGCCTCTACATACCTCGCACGTCTTAATCTGCCTTCGCAGTGTAGGAGTCTTGGGCGGAGTGGGCGCTGGACTCAGAGCGCATTCTCTCGAACAATGCTTGAATCCTCGGTTGACTGGTTTCGATCGGCAGGTCTAATGACAGGCGTTCCAAGGTCCACCTGTGAGCGATCGGTGCGGCCCTCTCGACAAAGGATACTTACGGGACAGAGCCTTGGTGATAAATTGCTCGACGAAGAAGAGTTAGTAGCAAATCTAGAAGACATCTCGTAAGGCGTCTAAGTCTCTTGACGCGTTTGGAAAGATCTGGAACGAATGGGTGGTAGTGGCTGACATTGGGGTTCGGACTGGATTTAGGGGTGGGAATGGCCCCTTGTCCAACATTACCGTCCACAGTATACCTAACTGCTCTCCATCATCTACGCTCGTTTCTCGCCCAATACAAGTACTTGGAAGCCTCGGTTACCATTAATGATGAAGGCCAACGGCTATCTTTGACAATACTCGGATCGCCTAGTTGCTGGATTCAAAAACCTGCATCACTGCCAAGTTCGAATCGTGATACGAAAGAAGGTCACTTCTCCGTTGTTTACAAATGGACCTTTTGGAGCTGAACAGCCTATTATATGCAGCCTAGATCCAACGAGTGGGTACGCCATGCGGGTTTTTTGCTGAGAGGTGGAGCGAACAGCCCTCGTCCCGACCGGGAACTCGAATGTACCAACACGCCCGTCATCGAGACTGAGGCAACGCCTAAGATTCTTAGTAAATACCCCGATCGCTTAGCAACATAGCTCAGGAGCAACTTTCTTTTTAAAGGCTTCCCTTTTCTATATGGTACATTGCAACAACAGAGATAACCCGACACGTGCACCCCCTGTCGCAGAGCAGGGCCGCCGCATATTGATCAACCATCTGGAATCCTTGGAGGGGAGAGCCTTTCCCCACGACAGAGTGTTTCTCGATCACCACAAAGACCAAAACCTATCTGTTTATTTGCATTCTTGTTGTCAATGCCATTCGCAGAGATGGTTTAGCGAAGATGCAGCTTGCTTAATCGAGTCACCGTCATTCTCCCAAGGCGATTGCCTGCGAGTTGAAATCCACACTTGTGGGACTATTTCGCGAGTCGGCATAGAGCCACTCATCTCTTCCTGGTGCTCTAGTGATACATTTGGCACGAAAACGTCCCAGATTCGACCGAGCAATCAACAAGAGTCTCGAGGCCCACACTCACGTTGTCCTTCTCCGCTCGAACCTCCGGCGCTTGCTACGCTGAAAACTGATGCTTTGACGATAGAATCTACAGTACATTGCGCTTTTATGCCTCAGTTGAGTCTTTGTGTGGGCGTCTATGCCTCGTGCTCAGCTTGGAAAGTCTACCCCATAGTGATCTCCCTCCTCCCAATGGTGTCACCAATTTACAGCTCCGCAGGAAAGGGGAACAATTATAGTAGGTAATAACGGGCTTAGAGATCGAGGGGGGAGGACTTCCCAGTTTTGCGTCGTGCCACAACAGCAACCGTTGGGATTCTCTACAGAAGGGTTAAGTCGTTTGGGGGCAGGAGATACAATATCCCCGGAGGTTATCAACTACTGCTCGACCTACCACATATATCCTGTCAGTGACACTTACCCTGAACCATATGGCTCTATGAGCCCCGACCCGGAGGAAGGCGAGTTTAGTGATATGGGGTCGGTTCCACTATAATCTAACCCGATGTAGAACCACATGCCTTGCAGCTTCTTCGCATAGATAGAACGTTCCATGACGCAACGTATTCGGCACGAGGTAGACTCGTTCTACGGGCGAGAGGTACTTAAAGTTACCTCAATTCTGATTTTGTTATATGGGTCTGACTCTTGTCCTTCCGCCAGAGAACCGCCGACTTGAGCTTTAAATTTGCTCATTCCACCTTCTCCTCTCCCCCTTTACTAGCACCTCAACCATCGATCCCTCGATGAGCCACTCTTCCATTCCAACCATCGACGACATAGAGTATGAAACGCCGTGCACCTTCGAGACTTCCCCTATGCTAATCCATCTTTACTAGGGACTGGTCTAGAGAGAATACTCATGGCCGTGCCACCCTTTCTAAATTAAACGTCACCTCCAGCGTCGATGACGCTCCTCCCTCTCAGACCAGGATGTGAGTATCTTCAGCTATTAAGATACATGGATGTTCTTCGTCAATATGTTAATACCGGCTGGACGCTTTACTTACAAAGCGAAACAAGATCACTGCGCCCGCCATCTAGTGAGAATATCGCTTTGTGATTGCCTGACGCTTCTAACAATTACCTCTGATAGATCTATCTGATGATGGATCGTCAATGAGGACGTGGGGGCCCCCTTCTCCAACACCCACCATGGGTGATTCATCAATGCGCTCTCGACCTCGCGGAGATGGAACCAAGACACCAATTGCTCGTCACGGCTTCAATACCCGAAATCGATTATCTGCCAACTTTGACCCAGTAATTCACCAAGACTTAGCGGGTGGGTCGAC
This sequence comes from Tulasnella sp. 424, assembly GCA_019633425.1. NCBI lineage: Eukaryota > Fungi > Basidiomycota > Agaricomycetes > Cantharellales > Tulasnellaceae > Tulasnella > Tulasnella sp. 424. The sequence goes on from WSUB01000207.1 coordinate 24,753, forward strand.
CAGTAAATTGGTATCCGTACACCGCAGACCCTGATTGCCTACTAGGGTTGGACCTTCCCGCCCCATCTCATCCTGAGCCTGAGGTCGAAGGTAAGGAGCTTTTGACTCGGTGCTCCCCCGTGCGGAATGAACCAACTCGGTATTGCCCGCGCCTTAGATGCTAAAATCCTTTCTGATCTGGGAAACACGGACCACTGCTGCGAATTTGTTGCCGATATCCTCCGTTACGCCTTACGCATGGGTCAGAGTCACGACAAAGAGTGGGTCGCTGACTACGCCGCAACGCGTCTGAGGGGGTCAGCAATGCGCTGGTACACGCTTGAGCTTGACGCAGCCTCAAAGTCAGACTGGAACAAGCTCCAGGTTGCCATTCTCCGGAAATCCGACAGTCTAAGTCCGAGCGAAACCGCTTCCTCCAGGTGAGAGAACCGTGTTCTGAGCCGATCCCAGCTAACCATATATTTTCCAGGCGGCGCGGATCTAACGCGACGACCGCGTCCTCCCGCACGCATCTATCCCGTAGTGACTCCGTTTCAACGCAAAACTCCTCCGTTACTTTTGGCTCAGAGTACGTGACGACGGGAAGTTACGGCCATAAGATCTGATCTTTAGACTTCCTCAGTGCACCTTTATACGGCTCGCCTGCCTCGAGCACTTCGTATATCAGCGCCTCGAAAGTTGCTCTCCCCAGTTCTTCGCGTGCCAGTTCGACCTCTTCGTATTGGAGGCACGTTCGGTCCGCAAGCAATGCTCAGCAGGCTCAGTTCGGTAGATTGGTCATCAAGGATTTCACCGAAGGCGCACATTACATTGGCTCAGCCCTGAACGTTTCCGGTATTTGCAAGCGCATCTCTGAAAGGCACGAAGCGCTTTACGTCCAAGTCGATCGACAGTCTCGAAAACTTTACTTAGAGGTCAGTAACGGGAGTGCATACGGTAAAGAAAGATTCTGTCCGTAACATTCTAATTTCTCATTCACAGAACTGTCAATCTCCTTACCGAACATTGGGTGTCACCTGGGACATCTCGGAAGATTCCACTCCCCACCTGAACATGGGATCCAAAGAGTGAGTACTGAGCACTCTTTGTCAGCAACTTTTACCAACGCGTTAACTCGCAACACCTGGTCGTCTAGCCGTGCATACCTCGTGTTCCTCGATCATGATGGTAAACCTTCTAGACACGGGTGGCGGTGCGGTCCTTCGAGGAACGCGGTTTGGACGGTAGGCACGGATAACCGTGTTCGAGCCTTCTGGAAGGACGAGAAAGGCGGTTAGTTGAGCTCGCGTTTTTAGTTTGCTATGGATTCTTACTCGACTTCGACCGTTCATTTGATAGCCAAGCATGAACTACACATCCTTGTTAAGGCGGAGTCAATTATGTGGTACTCTGGAACTATCTCACTTGTCACGGATCCGGATGCGTTCGTGAAAGATCACAATGAATACGTTCGCTCTGTGAGTATATACAGCTAGAAACTACTCGGTCATCTGGCTTCTAAAGGCACCTGGGCACCCTTATATAGACCATCATCTTCGAACCTCAAGAGTTACCTTCACCTCAGTCCTAACAAAACCACGTACGGTTTCTATCAGATATTACTCTGGGTACATGAGATCTAACCTTTGCTTTGGCCTCCAGGACATATTTCTCCGAGTTGTTACTACATTTGAGCGGAGAAGTAAAGAGCCGCTTGATATTGAAACTATTCTTAGGAGTATGCATTGCTCGGTCGAGGAGTCCTGAAGAATTCAGTATTCAGGAGAAGGCCACATTAGCGTCTTCTCTCGGTTTCATTTTTTCTCAAAATATTAGTTTATGTATATGAGTCGTGCAAATGGTCATACGTATAGGCTGTTAGGATCCAGACCGCGTTTAGGGGTGGGAAAGGTCACTTCCTGGTTCCTTCACACCACCTTCCATTGAACATGCACCCAAGTAAATGGGTGTGCTCGGTATCCACGATGCTACTCACTTTAGCTTACTGCTGATGGAAAGAGTTTGGTCAACTGTTGCCTTATGAGACGGAGAAGTCCTTTGTGTAAAATGGGGCTGCTTTCCTTGTGGTTGGCCATCCCGGCGATCTATTCAGTCTAGAACCTAAAACTGGCTTCTTTGGGGGCGTACAACGAGGAGAAAGCCGTAGCTATTTGCTTTACAAATAGGAGAAGTCAATAGCTGGCCCTGGAGGTCCGCGAGCGGTGATCAACCTTGCAACCTTGACTGAGACCCTAGCTTAGATTCAAACAAGCCACAACTCGTGGTCGACCAAATCCTCTCAGCGCTAGAAGTTATACTTATCGCCTATATAATGCCGAGTAGCCTTATTGGCACTGTCTCCACTCACCTCTTTGGGGTTATCGAACTATTCGAACCACACGTATCCTTCCACTCATGGCCAAAGAAGGATCAACGAACTATATAGAACGGAGAAGATGACGTTGTGCCCTCACCTTTCATGCAGGCGTGCCATTCTTCACAGCCTGATCCTAAGTCTCTTCATCTCCGCAGCATTAGTTGGGTCGAGGAATGACAACCAGCATGATCGACTATCGCATTCGGAGCTGCGAATGTCGTGAACACTTAGCACGCTCAAGACCCGAGCGCTGGCCGTGATTGTATCTGATCCAGCCTGAAGCCCTTGTCGCACTTTCTGATGGTGCGGCTTTCCGTGGGTTTTCTGGACTGTTGACGGCCGTTATGGCTGGGTGGGTGGGCACGCGCCAGACGGAATAAGCGCCTCGAAGCCATATACGCGCCAACCGCAAAGTCTGCCTCCCACAATCCGTGACTTCTTCCTGCCCGAACAGCTTTATCAACCCTATCAACAAGATTTTAAAGCGTTTGTTGCTCATTCCGATGTTGGCAGGCCTCACCAAAACCGCGCGTTGAGGTCAAGTTGTGGAGCAGGGTAACCGATGACACTGCGTGGATTGATCAGCTTAGCATTGTGGATGAAAATAAATATTGACTTTAGCTAGAACTAGTCCTCAGTTTTCGGTGACGCAAAGCATCTCAGTCGATTCCGGAGCGAAACCTCTCATCGGGCAGCCTGATCCCACAACCCACAACCGCCCGGGAATTTCCCGAACCCAGCGAGTCACACTTAACTCTCCAAGTTCTCTGTATTTGTCATGACGCAACCAATTGCTCTTTCTAAATTGATGTGGCGTGACCTTCCATCATATATCCTGATCAGGGAGTTTCAACCTCGCGGTCGTCTGAGACTTGATGGAAACGTCCATCTTTCTCAGATGATGCTTCTCACACGAGGTAGAAACGTTACTCAGGGCGAAGAAGCAGCACTACTCACTAGTTCAAGGCTGCTATCTTAACTAACCCCCCTTTTCTTTCGAGCAATAAATAGTCTACCCATCTCATCCCTCTCCTAATACCTTTCCACCACCCGAATTCCCCCAAATTTTGATGAGTCACTCTCAAGTACCCTCAGACGAGAATTTGTATGATCGGGAATGTATCGCAGGAATAGCACCTTCTGATCACCTGCTCCTTCAGGAAGCGAACACCAACCCCGTTCGGTTCTTCATCTAGATACCATCCATCCATGAGTCCCGCTGCGTACTCCTTTCGGGATTTCGGGTCAGTCTAATCATACCTGCTCCTCTCTCAACTATCTTAGCTGACCTCCGCTGTCACTGATGACTGCACTAGCCCCGCCCAAAACGAATCCCAATCGCTCCGCGAGCCTTCACGTAAGCTATCGATAACCTTATGCCTACCTATCTGACCATTATTTCGAACAGCTCTTCTCGATGATCGGGCATCTGAATCGATGGTGACATACAGGGGAATATCCCCAGCTCGCAGCGCTACCGACCCCACGCCACAAAGTCGACTCCGGGACCAATCCAAAATGCCATTTGAGCAGCATGGCATGAATACCGAAAACCGTCAGTCGGCCGCTTCGAACCCTATGATACACCAGGACCCGGCTGGTAGGCTCGCGACAACCTAGTCTCCATATCGCCAGACGCTGATCGCGTAAACAGAATCCAATTTTCCCAACCACGCACAAGAAACGGGTACGTTTGCCGCGATACCTCCAAAGCAACGGGATTTTGTCATACGCGACTAACTCGTTGGCTTCTCGATATACTCCAGAGGTCGATATGTTATCCGATCTCAACAACAAAGATCATTGTTGCCGCTTTATCCGATACATTAGACGTGTTGCGCTGGATAAGGGCAAGAGCAACAACAAAGAATGGATGGCAAAGTATGCAGAGACGCGGCTTGAAGATGACGCCATGTTTTGGCATATCGAACTTGACGACGACACAAGATCAAACTGGGATAAGCTCTGTCGGGCAATACTAGTGAGGGCTGGAGGTGCAAATACCAATAGTCCCACTGCGTTTAGATTGGCATCGCTTTTGATTTCCTGGGTGGCACCTGACTAACAGAACCGTAGACCCCGTCATGGTTCAAATCAATCTGTCTCCACGGTTTCGTCTGCCCAAAAGGGGAGATCTAGAAGTGACTCCCATTCATCATTTTGGCAAGGCCCCGAGTGAGTCTTTCTAGGCCGGTCTAATGGGAAAGTCTAACATGTGTTTCCTCATAGAAGCGCGCCGTTGTACGACTCACCTGCGTCCGAGTTGTCGCACACCAGCATCTCGGGCCCTTCCACTTCACTGGCTTCAACGCGAGCTAGATCTGGCTCTTCGCATTCAGCAAAGCCTCCCAGTGCTTACCCCCAAACCCAACTCGGGAGACTTGTTCTCAGAGATTACACTACTGGCGTCCACTACGTTGGAGTCTCGGTCAGTATGTACGGGATCTTTAAATGCACTTCCGAGGAGCACGAGGCTCTGTAGGTGAAGGTTGACCGGAACCAGGGAAAGATATCTCTCCAGGTGAGAAATTTACTGGCCTGCGATCAACTGCGATGTTGCATATTGACCGTTCCATATCCAGAACGCCCATTCCCGAGGCCGAACACTCGGAATAACTTGGGACATTGATAAGGACTGTACTCCTCATCTCGGTAAAGGGTCTAAGGAGTACGTATTTTATTCCAGGATTGTATATAATACGGGACATGTGCTGACCATATCCCCGAAATTATTTCATAGTCGTGCGTACATGGTTTACCTCGACCATAACGGGAAGTCTTCAGGCCAAAGCTGGCCGTCAACGTTGGCCGGGCCTTCCAAAGATTCCATCTGGAGTATATCCTCCGATAACAAAGTCCACCCCATCTGGATCGACGAGTATGGAGGTATGATTACTGGTTCATCCTCTTTCATGACCAACATTAACGGGTAATCTGGCGGCAGTGAGGCATGAACTACAAGTTCTGGTCAAGTACGAGTCCCTCAGAGTGTGGCACCTCGACACAATCTCGCTCGTAACAGACGCCGAAGCCTTCATGAAGGACCATAGTGACTATATGCGCTCTGTGAGTACTGAGACCCAAGAGCTCTGTATTTGACTACCTGCAAGGCTCACTGTCTTGACGCCACCATGCTACAGTACCTCGAATTCGAGCCTCAAACGTAGAACCGCGATACTCGGAAACTATCTCCGAAAGCGTAAGTATGTTAACCAGCTCTGTCCATGGGATCAGCTCTCCCCACTCACACACGATTGTTGGTTAACCCTACAACGAATTCCAGAGAAGAGATACGAATAAAGCCCTTCACCATGCTTAAAGAAGCGGATAAACCAAAATTCGACCCATTAACTGGAGATATGATGAACTTGCTTGGCTCGCTGATTCACCAACCCGCTGCAGGCAGGTGGTTGCTTATGACGAGTTTCGAAATTCCCTGGGGGATATATACATTGGAATTGGGGTTTAAATCTATGATACAGTCTGTCGTATGATTTTCCATGTGTTGCTAATGCCAATTCGCGATCGAGGAGTCGTCGACCGCGTGCAAGCCCAGGCCCAATGGGCATAGCGACAAATCCCGGAGGCCAAGGGGCCATGTGCTGTTGGATATTGTGATGCTTTCCTTAAAGGATATCTATATACCTTCTGAATGTCAGCAGACGACATGCGCGCGGACGTATCTAGTGATCGCTGAGTGTGCATGTCATCGGCGATATCCTATGACAGTCAGCCACAAAATTAGAGCGCCGTGTTTTGGGTTAACCCTTCCTCGAATGAGACTTTATTCTTCACCTCCTGGTTGCCAGGGCAACACCCGATCGAACTGATGGTAATGAGCGTATTTCCCTCGGCGCGATGAAGGCTATGCCGAGCGATCCACACCTTTGGAGAGTTCACCATTCTATATAAAGATTTGATGGTCTGAGCTATCAGTACCATTTATTGTAATTCTCATCTTGAGCCGGGCTCATGTCCCATGTATGAGGCGAGGTCCCTTACGCTGTCCGGAAACACCGCCTCCGAGACGTCAGGTTAGCCATCACCGGTTCCGATTGGAAGGACCCTCCGGCAACCCCCACCGGAAAGTTACTTCTCGGAACTAGTGATTGGGACCGGAATTATAGCTCTCGGAAATCCTGATGTTTCTAGTATTTGGGACAAGACTCATTTTGGCGCCCTGTTTTACCCGACGAGCATAGAATGATTCCGGCACAAGTGTCGTGCAAATGTGACTGCTATAGATATCATAGTACCATAACTGTACTAAAACTGCCTCTTACCAATGTGAAAGATGATGTCGCCTTTAAGTTCCTCGCTACCTTCTCTTATTCAGATACCGCATCAAAAAGAAAGCGTAATTCTTCGGACCAACTATTCACGAGGAACGGAATCGCCCGTCGGCGATACATATTAACCAGCGTCTTTGACAGCTTGATCCGAGACGCGAGGTATGTGTTGAACTGGCTGGAGGCTATCCATCAGCAAGATCCGTCTGAATACTCAGCTATTTAAATGGTTAATTCGGCTGGGTGAGCCGTTTTCGGTGAGCGCTCAGGGCGTGAGAATCTCGACACGAGGCAGCATTGTAACAGCCGCAATCTTTGGCACCACGAGACAGCCCAATGAGAAGCAAGAATCCCAACGTGTTTGGCGGCTTGCACAGCCGAACTCCAATCTCCCTTTGGTGACTCCTGTGATATGGAGCCGTGTTGTGATCGAACTTCCTTCCAAATAGAAGGATATTGGGGATGACCTCACAAGCGCCCACCGCCTAAAAGGGCTAATGTAAAATCGCCACGCAATTATCTCCCTCTCACCTGCAGGCCTGCCGTTTGCCTCGTTGCCTCGAGGTCCCAGATATCATTATCCCCCAGATCTGAAGAGCTTCACCGCATCTCCCTCCCTCCCCACCATCATTTCAGTTCGCACCCATTCCTTCTACATGACTTCCGTCGCACAGATCTACGTACAGAACGCAGAGTAAGAAGCCACAATTTGATTTAGATTTTTTGTCTTCCGCTCATTCGCCACTCCTCCAGCGAAATCCAAGACGGCGGCCTCATGAACGAGGCCGATGACGTCCGGCAACCCAAACTATCCCTCGACACCGACAGCCTCTCCTCTCAGCCCAGGTTAGAATCCGCCCTAGTGAACCTTCATTGTCCGCCCCGCTCACTCGCGCCCATCTTCCCAGCCAGCTATCTACTCCCAATACACCTAACGAACCGCTATCACCTCACGCTCCTTCGGGTAAGCCTGTTCGGCTTTGCGGTGCTTGAGGCCCACATTGAGCGGCGCCCTCGTCATAGACCTCGTAAGCTACGACGAACAGCCCTCTAGACCAGAGTCGTTCGTGACTTGGAGGTCTCAACTGTCGCCAACGGATGGTCAACCGGAAACGTTCCCAACCCCCTGGGCGGCCGCTGGGGTAGAGCGGTCTGTCCCTCCGCTGAACCTCTCACTCAGTCGGAAATCCCAGCGCAGGGCTGTAACAACCGCCTCAACCATTCCCGAAGAGGACGAAGGTAAGCCAAAGGTGTTATCAGGAGAAGGCGCCCGCTTACATAATGACACCTGACTACAACTAGACGTTCTCTACCAAACCCGCTCACCTCTTCCAGTACATGGTACGCATACAGACGGCCAGCAATATTTGCATCTATATGCTCATTTTTTTTCTCGTAGTCCCTGAGCCAGATATCGAATTTGACGGAACCGACCCCTACAAATGCTGCGATCTCATCCGCGACGTCTGGACATACGCTTGGAAGATGGGTAAACACACCGACAAGCGATGGATCGCAGAGTTTGCGGCTACAAGACTCACGAGAGGGGTGATTGCATGGTATTCACGGCTCTCAGTGGAAGTCAAGTACGATTGGGACAAGCTTCACCACGAGTTGATTGAGGCGTGGGGACCCCGCTCTCCTGATAGCGCCAATCCTTCCTTGTAGGTCTCTCTTTAGTATATTTTTGATCTACGTTAACCATCGCGCTATTATCTCTAGATTTATTTCCGATCAATGGGGAGGCCTTACTCGCTCCTCATCGCAATCCACCACGTACACGTCTCCTCCAAGTACGGCCACGTCCAGTCTAATGCCCATCACACCCAATTCGACCGGCCTCCTCAGTCCTCAGTGAGTAACTGAAAACTATTTAGCTCGGCAGTATAGCTTATTATTTTGTTTTTGGTTAGGATTATCCCTCACGGCTCTTTCGAGACAAACGGAAACGGAGGGCGGGTGAGCCCCGACCCCCTTCACATCGGACTTCCCCCATCCCCTCTTCCAGCTTTCAAATGTCTCCACCCACCGGGCCCACTCAACTCTTCAACCCAATGGCAATACGGGAGGCTTCGCGTGGCTGACTATACTGATCGACTTCATTACGTTGCTTTGGATCTGAATACCCTCGGTGGATGCGAGACCACAACCAAGAGGCACGAAGCTTTATGCGTCAGGGTCCGATTGGGAACCTGTCGGGTGCTCTATTTGGATGTCAGTATTCCGGTTAGTGTTTGAAATACGTTGCTGATTTACGCTCTACTATTAGAACTGCCCACCTCCTTATGACACTTTGGGGGTGACCTGGGACATGTCGAAACGTCAGACGCCACATCTGAACAGAGGATCTACCGAGTACGTCCTGCGACGTTTACGTTAGACCACCGTTCTCAGGGCTAAGTCGCTTCATTTCCCCCACAGTCGTGCCAACCTCGTATTCCTCGATAAGGAGAATTCTTCGTCCGCTCGTGTTTTCCGAGGCCGGTCTAAAGACGCCGTCTGGACCATCAAACAAGACAATACCGTTCGTGTTTCGTGGCCGGACGAGAACAATAGTCAGTTCACGAGAATTATACTCGGTATACGAATACTAATATTGGTTCCAACTAATCACACAGACGACCACGAATTGCATGTTGTGGTGAAGGGGGAGTCGATGTGGAGTTGGCCTGGAAGGATTTCACTCGTCGCAGATGTCGACGCTTTCATGACCCGTCATCATGGTTACGTCCGTTCGGTGAGTATCGCATACGCCTCACCGTAAGAATAGCCCTCTGACTAACTTTTGCAGACCCTGATTTTTGAACCCATGACATGATTCTTTTCGCGTATCTGGATACGCTCCCACTCCGACTCGCGCTCTGTACATGAACCATACGCCACCACTCTGTCCCACGATCCGCCTACTTTGAACTGGGTTCAAGAGGCGGAGCCGCACGATTTCTTAAGTTGCATTAGCCGAACGTCCGTTGATCCATCAACTTCCTGAAGAAGAAGAAACCAATAGCTCTAGGGGAAGATTACTTCTATATGCATCGGACGCGCAGGAATCTCAAGACAACGTATGCCAATGGAATGTTGGATAGAACGAAGGACTATGGCCCCGCGGCAATGTATGTAAAACTATCGCTGCGCAAAAAATCTGATACATTCCTTTGTCAAAATTTATATCAGTCATTTCAGTCCGTTTCGAGGGCGTCGCTGTCGGGAGTCGTCCTCCCTACAGCGACGCTCGAAGCTCACGGCGTGATTTATCGTGGTCGAATGTTTCGTGGCCTTATATGGCACTGCGCTGTTTTTCCCTCCCACAAAGTCTTCTTCGATCGGTTCCTTTGCTTATTGTGATGTTGCTTGGGCCTCCGCTTAAGCCACCCCCATTGCATCATCAGCAAGGTTCCTCGAGTCATGGCTGGGGCACTGGGAGGGCCGGATCGATCGCGAAAACACCTCACTTCGGTATGCCGTGACGGGCAATCCGCTTTTGTGGTGGATGGTCTGGGAAGGAATAGTGCGCTGGTGGATTCAAGTCCTGACTGGATTGGCGGCTCAGGGGTAGCAAGGATTGGCGCTGCGCGCGGCCGGTGGCTTTTGAGCGACACCCGCCTGCAGTTTCTCGACCTTTTCTCCGGGAGCCAGGATTGCCTGAACACTCAGAAACTACGTCTATATCCTCTAATGTGTCCCTAGTGTTGATAAAATGCTAACCGCCCAGCTCATTGTCATCGCTGCGTTCAACGTGGCAGTGCTTTCGATGTGGACTGCTCGGCGAGGGGCCGGCGACCCTGGATTTTCCCAGTCTAAATAGAAACGTCGTCATAAGATTGTGAAGTGCTTTATTCTTGAATCGCGCTCACATCGCTGGTGGGTTTACGGGTGCACTGCCGAGTCCCTGTCTTCAGAACCTTTTTACCCGGTGCCCCTTTAGTCGACCGACCGCACGCACGCTTCAGCACTCCCCACACCTTTCTCATTTCTTATCTTCTCCCTCGTTACAATGCCTCCTCCAAATGTCCACGCGTTAATGAATACGATGGAAGGAGACGGCGAAGCTTCCTTCAGCAAAGCCCACAACGCAGAGCTACTTTGCGATCCAGACGCTCCATTCCATGTGATGCTGGAAAATATAAACGCCTCGAGTGCGTTTCCCTCGCAATCAAGGTGCGCGGTGCATTCGTTTCGCCCTTTGGTTCCTATATGCTCACTCTTGTTCTAGTTCTGCTCTCAGTTCACCGGTTGATGCGCCGCAATTCCAAGCACCGTCTGGTAAGGGTCTGGGTGGAGCCGTCGGTCAAATCTCTAATTTACGATCTACGGCAGACCTTGGTGATTATGCACAATCCATAGTCACCGCAACATCCATGGACACAATGATTACCTGGCGCGCCGCTGAGTCTGTGGCTGGCCTTGCCGGTGGACAGGTTACAGCACAAGCCCCGGACGGCCAGGACGATCGACCGGACACTCCTGTTGCCTCCCAGGTTGCAGCAGATCACCGTCAATCCCGAGGTTTTGAAAGATCTAGACATGAAAGGCTTCCGAGTAAGCAGTAATCGCTCCGAGCCGCATCATGTCTTACCGACCAAATGCACCCTAGGCCAGGCCAGTTCGGCCCGCCCTCGATCGATACTTGATGGTAAACCCCCTCCCGACCCTCATTCTACCCTAAATAGGGAAACTGACCGCTTGCGCTTTACGATGCAGACTGGGAACCTGAACCATATGATGGCACGGCTGGGAAGCGGTGCTGCGAGTTCATTCATTCCATTCGCAAGTACGCTTGGAAGCACGGCAGGAATAACGACCTGAAATGGATCGCCGAGTACGCGGAGACAAGACTCACGGACGATGCGTTGGTGTGGCATTCTCGACAACCGCCGCACGTCAGGGACGATTGGAGGCAACTCGTGAGCGAGCTTCTCAGGGCGTTCTACCCTGGTTATTCCAATGACACCGAAAACCCTCTGTGAGTGCCTCCGCGTATAAAAGTGCATCCCGTACTAACAGCGGCGCTTCGTCGTTCAGCTTCACTCCTGGTTCATCCCCTTCTTCCCGTACCACTTTTTCGCCAAGCACGTCTACCTCGCCATCGTCCTCCGATGGTCTACGAAGCCCACCGTCAGTGTTCTTATTCCCCTCTCCTCCGAAAACGTCTAATAGTGGTTCCACATCTTAGATCACTAACATCAAGCTTTCCAACTCTCCTAACACCACCGCTCGGATCTCAGCAAACCGTTTCCCAATCATCAAACCGCTTAGTCTCAATGTCGTCTCACGTCAGCCTCGCCTCTTCATCATCTCAGCAAATCCAACGCGGGCAATTACTGATCATGGACAACAACGACGAGAAGTACTTTGTGAAAATAAAGTTAAATGGGCGAGGGGGTTGCATGCCTACAACTGATAGGAGCAAATCGCTCCTCGTAAAAAACGCTACTGGACGTTCCCGGCAGCTGTATCTTGATGTGAGTAAACGTGCCGACTGCCAGTCGTCTGAATCTCTGTCTGACACCGTGAACGCAGAATTGTTCGTCGGACCATGCTACACTTGGGATATCATGGTGCATCGAGCGGGGTTATACGCCGCACTTGAGCAAAGGATCTCTCGAGTACGTGTCTCCAGCTCGACCTCCTTGTCTGCCGGCCTCTAACCGGCAATCAAACAATTTAGTTGCGCCGACCTGGTCTATCTCCGCCACAACGGCACATCTTCTTCGAGAACCGCACTCGGACCATCGAGGGATATGGTTTGGACCGTAAAGGATGATAACAGTGTTCAAGCGTTTTGGCGAGACAGCGAGCAAAGTGAGATTCTCAACACCGATGAAGTCTGTACTCCATCGTGCTAATATCATCTCATCTCCCTTCTGTAGTCGAGCATGAGCTTCACGCTGTCATGAAACCAGAGGTTTCGTTTCTCAAGTCATTGGTGTCCCCGCCGAGAATCGTTTTGGTGAAAGACCCTGACGCTTTCATACCTCGAAACCCTGGATATATACGATCGGTGAGTGGTCCATCGCTGGCCCATCCCTACATGCTAATCTGACTTTCCCCTAGCGGCTGTTCTTCGACCCGTGATGAAGGATAATTTCACAGCTTCAGTAATGGCTGAACCCTTCCACGGTTCTGAAAGGCCTTCGAGTTGCACAGGGGACCTTGACTGCCTGCCATATTATGGGAGGTTCGAGGCTGTAGCACGAAGGGCTTCCCAGTGACCACCACCCTCTGCCAGCAATTGAGATCTCTCCATAGAGTCAAAAGGCGAGGTGGGTTGGCGTCAAAGGTGGATTTCCAACTCGGAATTATCCCTCCGAGTTTTCTTCGTCATCGGACCCCTGTATTTATCCATCGACAGTCGCTTCTCAGTAGGAATCTGTCTCTACGATATATAAATGTCAGTAACTAATACGCTGCTGATAGAACAACGTTCGCTATATACAGAGATATGTCTTACGAGCCGCTGCGAGTCATTCAAATTTGCACATCACGATTCCCTATCACAGTTACTGCTTTATACATCTGGGGTAATATTCCATAATTCACGCTGGTGTCGCTTAACATTGGCTCAATTAGTTCACCGTATTCCTGATCTTGTCCCAAATTGTCTCGCTAGGCTGCGGGTTCTCCTCCTCGATTCTGTATGAGATTGCGTCCAACGGTTCTTGAATAGTATCGCTATGCACGAGTACAGCATCGATGACTCCGGTCAGAGATTCGAAGGCATCTGGGAGGGTGGCCAAGTTAGGTTGAATGCCATTGTTCACTGCTTCAAGGGCATTGTGCAAATCGTCATTGCTTGATAGTATGGTCTCCAGCTTCTCGCGCGCCGCGCATCTCGCGTAGATCTCGGATGCTGACCAATGCATGGCCAAAGCGTAAGGGTTTGGAGGGTCGATATCCGCATTGCTTTTGAATTCAATTGTGTTCGCCGATATGGCGGAGTACTTGTCTGCGGCCACGAACCCATGTTCTTGAAGAAGCCAGACTGCCGTTGGGGTAAACGCAACGACTTGACACTGGTAGTCTTTCGGATCGATTTTACCAGTTTCGGGCTATATGATAGGGAATTAGCCAGGGAAGCAGACTTCGTCAATTGGCAAATTGGGCTGACGAAGATGGGTTTGAGGGCAAGTTCCAAGCGATCATAATATGTATGGACTCTGTCAAATGGATGAGATCAGAGTTACACGTCGATTTTGTTTGGCACTCACGTGGAGCTGAGCGTTATTGCGTTAGTGGGATCGTTGATACCGGCTCCCGTTAGACTCTCCATTTCAACACCACTGAATGATTGGATGCTGGTCCAATAGTTATTGAGCTGGACTTGCTTGTTACCCCAGTTCTGGAAATTCGATAGATCATTCTGTAAGCTGTGCTATGTGGAATCCCTTACATACTTACATTTGGGTTCTGACCAAAGTCGCAAAGCGAAAAGGGAAGGATATGAGCCGCGATGGTACATTCGATACGCCTTTGAGGCTGGGAGCTGAAACCGTGCGTGTAGTGTATCAATGAAAAAACTGAGGGATATAAACCATGATTCTACGGACCCGAATCTGACAGCAGAAGGGTCGATTCTCCCCGTTATAACACATTGACAATTGTCACGCTGCATTATCTAACGTCCTTGTCAGCCTGGATGTCTTTCATAGCTCCTGGGAACGCTAACCTTCTTCCGCAAGTTATCTTGACTACGTGAAGCAGCTGTTGCGAAAAGGTCTGCCCCCCAGATACCAAGAGGATCCTTGAAGGGGTTTGTTTCATTATTGGAGATCATTCTTCTCCCTCCTGTGACGCGGACTTATGTAGTCCATACGAGCCAGTAGGGTTACCTCATGACATCCAAGAGACTGTTGAACTTACATGGAGTAACAATATTCTTCTTAATCCACTCGGCAACCTTGCTCAGAGGCATCTCCTCTTGAGATCTGGCAGAAATGGCATTTAAGAGAATCAACTGGCCCCTCCGTGTTGGGGCGTTCTCCACGGCGGCGAGAATGATATTGCGAGACTCCTCGTCGGTGCCTTGGAGCAGGCCTATCAGTGTTTCGTAAATGGTGGCAAATTCGGGGTCTGTTGGACCATAGCGAATTTCGTTTTCAAGGTTGACGTGAGGTAAATTATGAATTACGCCTATGGTTATTGCTTGCTCTAGGGAAGGTAGCCAGAGTGAACTCATTAAGACGTATGCAAAGAAAAGGAGGATTTCAATGAGCAGTTGCGGTGTTGATGAGGCCGGGGGGTGTTGGAGAGGAAATGGACGATGAGAGATCGGCCCCATTTTATTCTTGAACGCGTATTATTCGCGAGCCCCTGACCTAGCATGTTTACGTCTGGCATTCGTAAAACGTTCTTCTCTTTCTCTTTTCTCCGAGTAGGACTTACGCCGCTTACCGAGTTTCTGGAACTTGGTAGATTCCCGAACGGCGTCGTAACACCGCAACGTCAACTATGTATGAAGGTCTGGAGTCGTATATCGAACTTAAAACACAGATGATCGCCGATTATCCACTTCAGACTGTACATGCTGCAATGGCAACTCTCATCTGGGCGGCAGTATGCTAGAGACCGTGGGGCCATCAGAAGGCTTCGGGGAGAGTGAAAAGGAGGAGAGACGCTGCAATTACGGGCAGCTGTAAAGTTGCGGCACTTTCCGTATTGGCGAGTAGTTGTGGACAATATCTCTCGGTGGCGGATAGACCACTTTGTGAGCGACTTGGTCAAACAAAATGAATCTTCATCGAGGATACTCCATCCTAATTCAACGTATAAGTTCGCAAATCATAAGATAGAATGAGTATTTCCGATGGTAGTCTGGGCGCCTGTTGAGCCCATAAGAGGGTAACGGACTCTCAAAGTCACACACATTCTTAGGAGTGTGAAAGCGCGTGCAAGGGGAGAAAACAATGTTCGGAGGCACGAAACAGAAGACGCTCGTGGATAGTCGATGCTCTATTCGGTGCTAAGATAGAAGGAAAGCGTCTATACAGGCGTTAGATGAACTTGGTGCTTTGCCGAAGTCTGGAATAATCACAGTTTTGTGCCCAGCAGTAGGAATGCCAAAAATCTAACAGTCATTAAGATACCGTGCGTTCGTATTGTCTCCTCTGAGTCCGTGAGGGAGGCGTCCTCGTACGAGGACGGTGACTGAAGAACATTTTAGCGTGTGCGAACCACCCTGGCGTTGAGCAGATTGGGGCCCAACGTAGGTTACCACCTGACACACCCCCACCCCAGCTGATAACGATTGTAGGCATGCCAGTCCATCCGCCTGGGATAAAGATGCTTGAATGGGCTGAATCCTTTGGCCGAGATCACCCGATAGACATCAGCCTGTTGCGCGGGCCGTGTGACATCATATGTAGAGGGTGCGAGACACAAAGGCAGCCGCTCCCGGTTGCTCCACCCCTTTTACCCTTCACATCGTAAATCCCTTCCGGAAATGTTTGAATACCTGGTAATGGTGGAATATTTTCAAAGTAAGGATTTTCCAAGAGAAAGGGCCTTGAACGAGGGGGTTTCCGATCCGGTAGAGCGGTATGTTTCGCAATGGCTAAGCGCATTAAGGAATTTCTTATAAGCAAGGCGCAGAGAGATACGGGAAGAAAATTCTGGTCAATTTAAGGCAATTTAAGCAGGTTTGGATCGGAGGTTTTGAGTTGGAGGCAGAGTTCTTCGGGCGTTTGTCTCCTGCCTCCATTGCCTCGGCAACAACGGAAGGCCGAAAACGTATACCAGTGGTAGAATCTATCAGAGAAATGAAAATAAATCTTCATTAGCTCCAGCACTCCGGCTCCCATAGCTTTTGCCGTGCATGTTCTCCGCCACTAATGGACAAATTCACACCACTATTCTACTCTGTCATGGCTATTGGAGGGTCCGAATGTCGAGATAGCACCGACACCGTTGACTTTAGCTTGCAATTTATTACCAGTAACTAGACCAACAGCTGCCAGCTCCACTACGGGGGACTTGAGATCTCGTTAACGAGGCCCTCCGACGCCGCCTTACCCAAGGAATCCGACTGATGCGCACACTCTTATTTATAGAATCCATTTTGATACCATACTCGGCGGTGGATTTCTCACTAATATCGGCCACAATCGAGTGATGTAACGTCGGACCGATCCATTCAGACGCAGTACTTGGCGAAGCTCAGTGGCACGCTCTTGTTCGCAAAGGCTACAAACATTGAGGGGTTTCGATAAATAGAAATGGGGAGGGGGGGTGTGCAAGAGAAACCTATTCGTCAAGTTCGGGTAATCTAGGCGGGCATGGGTCGGAAGTCTCGGGTGGGAGGTAGGGTTCGTCTGGCGTTCGTCTCTTGTCGCCATTGCCTCGGCAACAGCGAAAGGCCGGCGATGTATATCAATGATATAATCTATCACAGAATAGAAACCCGACGTTCTTCAGGTCCAGTACTCAGGCTGAATCTCTTGGCACTTACGATAAGTGAAGCGGTCCACCAGGTTCTCATATGGCGGAGGAACGGCACTTGATCGACGTATGTCCCGAACTCGCCTAACCACTCGTCGCCATATCCTTCGTGTACGTTGTAAAAAGATAGAAGTATGATGAAGAGGCCCAATAAAGCGTGTGCGTAATTTTGGATCGGGCGGCCTTTGATGGCGGGCATAATCGTGTCCTTGGCTGTGAAGTTCCTCGACGAGGAAATGGGGCCGCCTTTGCTAACCAGAGCTGTTGTTGAGGGAGCGGCGAGAGTTGGTGGGTAACTTGAGCCGAGAGTCGTTGATGTTTGGTCTCGTTCAGAGATTGCTCGAAGCGCGGTTGAGTTTTCGGGTTCGTACGTGTCCCAAGGTTCGAGAGGAGGGAGAGGCTCGCGCTTGGGTTTAAAGAAGTGAATTATTGTGCCCAGGATCATTTGACCGATATAAAGAACGAGAAGCAGGAGTCCAGCGCGCTTCGCGGGGTGCCGGTTAGGTGAGGATGCACTCGGAATGAGCGAACAGTACTTACTGTATGACTGTCCTGGAAATGGTCTTCCCCCACGTAATTATATCCAACAAACCAGCCGCCGATGATGAACGGGCCTGACACGATGAACTGAACGAACCAGTGTGCGGTAAACCACTTGGCTTTGAGGAACGAGATCGTGCGGGAGAATCTCGCAATGAAAATTCCTACAGAAGCACCAGATGAGCTTAGTACTGCTCCGAAGTTTATCATAATGGCGCCCCCGTACCTAGCGGGAGGAATACCAAAAACCCAAGAGTCATTAAAATACCGTGCGTCCGTATCGTCTTCTCCGAGTCCGTGAGGGAGTTGTCCTTGCTCAAGGTTCCATTAGACGAAATTCCCGTGGGCAATGGAATTATTGTTTGAGTGCTTGTCCCAATAACTGTGGTGGTAGCACCAGTCGCAGTGGAGAGAGCGTCAACGGTTTGAGTGAGATCCATAGTGACGCTCCCCATTTTGTCATGTTGAACGATTGTTGCATCGACTGCGCTTGATGATGGTTTTGTATTGGAGTAAGCCCAGACCATCTGGACGGCATTTTGGGCAGTGCTCGGGAGAGGGTAGGTGAATGCGATCGAGGTGGAATTCGCAGACAACTACGAACGAGGACGGTTAGCGACGTCCTATCCGATGAAGTATCAATCCCAAGGATAGGACGTACTATCGTATTTTCGGCGACGAGAGCTGCAATCTCTGTGGGGTTCGGGACCACCGTAGGCATGACGTGACCCGTCGCTGCTCGCTGAGAGATTGTGACGGTTCCATCGGCATTGGGCCAAGTAATAATCATGGCCGAATTGGACATTTTGGTGCCAAACCCAACCGCCATCCATCCTAGCCTGTCGATTGCGAATTTACTGACGAGCTGGTCTGATGTGAATGCCAAGACAACAGAGGGTCAGAACGGCACGTGACGCTGTTGCGAGCCCGGTGAATCCCGGGACCTCCACGCAGTCCTCGGAAGGGTTGACACCGGCTGACTGATGTGACCGATCACGCCCCCTTCGCATCGCTAATTTTTCCCCGCGCCAATCACATCTCGAGGATTTGAAATGCCATGACGCTCGGTCGACGGAGTGACGCAATTCACACTCACATGTTACGCTGTTCCCATTAACGACGGCGTTGACGCAGAGGCTCTGATGGGATATTTTATCGTCAGTCAGCGTTCGTCATGGCTGGTTTAGGAGGGGAGTGTGGAGATTGGAGGGTGACAGTCGGGCCATTCGCAGGGCCTCGCGAAGATAAAATCTGAGAGGACTCACTGTTCCGCAAAACTGCCCACCTGTGGCAGCTCGTACTGTGGATATCGATAGCAACGACGACACTATGACTATTGAGAAGAGCATTTCGGAAGACGTCAATCGAGCGGCTGCCTTTCAAAGACACCACCAGTCGATGCAGGATTGAGTCGAGCAAGGAAGAAGTGGCCAAGTCTGAGGAGGGGTGTTCTTGGCTTTGGACCCGTCGATGCCAGAGCGTGTCGTTTATAGTCCAGCCAGCTCCAAGAGTTTTGTTCCTTGAGGTGGCTAAAAATAGGGTGTCTCACCGCCTCGAAGCCCTGAAATACAAAGATATGCGGGGTGGACAGGAATAAACCGCTGCTTCTATAAATAGCCATGCGCAGTCGGACCGTAGCCTTTTCAAAGCTTCATTTGCACGCCTCAGCACGTTTGGGTCGCTCGGCTAATGAGCTTGATCGAGTGGATAAGAAGACGGGACTGGCAATAAACGGCGATTGGAATAACAGTTTAGCCGGTCCAACCTCTTCGGCGTTGAACGGAACAGATTGGGGGCTCGACGTAGGTTGCCATACAACGCACACTCAGCCGATGGCGACTGTAGGCATGCCCACCCATCCGCCTGAGGTCAAGGTGCTGAATGCTTGGCCAGAATCCTCGACGAGCATCAGTCTGCGGGCGCAGGCTGTGGGACATCTACAGGCACGTAGCAGGGTGCTAGGAGACACGCGTCAGGCCCCATCATCCCAGCCAATCCCAAGTCCGCGAATTGTCATCGATAATATCCGCAGCCGCCGGGGACCCTTAGCCTGTTGACAATCCTTTTGTTACTTCTAACTCCCAATAGCTGCTTTCAGTTTAAACGGGGGTCTGCGGTAGGCTGCTGTATCTTAGGCACCTCGCAGTAGCAGGGTTCTGCGGTAGGGTAAACTTGCGGTATCGAAATGGAGCTCCGGAGCTGCTTTTCCTGTTGCGTTACAGTAGGGTCTTTTGGATTTTCGTAGATTACGTGACCCCAACTTCCCCTTGGAGACAACACGCCCTCCCCCTTTTTGCACTCGTCCAAAATCCAATCCTTCCCGATGGCCGCCGAGGACGACAGCCAAGGACCACTAAAGTCTTCCAAAGGCTCGCGCACCACGGTTTCAGTGGACGGAGGCGGCCATATGGAAACGATGATGAGGATAATCTAAATTTATTACGCGCGAGCAGACTGCCGTGAGACGTCAAGGTGCGCGGGGGTACAGTACCCCAGATACCCCGCTTACAACCAGCAGCTACCAGAAGAAGGGAGGAGAATAAATCAATGAGAACAATCGAGAGGGAGAATCGAGGCTTTTAGCCAAAATACATCTCCAGGTCCACAGTCAGGAAACTCATACAGCGTTTCAACGGATAGTAAGCGGTCTTAGCGACTGTTAACACCGGCGGGAGGATGAGACGGTGGGGCGAGTCGCAAGAGCATAGTTGCGGGAGAGTCGCGCGGACAGGTGCACTCATGCAAAACTGGTTGCATTTCCCCACTGCAGAACTCTGCTACCGCGAGGCCCCTGGGGTACGGCAACCCCCCGTTTAAACTGAAAGCACCTGATATTCCCAGCGCGGAGGTGCTCCCTCGGCACTTGCCACTCTTTTGTTTCTTCAATACATTTTTTACATCGAAGGATCAAGCGCGACCGCCCTTGGAAGGGACTCCGTTGGCAGTTTCGCCTGGGAGTGATTGGATCGGTCCCGAGGGGGTTGGCGGCTGTAGCGCGTTGAGGGCGAAAGAGGGGGCTTCCTCAGTGGTGTAAATTTCCCTCTCGGCAACTGCGGAATGAACCGATGCTGGAGGGCGTTGGGATGTATATTGTCCGGGGACCTTGTCAACATTTTGGTGCTGGCACGTCTCACAGGTGTAACAAAGGGACAAGGAAGTAGGACAAAGTACTATGAATCGAGAAGCATAATTCAAGCATAAGGGAAAACATGCGAGAGAAAAGAGGGATGACACATGGGTAACACATGGGAAAGAAGGACAAAGGAAGGTAGAAGTAACAAGGACGGGCAACGAATTTAGTGAGGGGAAAGTAGGAAAGCATTAGATTGACGGTGAGCACGGAAAGGACACATGACGCAGGGCGGCAAAGCGCAAAGGTCAAAGCAGCAAGAAAGAGAGTCCCATGATCAAACTAACGGAGAAAGGAGAAAGGATCTGGGCAAAGCACCAATAAAAAGGCAAAACAAACTCAAAGGATAAGGTGCAAAAAGTGGAGGTGCGTGGGAGAAAGGGCAGAAAATACTGGTGCCACGACCCTTGCCTGTGGTTTGAAAATAGACGGTACCAGGCCAAGGGAATTTCTCTAATGGCCCGAAAACGCCTGAAATGTATATTAGACGTTTAAATACTCACAAGTCACTGTTACCGTATAGGAGAGCTTGAATGATATATTATACCCTTATTGCTCGCTACGCTCGCAATCCTGACTTCACGCGATCTTGCCTCCCCTTCAATGTTGAAGCAAACACGGGCAAGCCTGTAACAAGAAACACTTGAACAGGCCCAATCGTAATGCTTCGATTATCCAGATATATGTAATGGTACCATTATTGTAATCTCATACTCGTGTTCTGCTTATGGCAAGCTTTCTAACGAGCCCGAAATCGTCTGCCAACGACTAGTGGCCAAAGGGTCTCTCTGGCCGCTGGGACTATGGTGCCCATCAGTAGTCAAACGGCTTATTCCAATTACAATGTTGGGCTTTTTACTTAGCCGATTTCATTTAGCTTAAATGGTGTTTCTCGTATCGAATATGATGCCGCTCTTTTGCTGATAATTCTGGAAAACCTGACATCGACACTCTCCGACCCCCAACCCTCATCACTCAGAACTCTAGACCCTATAAACGCCGAGATTGACCACTTCAATTTTGCTACTGCATCGACTGCCAAAAACAATGTGGGATACCTTGGGACACCGATGACCAATGCGATGCTCAGCTTGTGACCAAGTCCACCGCGACCGAGCCGTCAAAAGACTTGTTATCCGAATACCCGCCCGAGAGGGGCAGCCTTGTACTCTTTGCAATCCTTTATCCTTAATTCCCACTACAACGCATATCCGAACGAGAATCGACCTGGTCAATGCAAGGAATATGCCGTTCTACTTCATTTCCCGACGACTTCCGAGCTACGCGAGCCTTTTGCAGCGCAGGCACTCCATATTAATTTTGGGTCCCTCTAGAATGCCGTATCTACCAAGCCATGGGCAGGACCAAAACTTTCTCACACGGAGATGGCGAGCAAAGGTTTTCAAGGCGTTCTCGCCCGCTTCATTTTCAGCAGCCACGTTGGGGCGGTTTCAGGCCCCAGCAGCTTGTTATTCAGCCCGGGTGTAATAACCTTGTTAGAGCATTGAGTCGATGGATGGCCTTGTTTATGTCGGTGATGGCTGGTTGGCTCGGTTGGAGATGGTTCAGGGGGGCCTGAGTTGGTACCTCTCCGATGCCGTCGCGCTTTCCCATTCGCAATGGCCAAGCACATTAAAAGGATATTCAGTAGGTAGGAAGCATCTAGATACATTGGGAGCCTTTTGGTCGAGTTAGGACAATCTAGGCAGGTCCGAAGTCATGAGTTGGAGGCAGAGTTCGTGGGGCGTTGGTCTCCTGCCTCCATTGCCTCGGCAACAACCGCGCCATCAAAGCCCTCCCCATCCAGAATTATGCACACGCTTTATTAGCCTCTAGCACTTTACAACGTGCACGAGGGATATGGGTATGAGTGTTTCTTTGCGTTTGGGTCGAACGTCGATGAAGTGCCGTTCCTGAGGCATATGAGAGCCTGCTGGACCGCTGACTGATTGGTTGGGGTCCATAGTGGCGGTGCCCATTTTGTCGTGCTGAACGAGTTTGGCATCAACTGCGCTGGACGATGGTTTGTTAGCCGAGTAAGACCAGATCATTGGCACGGCATTTTGGGCCTTTTTCGGGAGGGGGTAGGTAAATGCAATTGTCGTCGAGCTCGCAGACAACTACAGAATAGAAAAGGCGAGTGAGGTCACATCGCAATGAAGTATCGACCCCAGAGACGGAATTACAATCGTGTTTTCAGCTGCGAGAGTAGCAATAACGGTTGGGTTCGCAATCACCGTAGGTATGACGTGTTCCGTCTCTTCGCGTTGAGAGATTGTAATGGTTCTATCCGCGTTGAGCTAAGTAATTACCATAGGCGAATTCGATGCCAAATCCAACTGCAATCCATCCTAGTTTTCGATCGCAAATTGACTGACAAGCTGGTCTATGTGGATACTGAGGACGGCAGCGGACGGTCAGCACCCGGGGGCACGTGACGGTGTTGGGTATAGCGGCATAGTGCTCGGATAATCACACCGCCTTGAGGTCTTGATCAGTGTACCCATACCCGCCCACCCAATCACATTCCGGGGATTATGACAACGTCGTGTCAGATATCAACCAATTCCTCAGCATGGTATCCTCCTGTGTCGCCTCCCCCTCCTTTCCTTGCGCCTCCGGCAGAGATGTAAGTGGCGCCACTCCCCCAACGCCTAACATCAACTGAAATCAAACAGCATTCGAAGCCCGCAGCCTCTCCCGCCTTATCGAGCTCCGTGTTGAGGATTGAAAAGCCGCTGGACACGTCCGCTTCCCAATACTCATTTCGCACACCTGCACGCGTCTCCGCGACATCGTCCACTCCATCCCCATGCTCTCGACCGACATCAACTTTGTAGGTGGTAAAACCCATCCAGGCGCTTATGACGAAATTGCCGCTCGTTTGGAACGAAGCTCATCGGTACCCATCGACGTGGCAGCTTCAAACATCACAACAAAAGAAGATGTCGAGATCTTTTTGCGTTTGGTTTACCCACACGTCAGAAGATGGAGGAGTTTCGACTTAAGCGTGTTGGACGCTGATGTGGCTGCCACGCTCATGGAGAACTTGTTGGATGAGGCTCCTATTCTGGAGAGGATGAACCTGTCGGGACCTGGTGATTCAGTCATCAATCCGTTTGGTGGACGAGCTTCTAACCTCCGACACCTGTCTATAAGGGGCATGTCCTTGAAGTGGGACGGTCCCCTTTTCAATAACCTTCATACCCTTTCCATCCATACCCCAACATGGACCCAAACCTCGCTCCTCGGTGAATGTAAGTGGACCTTGGTTTCATTCCTCCCATCGAGTTTATTTTTTCCGTGCTTGTCCGGTTAAGTTTCGCCGGGCACAGAGCGATGCAACCTTATGTATATAGTCGTCTTATTGCTCTCCAAAAGCCTCCGCCCGGAGACACGCCCGTGCGTGCAAACACGGTTAAAAAGCAAATGCTGACCACCTCATTCCCTCCTCCTACAGGGCATCACCTCAAGAAACTTAAAATCCGTTCAGACTACTTAAAGCGCATGCAACTCCGCTTCAGCTCGTCACACGTCGTAGCTCCACATCTCGAATGCCTAGAACTCAACGGCATCACTGAAGAGGACGTCGTCCGCCTGCTGTCTCATGTCGAAATGCCCCACTTGACTCGCCTGCTTTTCACTCACATCATAGACTCTCCAAACCAGGTCAACACTCAAATCTTGCCTCTTCCCGCCCTCCGGGTCTTGCGCTTGCACGCTACGGAAATGTGCCAAGACAACCTTCTCAACGTGCTCCGCAAAGTCCCCAACCTGCACAACATCTCCTTCGAGGATTCCTCGCCCATCCCATCGTTCATTACCGAATTGACAACCCGTCCTGAAGACCAAGATACCTGGGTCATGCCCTCCCTTCAAGACTTCCGAGTTATGGCTTTGAAAAGGCCAACGCTCATCGTGCTTACGACGATTCAGACATTGCAAATGCGTTGCAGAGGATGGTTCGGCAGCGAGAGGATGCGGTCAAAATGCGCGCGAAGATGTGCATTTTCGAAGGCGAGAGGGACGACTTGACCAGGCATGCGGCGGAGTGGGGAGTTGAGAGGCCGTACAAGCGTGTCCATTCAATCACTTCGGATGGGGAGACACAGTGAAAGGAGCGGGGAAAAAGATTTGAAATAGGGGTTTTGCGATGGTGGGCACCCTCAAATGCGTAGCTGCCTTCCATAGTCTGACGGATTACTGATGGCTCGATCGACCGCTCGATGAAGTATTCTCGTTCTCTAGATCCAAACCTAAACACTTTCACCAAACAAGAATCCATCCACCCTTTAGACGATATACAACCAACTCTAGACTACTGGGTAAAGCATTTTGAGAACGTCGATCGAGCGTCTGTCTTTTAAAGATAGCCGTAAATGATATAAGAATCGAGGCAGGAAGGCACGAAATGGTCAAGTCTGAGGAGGGTATTCTCGGCTGGTTCTGACCCGTCCAATATCAAAGCGTATCGTTTATAAGTTTATAATATAGCCAGCTCCAACTCTTCGATCCTCAAGGCAACCAGACATAGAATGTCACTGCTCTAAGGCCCTTAAATGCAGAGGATCTGTGAAAAATTTGGGGAGGAGAAGAATCTGGCTAATTTTATAAACAGCAGCGCGCAGTCAGGAATAGCCTTAAAACTTCGTTCGAACACCTTACGCGTTTGGACCGCTCGCCTAATGAGCGCAATTGAAAGAGCAAGAAGGGGCCGATAATCAGCGTCGATTGGAATAACATTTTAGCTGGTACGAACTCCC
This sequence comes from Tulasnella sp. 424, assembly GCA_019633425.1. Classification (NCBI taxonomy): domain Eukaryota; kingdom Fungi; phylum Basidiomycota; class Agaricomycetes; order Cantharellales; family Tulasnellaceae; genus Tulasnella; species Tulasnella sp. 424. Next base: position 50,265 of record WSUB01000207.1, read on the forward strand.
CAGCGTTAAGCAGACTGGAGCACGATGTAGGTTGCCTGACAACACTCCCAGCTGATAGCGTTTGCAGGCATGCAGCCCATCCACCTGAGCTCAAGATGATCAAATGGGCTGAATACTTAGTCGGGACCACCCGATAGCCACTAGTCTATTACACGGGCTATAGGACAAGTAGATTTCCGATGTCGTACCGCTCTCCCATTCGCAATAGCCAAGCGCATTAAAAAAAGTGAGCAAGTAAAAGCATTTAGATACGGTGGGAACCCCTTGGTCGGGTTGGGACAATCTAAGCAGATCGGAAGTCTTGAGGTGGAGGCAAATTTCGTCGGGCGTTGGTCTCCTGCCTCCATTGACTCGGCAACAACGAAAGGCCGGAGACGTATACCAGAGGTATAATCTATCATAAAAATGAAAATAAATCGTCATCAGATCCGGTACTCAGGTTGAACCTCTTCGAACTTACGATAACCATAGCGGTCCACCAGGCTCTCATATGCCTCAGGAACGGCACTTCATCGACGGTCGACCCAAACGCGAAGAACCACTCATACCCATATCCCTCGTGAACGTTGTAAAGCGCTAGAGCAATTAAGCAGAGGCCTAATAAAGCGTGCGCGTAATTCTGGATCGGCCGGCCTTTGATGGCGGGGAGGATTGTGTCTCTGGCTGTCGGCCCCTTTGCCATGGGAGTGGGACCGCTTTCGTTGACTAGAGCCGTGGTCGAGGGACCAGGGAGAGTGGGTGGGTAGGTTTGGCGGACGGAAGATGATGTATGTTCTGGGTGAGACATCGGTTGAAGTGCGGTGGATGTTTTGGGTTCGTGGGCGTTCCAAGGTTCTAGAGGAGGGAGAGGTTTGCGCTTGGGTTTGAAGAAGTGAATTATGACGCCGAGAGCCATTTGGCAGAGGTAGAGAACGAGGAGCACAAGTCCAACGCGCTTCGCAAAGCAGATAATTAGGTGGGGATGGACTCCGATACGAGCGAATAGTGCTTACTCGATGATTGTCCTGGAAATGGTCAACCCTCACGTAATTATAGGCGGTGACCCAACCGGCAAGGATGATTGGGCTTGAAACGATGAACTGGACGAACCAGTGTGCGGTGAACCACTTGTCTTTGAGGAATGGGATGGTGCGGGAGAACCTCGCGATAAAAATTCCTGCGCAGAAGCCAAAGCGAGTTTGTCTCCTAGTAGTACTAGTCTAGCATCATTGCGCTCACGTACCTATAGGGAGGCACACCAAAAACCCAACAGTCATTAAAATCCCGTGCGTCCGAATCGTCTTCTCCGGATCCGGTAGGGGAACATCATCGCTCGAGTTTCCATCAGACGATGCTCCGGTAGGCAGCGGAATGATTGTTTGAGTGCTTGTCCCGATCACTGTGGTCGTAGCGCCCTTCCCAGTGGAGAGAGCGCCGACGGATTGAGTGAGGTCCATAGTGGCGGTGCCCATTTTGTCGTGCTGAACGAGTTTGGCATCGACTGCGCTCGAGGACGGTTTGTTAGTCGAGTAGGACCAGATCATTGGCACGGCATTTTGGGCCGTTTTCGGGAGGGGGTAGCTAAATGCGATTGTCGTCGAATTCGCAGACAACTACAAAGGAGAAAGGTAAGCGACGCCCCGTCGCAGTGAAATATCGACCCCAGAGACGGAGCTTACAATCGTGTTCCCAGCGACGAGAGTAGCAATATCGGTGGGGTTCGCAATCACCGTAGGCATGACGTGTTCCGTCGCTTCGCGTTGAGAAATCGTAATGGTTCCGTCCGCATTGGGCCAAGTAATCACCATGGGTGAGTTCGGCATCTCGGTACCAAATCCAATTGCCATCCATCCTAGTTGGTCGATTGCGAATTGACTGACAAGTTGGTCTGTGAGGGATGCCGGGAACGGCAGTGGGTGGTTAGTAATGGGGCACGTGACAGTAGGGTGGGGGTGCAGCGAAGCTGGCCGAGTTGTCCACATATTGCTCGGATGAGTTGACACCGATCGACTGCGCAGCAACCGATCACAGCCTTGGCGTCTTCGATCAGTGCCACCCTACCAGCCCATCCAATCATATGCCGAGGATAATTATGATAACGTCATGCCGCTTGGCTGACAAGCTTTGCGACACATTGCACACTCACAAGTTACGCTATTCCCGTTCACGACTGCGTTGACGCAAAGATTCTGTTGGATGTTCGTAACGGTTAGCATTAGTCGTGGTTGGTTTGAAGAGGGGAGCGTGCAGGACGAAAAGTTGCATTAATACTCTGGGCGGACGACTTGCAAAGTCTCAGAAGGTAAACTCACCGTTCCGCAAAACTGCCCACCTGTGGCAGCTTGTACTGTGGATAGCAACAACGGAAGTGCTATTAGGCGAAGCATCGAGTACGTCGAACGGCTCCCTGACACCAAGAGCATGAATGATGGGGAAATCGAGTTGAGCAAGCGCGAAATGGTCAGTTTGGAGCTCTCAAAATGGAGTAGTGGTAATGAGGGTTTTGGCTGGCTTTGGTTGTCAGGGTGCGCCCTTTATAGCGGCGTCAGAGCTTTGATCCCGAAGTACCGAAAATAAACCCCCCTCTGCCGCGAGTGTGGAGCGGGCTGTGAACAAAAAGCGGATAGGAACGTCGAGACAACTTCCCTAAAAAGCAATGCTCAGTCAGGAACAGCTGGATCTCATTTGGACGCCTAGCTCACACCTATTTAGACCGCTCGGGACAGGAAGGCACGTTATTGCGACCGTAAGTAAACCCGATAGGAATGGAATGGAGTTGGTGCGAAACCTCCGTCGTCGGGCACTTAGCGGATCGCGGTCGATACAGAGAAACCCTGTCTTAACACTCGACTTTGGTTAAATCCTTGGGTAGGACGGTGTTGACGCGCACTGGTTTCGGGCGCTAACCGTGGGAGAGGTGCAAGTGAGACGGCATCCGCTTCACCGCTTCACCCCTTCACATCGTATCTCTACCATAATGTCTGAGGATATTGCGATGGTGGAGTCGTATCCAAGTGCTGATTCCGACAAGAGAAAGGCCGTTGACCTAGGAGACTCCGACTCTGATGATTTCGGCCAGGCCAGTTTGTCTTCGGTGCGCCATTTAACCGCCGAAGGCTTGCTTTCAGATGACTGACCCATTTGTACACAAAAACCTTTCTAAGACCGCACAGAGAAGAAAGAGACTGGAGCCGGCCAATGTTGCAGGGAATCCCATCCTCGGCATAGTCGATGAGCCCTCGGTCCAACCCGGCGCTCCACTGGGGGAGGACGCCGAAGAACTCCAAGGAAACCTGGCTGCACCTGGTACTCCTATCCTCTCCGGCGGTTACGCAAACATCTTTCGGGGCATATGGAGAAGTCTCGATGGCACGATAACGGTCGTTGCCGTCAAAACACTGAAGCCGATCCGTCCGACATCAATGACATTCAGGCCTGATCCCATCGCCTTACAGAAGGGAAGGGAGAAGGCGAGTAAGCCCTACAGAATCTGTTTCGAACTCATTATAACTATATCTGGGACACAGCGCCTGAGACGTGAAGTCGCTGTTTGGGCTCGTCTCGTTCACCCAAATATCCAACCTCTCTTGGGGTTTAGGACCCAGTCCGAACCTTGTCTCGTCAGCCAATGGTGCGAGAACGGAAATTTGGTGAACTATCTTGACGGCAATCCCAACCTCTCTCGGCCCGGAAAACTGCAACTGGCGGGTTTTTCGATCATATTTCTTTTTTTTTACTCCTGTGCTCACTCCAGATTTTCTAGTTAGTACAGGTTGCGAGTGGGCTTGCTTTTCTTGACTCTCAGTCACCCCCCATCTGCCATGGTGACATCAAACCCGAGAATGTCCTCGTGAACGGTTTGTGCGAGGCAGCATTATCCGATTTTGGCTTAAGTCGGGTCATCCAGGAGCTTGATGCTTCAACCGGTTTTACCACTGGAGACGGGCCTAAAGGCAGCCAAAAGTATATGGCTCCGGAGCTATTTGAAGAGGAAAACTCGGAGCCAACATTGGAAACCGATGTGTACGCTTTTGGTGGGCTGGTACTGACGGTACGTCTTCGAACCGGGACATTGGACCGCAAGCTGAAGGCTTGGTTATCAGGTGATGAGCGGGAGCCCTCCGTTTGCTCGAATCAAGGCGCCCGCAAAGGTCCTATTTCGCATAGTGAATGGAATACACCCGAAACCCGAGGAACATCCGGGCTTAGAGGAAAACGATTCTCTTTGGTCTCTGATGTGTCAATGCTGGGCCCGCGAACCGTCGATGCGCCCTATAATGAGTAATTTAAAGATCGAGGTTAGTTCTTTGGGCTGGGTTATGGTATATTTGAGGACGCGCCGAAATGACTTTGGTTTTACTTTAGCTCCGACGTCCCCGCAAACCTCTAATGCTCCCTCAAATAAGTGATGTGATGGCCAAGGTTAGTGTTTTGGGTTGCGATAACAGAAATTTGATGAGCCGTCAAGATGACCTTGTTTTGAATTTAACTAAAGGAACGACCTGACAATATTCCGGCTCCGACAAAGTAAGCAATCTGCGGTCCGGTTTACAGACCTTATCCGTTTGCTGAGAGTAATTTGCCTTCCTCCAATATCGCTCACGAGATGTCGTTTGTCACATTCAAGGTCCTTTCATTGTCCGGTCTTGGGATGCGACTATAGGTTGGTCCACCGCATCAACTTTATATCCCTCTCTAAATCATTCACCGCGTCCCCAAATTCTCTTGTAAATACAGAAATGAGCGCAAGGAATCCGTAAAGCAGCACATACGCCGTCGGCATCTGGATTCTGTCTATCTTGAGGTCGTCACGATGCCCCAACCTGGGGCCGAGATCCGCATCAAACTATGATCTTGAGTCTCGCGCTAGCGTACCAGAATATCCGCTTTCAGCTCCCATTGTTCAACCGTGGTTCCCAACCTTTCAACCGCCGTTGGATCATCCTAGAGCCCGAGGTCTTGGCCTTGCCTGAAGTGCAAGCTCCCCTGGAAAAAGGGACAGTTTTGATTCGGATATTCAATCTCCACTTTTAACGGTAACCAACCGATATTTTTTCTCTCTGCCACCTTCTGTACTGGTTTGTAAGCGGGGTGTCTGCGGTACCGTCTCGCGCACCTTGACGTCAGTCTGCTCGCGAGCAATGCATTTAAATTACCATAAAAACGTCCTCCATTTGATAGAACCACACCCTCTGATTGTACGCGCGATCTGCGGCGAAGCCCAGCGGGCTCTAGCTCACGTTAAATTCTCTCAAATCAGCAGAGCGCAAGGGAGGGAGCGCGAACAGAGGAAGAAGCGAATATTCATTAAGCCGTCCGTGGGGGGACCAGCGAATTCCGAAACAAGTAGATGAATAGGAGTGAAAATGGACCTCCGACTTACGCCAAAGGCGTTTTTGGACTCTTGCGAACCCCGAGGTGGGGCCGTCCTTGCATCTGTTCCCTGTTTGCACTGCCGGGGCAACAACGGAAGACCGATGAGGTAGATGCACAGGATGATCTGACACGAAATCCTTGACCGGAATTAGTTCTCTAGTCTGGAGAGTTCAAGGAAAGGAAAGGGACACGTACGATAAAACACGTGATCCACCAAGCCCTTCTGTAAACTCCTCAAAAGCGCCACCCTGCTGATAGGCGTTCCAAACGCTTTCGGCCACTCATCACTATACCCTCATAAACGTTATAAAATGACAGCCCGATGGTCTTCAATCCCAAACTCGCGTGCCATAATTCTGAGACGGGCACCCCGTGATGGCGGGGACCACCGTATCCCTCGCCGAAGTTTCGTTCATAACGGTCCTTCCTCTGCTCTTCGGTCCCATGGTAGACTGAGCTCTAGCGGTAGGCTTTGCTTGACGCGGAATAATGGAGGTGGGATATCACGGGCTGTTCGGTGGGCAGGCGGAGGTGCGAGGCAAGTGCGGACTTTTCGGGAGCGGAATCGGGCGTGGTGGTGGTGGTTGCGGTGGAGAGAGGAGGACCAGGTTTTCGAGTGGGTTTGATGAAGTGGATTATTGTACCCCAACCCATTTGGACGAGGTAAAGAATGAGGAGAGCTAGTACAGCACGTTGGCAAACAGAAAGAGGGTTAGGTCAGAATTGTGGTATCCGCGGATAGGAGAATAGCAAAGGCGCTCAAAGTGTGATTACCTTGGAAGTGCATGTTGCCACCGTATTGATGCCGCAGGGCCCATCGGGCAAGGATGATGGGTCCGAATACGACGGACGGGACGAATTAGCGAGCGGTGGACTGCGTATCTTTGACGAAAGGAATTGTTCTGGAGAACCGGGCGACGAAAGTCACTGACATCTGTGAGGATTAAGATCACTAGTGAACATAAGGTGTGATAGATTCCCTCCTACCGGAGCAACGCCAACCATCGATAAACCAAGCGTGCTGACCCTTTCTGCCATGCCATGAGTGCGATGTTGGACCTTGTGTTTCCATTATTCGACGAGGATCTGGGAAGAGGGAGAGCAATGGATTGCGTGCTCGTTCCGATGACGGTCATGATAGCGGGAGTTCCGGTGCGAAGGGCGTTGACGGTTGTGTCATGTCGATGGAGAACGTGCCCACGTTGTCATGTCTGCGCGAGGGTAGCGTGGGCGGCACTCGAGGAAGGACGTTGACTCGGGCATGCCCCGATGAGAGGTACGGCGTCGAGGGATGAAGTCGAAACTGGGTGTCTCAATGCGATGACGGCCGAATTCGTGGCTAGTCGGGAACAGCAGGGTGGATTAGAGTTCGGCGATGCTCGAGAGATCATCAACACCAAATAATGCGGACGATAGACTTGTCCCATTCCAAGCTTGGTTGCTCTTTGTGCCTAATTTGCGACGACAGTGGGCGTTGCATGCGCAGGAGGGGAGAGCGTGTCATCGTTGGGCCTAGAGATGACCTTGGGAGTGTCGGGCTTCCGTAACCCAAGTCCAATCCCAACTGCTCGAATCCGAGTCGATCTCTGTTCCCGGGGGAGGGGGGTTGTTGTTGCACAGGATGAGATCATGATGAGATCAGGGAGATCACCCCACGTGATTTGATTTTCAAAACAGAGATAATAAACGAAAACGAGATAAACAATGGAAAGGTTTTCGGGATATACGATCAAAATGACGGTGCCGCTTCTTGGCACGCGTATGTACCACGGGTGTCATCAGCATACTGCCAGACCATCAGACGGTTAGTAATGAGGCACGTGACAGTGTGGCCTGTAGTGATGATGGCCGAGTTGTCCGCATAGTGCTTTGGATGAGCTGATTGAGCGACTGCGCAGAATCATTCACAGCCCTGGCGTCTGCAAATTTGATCGGTACACTCCTCCCCGCCCACCAAATGCGGAAAGACAAGAGGTGGAGCTGCTGAAGAAACAGCTAGATGCGTACTTTTAGGACTTGGTTATTATCTGCCAAAACACCAAAACAATCGAACAACAGTACCGCGTCTTGGGACTGGGCGAAGATCGGGGTTACCGTTCACGGATGTGCCATATATAGGTCCTGGATATCACCCGCGCAATACCGGACGATCCGAATAATCCCAGCCACCACCACGTCCCCCAATCCTTTCCCCCAGTTACTCAGGAATTCCCGAGAGTTATAAATGGGATTCGAAAAGAAATAATACTCACAGATCACCGTTGTGGGAGAGCTTCAATGAAATGATTATAGACCCGCAAGTTTGCCTCCCTTCATCAAGCAACGCTGATACTTACCACGGCATAGTATGGGCAAGACCAAGAGGCGTTGGCCTGGAAATCTTCGTACTGTTCTAGCTTGCTTCATTATCAGTAACCGCATTGGGGAGAAGGAGGACGACATGAGACGCCAGTTGGGCCATGTTGCAACGTTGGTGGCGCGGGTCATGGCATGAACCGTGAGACTAGACCGGAGGTGCAAGTGATCATGAGACGCTCACACCCTCCCCCTCATATCGTGTATCTCCGCCGCAATGTCCACCTGATGGTTAAAGAAATCGTCGACTTTGTCCTTTCTCTGCGAAATGCTTACCTAACTTACCTGCGTGCCTGCAGGCACCACTACCCCACCTTTCCTCCTAACCCGACTCTCGCTCCCCCTCCTTCCGTTAATTGCCTCTCACTCTCTTATTCCTCTCCTTTGCTGAGTTTTTTTGCACGCTTTGACTCTCTTTTCACTCATCTCTTTGTTTTCCTTCCTGTGTGATTACGATCATGCGGGTCTGATCGATCCCCTTTTTTCCCTTTTTGGCATGATCGCCTTTGTTTGCTCATGAGCTTGCCGATCACCCTACCTGCTCTGCCCGCTAGCCCCATCTTTGCTGCTTTCCTTGCACATCCGCATCCATACTTAGACTGCCTCGCTTTTCTCTCTCTCTGCCCCTCGCTCCGTACTCTCGGTGTCTGTCCGACGTCCTCCCCTTCCGCTTTGACCTTTCCTCTATTTAACGCCCGCTGTTGCCACTCTAGTGACGGGACGTCGAAGGTAACTGCTCCGCCGGCTGACACCGGAGCGAAGCGTAGGAACTCCCTTGTCTGAGTATATAGAGATGGCGGAGTCATATCCAAGCATAAATCCTCTCAAGAGAAAGGGCGTTATTCAGGGAGAGTTTGGCTTCGGTCAGGGTGTTTCGCATTCAGTTGGGGAAGATGCTGAGGTACGGTCACCATTTCAACCGCTGAAGATACCCTTCCCGATGACTAACCCATCTGTACACCAGCCCATAGAAAAAAGAAGGAGAATTGAATCGGAAAATGTTGCAGGAAATCCCAGTTCATTCGGAATGGTCGATGAACCCTCTGTCCACCCCAGCATTCCGTTCGGGGAAGACGCCGAAGAACTTCAAGGAAACTTGTTAGCACCCGCACTGCCTATCCTCTCTGGGGGTTACGCGAATATTTATCTGGGCATATGGAGAAGTCCCGAAGGCACTCTAATGGATGTTGCCGTCAAAACGCTGAAGGCGATCCGGCCAACAACCATGTCATGCAGACCTGACCCGATCGAGCTACATCAGTGAAGGGAGAAGGTGGGCAACCCCTAAAAGTTCTATCTCCAACTAATAGTAACGGTAATTACGACATTTGGAATACAGCGCCTGAAACGTGAGGTCGCTGTTTGGACCCGACTCATTCATCCAAACGTCCACCCTTTGCTGGGGTTTAGAACCCGGCCCGAACCTTGTCTCGTCAGTCCATGGTGTCAAAATGGAAATTTGGTGAACTATCTCGACAACAGTCCTAGTCTCTCCCGGTCAGACAAGCTCCAGCTGGTCGGTTCTTTTATGAAAGTTTTCCCCTGTGCGTTATGTGCTCACTCCAGTTGTTCTAGCTGGTACAGACTGCACGCGGACTTGCTTTTCTTCACTCTCAGTTGCCTCCTATCTGCCACGCTGACATTAAACCTGAGAATGTCCTCGTGAACGATTTGTGCGAGGCATCATTATCTGATTTTGGTTTAAGTCGGGTCATCCAGGAGCTTGATGCTTCGACCGGTTTTACCACTGGGGACAGGCCTAAAGGGAGCCAAAACTATATGGCCCCGGAGCTATTCGAAGAGGAAAATTCGAAGGCAACATTAGAAACCGATGTGTACGCTTTCGGTGGACTGGCGCTGGCGGTACGTCTTCAAACTGGGCCGTTAGGCAGCAAACTTAGGGCTTGGTGATCAGGTAATGAGCGGCAGCCCTCCATTTGCTCAGATCAAGTCGCCCGCAAAAGTCCTATTTCGCATAGTAAATGGAATGCACCCGAAACCAGAGGAGCATCCAGGCCTACAGCTCAATGACCCTCTTTGGTTTATAATACTTCTATGCTGGGACCGCGAACCTCGGACTCGCCCCACGATAAGTGATGTCGCGATTAATGTTGGCGCTTCCTGCTGAACGATATTCTGCGGACCCACTCAGCTGACCTTTGTTTCTACCCTTGAATTTAGTTAAGGGAGCAAAAGAAAACCTACATTGACCTAGAACGTCGCCCACCTCTGCCCAACAGCGCACAATCAGACTTTAAACCGCTCCAGTCTATAGTACAGCCTGGCTCCACTGTTCAGGGACCCCTTCCTGATTCACTATTCGAGGATATAAAACTGCCAGCTAAACCGACTACACAAGGGACGCACAGCAACATATACAAAGTTCTATTACAGGAAAATGAGGTAGTAAGAACTTTATGTGTCAGAGTATTTCGGATACGTGGCCTGGATGTGGATCCGAACGTCACTGCCGAAGAGCGGTTCGAAAGGGTGAGTTTGTCTCGTATCCTTACGAAATCTAGCCCCGAACACTTTAACCTAATTCGGGTTGATTTAACAGCGGATCAGGAGGGAAGCTCTAGTTTGGACCGCTGCCAAGCACCCGAATGTTCTCCCGCTCCTTGGATATCAAATGGTCGAGGGTACTCCCTGGCTTATCTCTCCTTGGGTTAGTAATGGAAACCTGGCTGCGTACCTGAAGAGTCATGATGTCTCCAGGCTGGAGAAGCTGAAGATGGTGAGTGCTGTGCATGGGAAAATTCATGTTTTGGCCACTATGAGTCTAGTGGCTGGGATTTTCAACCTTCGCTGATGATGCAGAACTGGCCCTTACCAAGGACGATTGAACCGTGAGATCTAGCGGAACTCGGGAAATCTGGCCATGTGATTCCATGGCGCTAAAACCCCTCATTTTGCAACATAATCCCAGCGTTGGATTTAAGTGTCTCCTATGCCAAAAGTCCAGCGGCACACGGTAGATGCGACAAGTTTGTCCCCACCTGCAATGACAGCTTTAACCGTGGCCACTGGGTAATCTGAACATGGGGCTGGTTCGATTGGGCCAGGTGAGTTTACTTCTTATGTAAGTGTAACCTCTGCAATTGCCGTGTTCGGTTGGGGAGCTGCATCAGGTCGGATTGCTTTATAGCGCGCTTTCCTGGTGATATCGACCGGTCTGACTGATTATAGCTCCCAGGTATCCTGATCAGGAAAGTAAATGAATGGCGTCACTTTATAGCGCGCTTTCTCGGTGATATCGACCGGTCTGGCTGATTACAGCTCCCAGGTATCCGGATCAGGAAAGTGAACGAACGGTGTAATTAGACTAGTAAAGATGATTAAGTTACCAAAAGGGGAGTAGCTAAAGCTGAGACAAACTGAAACGAGGGTATTCGGAGATAAAAGGGCAAAATGAAAGGGCAAAAGAAAGGAAAGGGGGCGGTCGGATGCGCACGCACCAGCGCAAAACAGCCTATTACTTATAATTAATCATCCTCATCTTCCTCGTCGTCATTCTCGTCTTCGTTGTTGTCAATGATGTTGCTCGCAGAATCGTTGTCACCTGAGGTTCCTGCTTTCTTTCTACGGTTGCGGGTTTTCCTCTTGTTCTGCATGCAACTGATGACGAGTTCGCGAGCGGGCCAATCCCCTTCAAATCTCTTGAGGTACGGGTTCTGTTCCTTGACCTAGGGGAGCACAGCAGGGTGAAAACTACGTTAGCAAAGTTGTTTATCTAGAGCATATGAAAGAACATACCATGCGGTAACAGTCGGTAAGGCGAGAGGCCTCCTGCCGATGGAATGTCTTCTTCCAGTCGAGTCCCGCCGCTGTTATTGCCTCTCGGACGCTTGCCAGGATAGTGAGATACATGTCGGTGTTGCCCTCAAGTTGAAGTGCCTTGCGGAGCGTCCACCCTTTCTTGCCACGCTCGCCATCCGGACGAGGGATAAGTCGGGCGTCTTGCAGGGTCTTCTCCTTGACATACATCGACTTGTACTTGCGGTACTTGCGGACGGACTCCTCGGCAACTTTGAGGGAGGCTAGAGGGGTAGAGATGAGTGGGGGTCAGACCGAATTTCGTGCCGAGATAAAAAGACACGAAGATACAGAGTAAGGACATACCTCGGGTCTCCTCAAGTTCACGAGCAAGCATGGCGATCTGTTCCTTGGTCGAGAGGCGGGCCTTCTTGCTAGGTCGAGTTGCCAGGGCGGTTTCGGCCTGGGCATCGTCGACGGTTTCAGCTGGCGACGCTGGGGAAGCTTGCTGAGGTGGAGCGGCAGGGGGCTGCGATTCAGGAGCGGAGGTTGCTGCTTCCGCATCAACGGCAGCGGCGGTTCTCTTACGGGTGTTGCGAGCCATGAGACGATGGGTTAAAAGAAGAAAACGAGCGACAGGGATACGAGGGAAAAGTGTATGAGGGGAGTCACAGCATGTACAAGTTGCGGAGCATGGTCCTATTTCAATGGTGATGTCGGGGCTGGAGGATCTTGGGGTTTCGAGGTCGCTGGTGTCATCGTCACTGTCATCGGCGATTTCAGACACTGTGACTGCAGGCGAGGTTGTACATGATGAAAAAAATGTGGAGGTTGAAGGTCCGTCGCTGGGCGCTGATGCGTTCAACGCTAACTCGACAGCTTCCATCCAATCAAAGTCCTACCCATCGTCATGCGATCCAAAGTTTTTGAGATCGACCTGTGCATACCTGGGTTTTTTGGACACCTGACTCACCTCCGGTTTGGACATTTTGGGAATGGCGTGATTTTGAGGTTGTGATGCAGGCGACGTTGAAGCGATTTGTTCCTGGAACTACCTGGGAGATTGAAAGCCGGGGACTTGAAGATGTCAGCAGAGCACGGCATTGAGGGTTTTATATTCAGTGGCATTGAGTGCGTGACCTGGGCTGGAACGTAATGGGAGTAGTTGAGAAAAAAACCTGAGGTGGTTCGCACGGTCAAGTTTGCCTTGCACTCGACCTTATACTAGCACTCAATATCCCAGACCCAAGATGCCCCAGCTTCCCCTTCATCCTTGCTCTCTCGTTTTCGATGGCTCAGGACAAAGATATCGAAGACAGTCTACCTCCGGCATACAAAGCAACTTTACCCGTCGCTCATATTCTTCGCTATGAGATTTCATCGCCAACCGACCACACCTCAGGCTCAGCACTCCACTTCCCATCAAGTGCCCAGCCTTTTTGCAATGATCAAGCCCAGAGCGGGCCTCTAGCCTCTACAGCTGCCTACTCCAATGCTCCTGGAGGCTTCGCTTCAAGTGGTCAATCCGAAACACATGAGCATGCAATCGCGGTGCCTTGTTCTGTCTGCTTGCAACCTCAGGCAACATCTCCTATCCGCCTTACCTGCCGTCATACCATCTGCGCCAGTCATTCAAAGGAGTTTACCTTATCTTTCTGTCAGTGGTGTCGTGACTTTCCAGAGCTTGCCAGGGGCTCGATTGCGGACCTTCTCCGTGCTGGTCCCGGCGTCAGTTTCCCAGAGTATCAACTTGGTGAGCCAATTCGAAGCCCCTGCATCAAGCCTGATTGGATACCCAATGTACTTACATTTACATAAGGTAACTACTTTGCGTTTACCCAGGCCCATCATGAGGATACAGAGTCGGAGGACGAGAAGAATGCTGCTTGCTCATCAGGATCATCTCCGTTCCTGAAGTCCCCAACTGGTGAGCAGTAAAGTCCGTGAGTAACTACGAGATATTCAATATCTAACTCCTCTAGGATCGGTTGTTGAAGCTATGTCTGGCGATTCTGGAACACTTTCCCCTCTGGCCGACAATACCCTGGACAACGGCATTCAATCAACAACGGCAGGTATGTACTTGATTCTAACCCTCCTATGATCTGATATACTAACTTCTGCCAAAGATGTTGTAGTGCAGACAAACTCGCCCTCAGCACCCCAGCCTAGCGCCACTCATTCACTCCCAACCTCGTCCGCGGCTTGCCGGCGCTCTCCCAGCAGCACCTCGTTGGACTCATCGTCATCCGGGTCTTCCTATCGATCATACCTTGCATGTACAAGGAGCGAGATGGAAGAAGCCATCCGGCTTGTTGAGGAGCAAGAGGCGATTTATTTTGGTGGGGTCACAATTAACGATGACAGTGATCACGATGTTCACATGCGTGGGCCTTTGGACGAGGATTAGATAGTTTATCTTGCTTCTCATGGGGCTCATACTCAACAATGTAGTCCTGTATTAAATAGGCATGTCTTAACACATCCTTTCCTCCATCCGGATGCTGCTCCTGTGTGTTGCAACTTGCGATTGTGATCCCATGTCAGTGCGAGAGCAGTGCCTCGGTCTACTTGCAGTCAAAACTTGAAGTTCCCACAATTTACTCAAATACCCCGCTAAAAGTCTATCCCTCCCTTCTCCGTCCTCACCTCTTGTAATGCCTAAAAGGAGTAGAAAACAGGCAACCACAAACAACCGGCACATCATCTGCACCTGCTGTAATCGACTCCTCCATCGGACTGTTGTTTGGCGGCACCAAAACCGTCAACGAGCCCATCGAGCATTGGCAACTGCCACAGCTGCCACCACTCGCTCTCTCCCCCGCACCAATCGCCGTCGCTCACCAAGCATCGCATCAACCATCAGTTTTAGTACAGTCTCCGATCTTGACGAAGAGGACCTCGCACGTGACGGTATCTTAATACTCCAACCGAATCCGAATATCGACGACATCAGGAAAAGGGGTCAGTGCTATAAACCGCTATAAACTGCTATAAGCTGCTATAAACTGCTATAAACTGCTATATAGCATGTATTGCAGCATAGCACCGCATAGCATTTCATAGCGGCATATTTATCTCTAATGTGTATATAGCGTATATACATTAGCATAGCTGTTTATTGAGGCTCATTGCAGTTCATTGCAGT